>OY986973.1:1248524-1315344 GCA_963920575.1 Narthecium ossifragum
GGTTTATATTAAATTCACCAACCTAATCTCGAAGGTTCTTGCTTTATGTTTTTCCAAGCATGTGGGGCACAAGCATCTTTCTGGATACCTGCAGCATAAACTATTGGTAAGTGTGAACTTGGATGTTTGATATGCTATGCCTATAATCCAATTTCAGTAGTTACTTTTCTTCAACACAGTCATGTATCATTGTTTTGAGCCATATGTTTTAATACATGTTGTTCAGTGTCTTGACGGTATAGGACTCCTTTTCTCGTTAAGGTTTCATCTTTGGTCAAAAGGAATCTTGTAATTGGAAATTCTTGTTAAACTACTCCTAAGAACCATATTTTAACTTTTAGCTGGTGATCTTCTGCAGATGCTAATGATGAGGCTTAGCTTTCTCACGTATTGGCAAAGCTCTAGTGCTCTTCTATGGCTTCAATTACTTGAGCAATATTTTGGAGATCTTTTGAACAAGCCTATCTCAGATTGTAATGGTGGTCTTGCGTCACTAGAAGAATCTCCTTTTTCCGCTGACCGTGCTGATGGAGACTTACATTATCCATGCACTCGTCACTTACAGAGACAAGTGATTTTTCTTTTCTTCAAGTGTTGTTTCTCTTTAGCACATACTTCTCATGGCCTTGGTCAGAAATGTGGTTATGGCGACGGAGATTTGTCCTGCACTTGTGAATTGCAACTCCACGTTGAAAATAAGTGCTCTTTAGGTTTATCAAAGTTCTATAAGTGGCTTCAGAGGTGTGATTTTCGAATAAGGTTTGTGAATTATGAGAAGAACTCAAAGTCTTGCAGCAAAATCGCATTATCCTTCCTTAAACTTTATATGGAGGAGGTATACTTTTTCTGTGCACCCTGAATTCTATGATTATTGGCTGATCTGTGCTCATTTTCCTACTCCTTGACACATCTTTTTAACCTGCTTATTTTCCATTCCATTGCATCATTCAACACTGCACTAGTGACGGTATGCTAGCATTTTTCTGGAGTGAAATGTATGTGCTGATACTTTAAACCTTTATAGCATACACTATAAGAGTCAAATGACATAGAGGTATGTGTAAAACCAACTCCCTTCGATAATCAGGAGTAGCTTTCTGTTAGTTTTTGCTTAACTCTTTACCATCAGTTTTCTACGAAGTGTCATTTGAATAGTCTAAGGTCCTATATATATCGGCATCGCTAATTTCTGAACGAGGTACCATTGCCGCCCTAATGAATTTCACAGCGATAGATTTGTTTTTCAAATATTTGGTCGTGAGTAAATTAGTGTAAAGCCCTCTCTATTGCTTGCCTCTCTTTCATCTGAATATATTCAATATTGCTTATTGCTATCTTCCCTGTTTGATTTCACAACTCCTTACTGATGTTCTTTTATTGTGGCAAGTTAAGGTTGCATATTTGATTGAAGCGCATATCATCTTCGGTGCTTCTTGCCTCCCTATATTGTTGTAATAGAACTGTATGGTTTTTACAGGAAATTCTTGTTCTGTAGTTAAGGAGATCTAATTGTTATTATTTATCTTTCTTGCATGTTTGTCCTGGCTTGGTAAAGTGGGAGGTTTTCACATTTTTTGAACCTACTATACTTGTCTTTTTGAATTAATAGTATCGAGTGTCATAGTAATTTGTCTTGAGATTTAAACTGCAGGATGATATGCTATTCGAAATGCTTCTGCAGCTGTTGGACGCGCCATTTGTTACATTGCATAGGTGGTTGGTACTAGGTTATATTGATATCATCTTGGAATTTTCATCTGGATTCTTGCTTATATATTGTTCTGGAAATTTTGCAGATCGTTCAGCACAAAGAAAATGCTGTCTGAGGATGTTAATGAAGACGTGCTTTTTCACATTTCAACTATTTTTAACCCATTTCATCTTTTCCATCTCTTTCTTCAACTGGTGAGTCTGTTATAAGTAGCAGTGTATTTCATCGTGGGCCAGTAACCGGTAGTGCACGCTAACTTCATTCTGGCTTACGTGAGCAATCAATTTGGTTTTGTCTCGAGTTTTGTGCTGTTTGAATCTGATGTGGTCATGTAGTTGCAAATTCACATTTGGGTTGCCCGTTGCCTTTCTTGTGATATTATATATTCAGTAGTTATATGTAGTTATATATGGGCTATCCTTCTATAATATATTTTCAGTCCACTTCATTTAAATTAAATGAATTCCAATAAAATTCTCTTTGATTTCGTTTTTTACTGTGGATTCAATGAAGAAACAGATGAACTCAAGGATATAGAGAAACGTAAAAAATGAAGAATTGATGAAAGAATGAATGGTTCGAAACAAAGAAATGCAATAACGGGAATTGTATGCATTTGGATAATTGGATTTACAAAAAGTTCATCATTGGTAGAAACTAAAAAAAGGAGATATCAAAGTAGTTCTGACAATTCAGTGATATTATTATTCCAATTTTGAGTTTTAAGTGGTGGAGACTGGACAGAACATTTCAGTCCTGTCATTGTCATTGTTCAAAAACAATGAGCTCAAGTGAACATAAGAAATTATAGTTTGACATCGATTTGATTAATACATGGGCATATCAACTTAAGAAAGGCATTGAAATTCGATCTTATGAAGATTGGGGTGATATTATCAAGTTAGGCTTCTGCAGTGCCCAAGAGGCATAATGTTCATCTCCTTTTAATATCTTAGTTTTTTCTCTATGATTCTTTTCTTAGAAACCATCTGCGTCATCCATTGTCTTAATTTTCTTTTGCAGCTGCACTATGATCACTTGGTTCTTCTCGATTATCTTATCTCAAAAGACGCTGGAATTTATTGTTTGCAATATCTTTTAAGGTAAAAATTCCTTTTCACATTGATGCCACACTGATGCTTGTTATCTTCTCTCGAATCATATTGACCTTACAAGAAAGGCCGGACATTTTAGGATGTCACCGAGAACTCACAAAACTTTCTTGCACAAAATTTGATATGATCAGTGATTACTTTGAATCAATCTATACACATCAGTATTCATCATAAGTTAATGGTGAATTCATGTCTATTTCCTGTTGTTGCAGGTGTTTAAGATTGATTTGCAAGTCGTGGCATATTTTTTTAGAATTTTTAACATGTGAAGATGAAGGAAATCAGCTATGCAACAAGCGCAGAAAAATCTGTTTGGATGAGGAGGTTTATGAGGAGCAGTCCACTTCTTCAACATCCTTGGCACTTGACGGACAACATAAGAGAAAGCAAAATTTTCAAAGTACTCATAAAAGCATCAAGAATAAACATTTTGAAAATGCCAAATTATGTCTACTTTCACTGAAAAAAACAGTGGAAGATCTTCATCAGAAGAAACTGTTTCCTTACAATCCAGAACCACTTATTAGAAGGTTTGATTATTGCTTTTTCCCTAAGGCCTAGTTAGACGTGGTACTTCTGTTTGTAGGAAAGATGCTGCATTCATATCTTAAATTTTATAGAATGTTGCTCTAAAACGAGGTCAGTTATTCTGTTAGAATGTACCTCAACTGGAGCCTTCACAATGAGGACCGTTCATAAGAGGAATCTCATGATATTTATGTCAAATTTACTCGTTTTGTTCGTGTCAATGTTATATGCAGTGAATTATTTAGCAGTTTTGAGCTCCTCTGAAATTCTTATTTGGTATTGTAGTTCACATTTGTCTACACTGGCAGCTCATAGGATTTTCGCTTGCAGCCAGCACTTCAATAGTTAGGTTCAGTGAACCTATATGTTTATAAGCAACGAGGTTTTGGTTTCCACTGGCCATGTTGCTGCATATTTGATGTACACTTCACAGATTATTGAGTAATTGTATTATTATTATTCGCTGCTTTATGATTTTCATGCTGTGGATATACTCCTGCTCAAAACTATTTTGCTTATAAAGGTCATAAGCAATACAATGGACCTAAAGGATCCTGGAATTTGAGATTTACCTCTTTATTTCCTCTAACAACGAAATCTGCAAGTATCCTCTGCAACATGCGTTAATTATTGACAGAGTGAGACGACTTTTCCATATTTAAGTGCCAATTGTCTAGAAGATACTGGATATTCCTCTCCATGACAGTTAAATGACTTGAAGACTTTTTGTTGCCACCAATGCTTCTTTGCGTAGATTAAATCTTGAGAATTTCTCCCGCAGTCAAACCATATGGCACAAAATTCACTTTTAGATGCATAATTACCTATTTCTAATTCTCGCTTCAACTTCTTGCAGTTTCACCAGATTTGAGGAGCTCTGCAGACAGTAAGGAAGGTACTGCTAACGTCGAAGCAATGTATGTCTCTCCAGATAAGCAAAATTATTTTGTTCATATGGTTATAGTTTGACTGTCTTATCCTACCCCGAAAGAGTTCAGGCATGTCTTTTGAATGGAACCTGAGGCATATGGCTTCTAGTGTGGAGATTTTTGTTTTTCTTCGATATAGTTTAATTAGCAAAGAAGAGATGACATGATTGGAGGTGGAGATAGTGGAGTACAAAGTTTGCTACGCGGAATGCAGTCCTGGAATGAGCAGTGAGCTTTATGGTTGGAGCCATGGGCTCGGTGGATAAAATAGGGTTATGCTACTTTGTTTTGATTAAAACTCGGTATACCTAGCTTTATGTATAGCTTGGAGCGTTGTGTGCTTTCAGCTCAAGCTGCATCTTCGTTTATATTTTATAAACTTAATTTTTATTTAGATGGTGGATGGTTGATGTTAGAGATTCAATAAAATCCTAAATGCTCTATAGACTACTAATATAATAAATCTAACCGTTTTCTTATTTGTTTCAGGATGGAAGACGGCTGGTTAGGTTTATGTTGGGCTAAATTGCTCCGTCTGATTCCTTCGCAATGTAAGTAATGCTGTCATCTCCCATGAGTGCCTTTTACATATCTGGTTACAATTAGTTCCTCTTTGAATGGGTGAGACGTGATAAACATTTCGTTTAACTTTGCCATATAGCTTTATAGACATCGGTCTTCCATGGGAATGTTTGGAAGGAAATGTTATTGGTGGTTGAATCCTTGCTTAATCAGCTGTTTGGGGACGAGATCTCAAGACAATCGTTGAACCTTGATTTGTGACCTTGTCTATGAGAGGATTTCCGGATAAGGTTAAGATAGTTTGTGCTTTTAGAAAAACAGGTTCTTCTAGAATTTCACATGACAAGTTATTGTCTGACAAGTCTATCATAAGTTGAAAATAAAAAAGCTTGATGTGTCAGTTCTCTCTTTCTTTGCCGACACGATACGTCGATCAAAAAAGATTAGTGAAAAAACTCAAGCTCTGAAATATATAAAATTATGAAAGGAGGTCAAGCTTTTCATATATATTTATATATGATAGACATGTTTGTCAGCAAAAAAAAGAGGATTGGTTTATTGAGGTTCTTGATTTTCAAGTTGTGATAAACTTGTTAGACAATACCTTGTATGTAAAATTCAAAAGGAACTTGTGTTTACTTCAAGCACTGACTAATTTAAATTTATTCGGAAATCATCTCACGGACAAGGTCATAAATAAGATTGGCTTGTCATGGACCTCAAAATTTGAAAGGATAGGAAATAGCTTCCCAGGCGACCGATTGTTAGCAGGAACTATGGGGAGTTGCTTTCTTTTCTCGAGCTTTATCTCCGTCGAGCTACTTTGAGGCAAAGTTGTTCCTGCTTCTCACTACCGGGTGAATCGAAGAAAAAGGGTGCGTGCGGTTGCTGTAATGTGGACCTAATTAAGATGTTGTCATATAATCTCGTAGTCCCTCCATGCGACACGATTCTGACATGAAAACTTAGATCGCAATGGTGGTGGGTAGCCACCCGCAGGCATCTCAAATGGATGGAAGACTCGCCTAAAACAGAAGTGCTACCCGTTCAAGCCTGATCTGTGTTTGAAAAGTTCAATACAAGAGTCATGATTTGTGTATATGGTTAGAAGATGTACATTGCACATGTCATTATATCGATAATGAGAAGTCGATTGGTTGATTAGTCCATCGGTAGAATATTGTTGATATATCACTACCAATTGAATGTATCAATGATCGAATCGGTAATAAGATATTGATTGGTTGATCTAGTCTATCGGTATAACATATAGTCCATTGGTATTGCTATATCGATGGACTAGATTAATCAATCGGTATCGCATTATCGATTAGAGGACATGTGCATTACATATGTCCCGTAACTATGTGAATGAAATTTTATTTTGTAATCCGTATGATATGCACACTTGACTTGCATTGGGGTAATTGTATAATTCTAATATGAGGTGAACACGAGTTACACAATCCATGATTCCAATATGTTGTCACTTAGTGTTGATTTGTGTACATGGACATGTGGCATATGTAATGCACATGTCATTTATTGATAGTAAAGTATCGATTCTTTGATCATCCCATTGGTAGATAGACGAAGACATCGGTATCTCAGTACTGAATTATATCAAATAATTGATATCTCACTTGTCTACCGATAGGTGACACGTGCATTATACATGTCACTTTTTAATGTACACAAAACATATAAAACATTTTCAAGTCAATCAAATAATATAGAATTAGCTGTCCATATACGACAATGCTATGCCACGTCATAGGTGACGTAACAACTTGTCCACGTGTTGATCCAACGTTGGCTCTATCCGACGACACTAAACAAGCGGACAAAACAACATTAAACAAGCGGACAAAGCTTACGGTGGCGTGAGATTATCAATTCCTAAACAAGTCCAGATACATCGAACCACGATTGTTATGAAGACAAGAATCCCTCAATGATTTCTATACTCTATAGAGAGATTCACCATGGCCTGTGAAGTGGATGCAGCCTTCATCCAGCTCGCCGAGCACCGGCCGAAGCCCATCATCGCCGAGGCCGGCGTCATCCCCCTCATCGACCTGTCCCCTCTCCATCTGCACCACACCTCCGACGCCGACGGCAATCTGCGGCCGGAGGCCCTGTCAGACCTCCTGGCCGACGTGGAGGCGGCGTGCCGAGACTGGGGATTCTTTCAGGTCGTCAACCACGGCGTGCCACCAGAGCTCCTCCAGAGGATCCAGGCGGTGGCCGAGGAGTTCTTCTCGCTGCCGGCGGAGGAGAAGCGGCGGGTGAGGAGAGATGAGGTGAACCCTTTAGGTTACTCTGACGGCGAGCACACCAAGAATGTTCGTGACTGGAAGGAGGCCTTCGACTTTGTCGTGGACGAGCCACTGGTCATCCCCTTGCCGGACGAGCCCGGCAAGCCGGCCAGCTCATTGAGGCTCTCCAACCAGTGGCCGGAGTACCCTCTAGATATGAAGTAAGCCATCTTTATTAAACACCATTCTAAGTTAGGATTGGAATCATATGAATGCTCTCTCTATATATATATATATATATATATATATATAATTTCTTTCTTTAGAAAAACCTTGAAAGAATATGCTGCTGCTGTGGAGAAGCTGGCATTCAAGCTGCTGGAGCTCATCTCGCTGACTCTAAACTTGCCGGCGAAGCGGCTGAACGGGTACTTCAAGGACTCGACGAGCTATATCAGGCTGAACCACTATCCTCCATGCCCTTCGCCACACCTCGCCTTGGGCGTGGGCCGGCACAAGGACGGCGGAGCACTGACCGTCTTGTCTCAGGATGATGTCGGCGGCCTCGACGTCAAGAGGAGGTCCGATGGCGAGTGGGTTCGAGTCAAGCCGCTCCCCAATTCATACATCATCAACGTTGGAGACATCATTCAGGTATATATATATGGTTGTAGAAGATAGAAGGTAGCATGCATCATGATGACCACCACCATATTGGCAAAATTGCAAGCAGGTGTGGAGCAACGATAAGTACGAGAGCGCGGAGCACAGGGTGTCAGTGAACTCGGAGAAGGAGAGGTTCTCCATCCCTTTCTTCTTCAACCCTGCGTACTACGTGATGGTGAGGCCTCTGGAGGAGCTGGTGGACGAGGAGAGGCCGGCCAAGTACGAGGAGTACAACTGGGGGGCCTTCTTCAGGGCCCGGAAAGAGGGCAACTTTAAGAAGATGGACAAGGAGAACCTCCAGATATCTCATTTCAAGAAGACTTGATGACCCAGTGATTAAGTATTAAAAATATATTATAGGGTGTAACCGTGTAAGCAATACCTAAATAAAAGGATCTAAGGAGCTGCTAAGCTAGCACATCATCTCGTATGTGTGACATGTTAGAGTGTAATTATAACATGTATCTGTATGTTTTAGTACAGATCTTAAAATCCCTTCGATTAAGAATATCTATCATACATCTTAGCTCTCTAGTGTACTAAGTGCGTAACGTTAGTTCATGTTAAACTCCATTAATTTAATGATGCATAAGCTTTTTGTTAATTCACATCATATGACTTACCATGTCGTTAAAAGAATTTTAATTACAAATAAGAGAAAATGAAAAATATCTTTTGATTCCATTTCAAATTAAGATACATTAATATCAAAATCTACATGAAATATGATATGAATTAACAAAAACTTCTCTATCATTGAGTTAATGGAGTAAGACATGAACTGACATGGTGTCAATCTTCAACTTTCACTTCCACTGAAGAAAAAAGATTTGTGTACATGGCTCAAAAGCCATGTACACTGCACATGATTTACGTGACCATGTATTATTGACTTATGTGATGAAGACTAATGGATGTGATTGAATCTGGACCATTGAAAGTGGTCATGTACAATGTCTCCACTGAATAATATTATCTGTTGGTGTCCACATTCATCACTCTCAAAAGCGCTCACAAACCGGCAACAAAAGCATCCCAAAGTGGTTCCGGCGTTCCTTCAGTCCATGCACACGGCATTCCTTCAATGAAAGGTCTAGATTTGATCTAAAGTAGATGACGCAGATAGGAGAGAGGATCTAAAAAGAGAACGAGAGAGGGAAGCGTGTAGCTGTCCATGAAGTCCACAGGCCCGAATATGACCGGAGTCCGGTCCAAAATTTTCAGACTAGAGCCTGACCTGACTAGAAGACCCATCCCTAATCAAGATTGGACTAGGTATGGGTAGGACTGGGTACCCAAACCAAGTCCGGCCCGAACCAGATCTAATAGGTCCGAATATTTTTTTGTTTTCATTTCTTATTTCCTCTCTGGCAACGAAATCTGCTAGCATCCCTTGCAAAATGCGTCAATATGTAATAATGTGAGAGGGTGAGACGAGTTTTCCAAATTTAAGTGCCAATTGTCTAGAAGACACTAGATGTCCCTCTCCATCACAATGATAAATGGATATGCCTCTCCATGACAATGATAAATGGCGTGGAGACTTCCGGTCGCTACCACGCTTTTTTGCGTAGATTAATAAATCCGGAGAAATTCTCCTACAGTCTCTTTTTTTTTTTTTGATCGAGTCTTTTACTCTGACTTTGAGATGATAAATACCCTTACAATCATGCATTTCTTGAATATTTCTTTGTGTAGATTAAGTCTAGAAAGTTTTTTCTATTTAAATTGTATTCTCCAATATCAAAACTCATGAAAATATTAAATACAATTTTCAAATCCGTACGATATAGGTAAAACTAGTGGGCCTCCCATGCCACCTGGCACGGTTAATTACCATCTCTCACTAATCGTCATCTCTCTACTAACCACCCAATAACCGCCACCCTTTATGTGCTTTATCTTGATCGTCTGATATATCCAGGCTTAACTTGGATCGGGCATCTCTATTCGTATGATAGGATGCACTGAATCTTATATAATATATAGATACATAAAATATGTAAAATAGATTTCGAGACAACTAGAACCGCAAATACCACAATACATGTCCATGATTCCATGTATATGTCCATATATACATACATACATATACCATTATACACATACCGCATATACCTATTCTTCGAGGAATTCAACCAAACACCTATCAATCATCTAATTCTCATACAGTCACATGCAAGAAAAGGCATTCCAACCATTCATCAATAGATTTTCATTAAAGAAACATGGAATTAAAGGTTTAAGGATCGATCCAGTTACAACCGGGATCGATCCGAACTTGTAACTGGATCGATCCGAACTAGTCTTAGATCCATCCAATGTTCAGAGCTCAGGATGGTTCTCTCGATGGAAGGTCTGGATCGATCTCAAGGTTGTTAATTCCACTTTTTCTTCATCCTTTGAAACGGCAAGGAAGGGCGTGCGACGTCGGCGAAGGCCAGGGAGAGGTCGTAACACCTCGTGGGGTTGCTTTAGGTGCAAGGGGTGGCAACTGAGTCGTGGATTATGATGATGGGCGTGGCCATCGAGGGGGTTTGTGGGAGGTCGGTGATCGGGTGAGAGAAAAAGAGCAGCGGGAAGAGAGGAAGCTTGGGGAAGAGGTGGTGTGGCAGCGATGAGTCGTTGGACGGTGGTAATCAACACCGACGGTGGGAGATCTGGTCGACAAGAAGAAGTGGAGGTCGCGATCTTTAGAGAGAACGGAAGGGGAGGTCAGCACCGGTTAGAGAGGAGGGAAGGGGAGGTCGCAATCACCAGATCTGGCATCTTCATCACCGAATCTGGCCTATTTCCTCTGGATTTGGCCTCCGATGAAGAGGGGAAGGAGATGGAGGAAGGAGGCGAACAGGTGGTGACCAGAGCTCGGGGAAAGGAGGCGTTTGAAGTATCAACTGATGTATCACGTGATATCATATGATATCACGTGAAGCATCAACTGATGCTATATTAGTAGAAACGACAAATTTTGGTGTATCTACTGATGCTGCATGAAGCCAATATTTTACATCAATAAATGCAAAATCAGTTGATATATCTGATCAACCAAATATAGATTTGAATTATGATACTGTATCAATCGATGCATGTAAACAATCAAACACCCGCATTAGACTCACGCGGGGGTAATTGTATAATTCTGATATGAGGTGAACACAAGTTACACAGCCCATGATTCCAATATGTCGTCAAATACAGTACAACTCAATCAAACACCACACAATTATCTGTGCCGCCTATGTTGATTTGAGTTGGGCTACCTCAAAGATCATATGTGGACAAATACTACCCACGTCATAGGTGACGCAACAACTTGTCCACGTGTAGCTCCAACATTTGCTCTATCCGACGACATAAAACAACGTTCGCATGAGCGGACGAAGCTTACGTTGGCGTGAGATTATCAATTCCTAAACAAGTCCAGATACATCGAACCACGATTGTTATAAAGACAAGAATCCCTGAATGATTTCCATACTCAATAGAGAGATTCACCATGGCCTGTGAAGTGGATGCAGCCTTCATCCAGCCCGCCGAGCAACGGCCGAAGCCCGTCATCGCCGAGGCCGGCGGCATCCCCCTCATCGACCTCTCCCCTCTACGGCTCCACCACACCTCCACCTCTGACGCCGACGGAAATCTGCGGCCGGAGGCCCTGTCAGACCTCCTGGCCGTCGTGGAGGCGGCGTGCCGAGACTGGGGATTCTTTCAGGTCGTCAACCACGGCGTGCCACTAGAGCTCCTCCAGAGGATCCAGGCGGTGGCCGAGGAGTTCTTCTCGCTGCCGGCGGAGGAGAAGCGGCGGGTGAGGAGAGATGAGGAGAACCCTTTAGGTTACTATGACGTCGAGCACACCAAGAATGTTCGTGACTGGAAGGAGGTCTACGACTTCGTCGTGGACGAGCCACTGGTCATCCCCTTCCCGGACGAGCCCGGCAAGCCGACCAGCTCATTGAGCCTCTCCAACCAGTGGCCGGAGTACCCTCTAGATATGAAGTAAGCCATCTTTTTTAAACACCATTCTAAGGTAGGATTGGAATCATATGAATGCTATATATATATGTATACTTTCTTTCTTCAGAAAAGCCTTGAAAGAATATGCTGCTGCTGTGGAGAAGCTGGCATTCAAGCTGCTGGAGCTCATCTCGCTGACTCTAAACTTGCCGGCGAAGCGGCTGAACGGATACTTCAAGGAGTCGACGAGCTTTATCAGGCTGAACCACTATCCTCCATGCCCTTCGCCACACCTCGCCTTGGGCGTGGGCCGGCACAAGGACGGCGGAGCACTGACCGTCTTGTCTCAGGATGATGTCGGCGGCCTCGACGTCAAGAGGAGGTCCGACGGCGAGTGGGTTAGAGTCAAGCCGCTCCCCAATTCATACATCATCAACGTTGGAGACATCATTCAGGTATATATATATGCTTGTAGAAGATAGAAGGTAGCATGCATAATGATGACCACCACCATATTGGCAAAATTGCAAGCAGGTGTGGAGCAACGATAAGTACGAGAGCGCGGAGCACAGGGTGTCAGTGAACTCGGAGAAGGAGAGGTTCTCCATCCCTTTCTTCTTCAACCCTGCGTACTACGTGATGGTGAGGCCTCTGGAGGAGCTGGTGGACGAGGAGAGGCCGGCCAAGTACGAGGAGTACAATTGGGGGGCCTTCTTCAGGGTCCGGAGAGAGAGCAACTTTAAGAAGATGGACAAGGAGAACCTCCAGATATCTCATTTCAAGAAGACTTGATGACCCGGTGATAAGCATTAAAAATATATTATAGGGTTTAAGCAATACATAAATAAAGGGTTTATTGTAGCTCAAGTGATTAGTACATAGGCGGTAATGGGTTGATCTTAGAGTCCAATCTCCAATCTCTCAAATTTGGGAAAAATACAGGGCATTTGTCGTCCTATGGTAACACACTTGACGTGGTAATGTATGATTACAACACGTATTGTGAGACCACTGGCATTGTTTTTCAAGAACCATTACATGGGATATACACATGTACGCGAATCATTACCATTGGATTGAATCGGGATGTGTGCCGATTCAATCCAACGGTTGGAGTACATGTCACGTGGGCATGTGCAACGTGACATGTTTTTAATTGCATATGTCCACGAGCCATGTACCCAATCAGAGTTCTTTTCAATTATACGATGGAGTGGTTCATATGTTTTATATAAAGTATAATTAATCCCCACCCTAGATTAAAAGCATTTCGACCCCTTACCCTTGGCCTTTTTTATAAGCTTGATAGCCTCCTCTCTCTCGAAAATATTAAATAGTTGGTGTGTCACTGATTTTTTAATCAGGAAATTATCTTATCCTAGCAAAAGCACTTATAAGCACTCAAAAAACCCACCACAAAAGCATCCCAACCACCATTCATCGATCTGTCTACTGAAAGCGATGGGCTTCGAAGTGGATCCGGCGTTCCTCCAGGCCGCCGAGCACCGGCCCAACCCAACCACCACCGTCGCTGCCGGTGTTCCCCTCATCCAATTGCCCGCAGATGACACCGCCGCCGCCTCGGCCCACCTGGCGGCCGCAGTCGGGGCAGCTTGCCGGGACTGGGGTTTCTTCCTGGTGGCTAACCATGGCGTGCCGCTGGATTCCCTGGCTCGGGTGGAGTCCGCAGCCCGAGAGTTCTTCGCGGCACCGCTGGAGGAGAAACGGCGGGTGAGGCGAGACGAGGTGAACCCTTTGGGGTACTACGAGGCGGAGCACACCAAGAACGTTCGTGATTGGAAAGAGTTGTTCGACTTCGTCACGGAAGAGCCCACCGTCCTCCCGGAGTCCTCCGACCCCGGTGAGAACAACGGTAACTTGTTGCATCTATACAACCAATGGCCAGCCTATCCACCGGAGCTCAGGTAGGGGCTTGTTGCAGTTATAGCACTCCCATATAAAAGAGCATATATAGCTCTTCTGATCACCTTCGTTTCAGGGAGGCCTGCATGGAATACGCTGCCGAAGTTGAGAGGCTGGTATATAAGCTACTGGAGCTCATTGCCGTGAGCTTGGACTTGCCGGCGAAGCATCTGAATGGTTTCTTCAAAGACTCCACCAGCTTCATCAGGCTAAATTACTACCCTCCATGCCCTTCGCCTGAGCTAGCTCTCGGCGTCGGCAGACACAAGGACGCCGGTGCCCTTACCGTCTTGTACCAGGACGACGTAGGTGGGCTTGAAATTAAGAGGAAGTCCGACGGCGAGTGGGTGCGCGTATAGCCGGTGGCAAACACCTTCATTGTCAACGTCGGCGACATCGTACAGGTGGGTCAACAACACAATCATCTCTCTGAAACTGTGGAGTTCTCATCATCCAAGTCATGATGCAGGTATGGAGCAATGACAAGTACGAGAGCGTGGAGCATAGAGTGATGGTGAACACGGAGAGGGATCGGTTCTCCATGCCCTTCTTCTTCAACCCTGCGCACAGTGTCACTGTGAGGCCTCTGGAGGAGCTTGTGGATGAACAGAACCCAGCCAAGTATGGTGAGTACAACTGGGGGGAGTTCTTCAAGGCTAGGAAGATCAGTGACTTCAAGAAGCTCGAGAAGGACAATATCCAGATACACCATTTCAAGAGAAGCCAGTGATGCTGATGAATGATGTTCATGGGAGGATCAGATGAACATGTACTTATGGCTCTGGCATATGGAGCAGTGTTCATCTGTGAAGATCTAATAAACCATTTGTGTGCCCTAGTGATGATATGTGGTGAAAATAAACAAGGTGTACCTGTCTCCAGTCCTTATGTACAAGCATGCTCCCAGTTTAGCTAGTAATTAAACAGATAGAACTAGTTCACATGCAATGCTAACTGGTGAACTTTAAACAAGAATAGGTAAGTGACATTACCCAGTTAACCATCTGAAATTTGTTAAGACCATCCAGCAACCCATTGAAAGCTGCAAGGAAACGCCCCTCCAAAGATTAACTAATCCCAGCACCATGATCTCTGATATTAACATGGACATTATACCAAAAAACATAAGACAGGCATTAAGCTTAGGGAAATAATGTACAAGACACTACCATCTCTGAAGTACAACATGTCAACATGGACAAGATTTTTTTTATTTTTACTTTCGCAATGCCAAAGTAACTGTAGAATTTTAATTTACAACACAGGCCATGCCACACAAAGGCAGTTTAAACAGAGAGATCAGCTACTTCATGCTCAACAATTCCCCGCCGAGCAAGCCATTAGGATACACTTAATGATTTTATGTGCATGCCATTGCTTGTATTCTATGTTGAAACACTTGAACGATGAACTAGAATCTGTAACCTACCACTTCACATCCAATGTCAAAGCTTCAGGAGGCACAACAATAGATGGGAACTGTGTGAATGAAATGTTGGACATCAAATTACTCCAAGCCGTGGAATCCAGTGAAACATGAGGCCTCTTCAGCTTCTTGATTTTTACAGGTTTCAAGCCTCCACCCCTTTCAACTCTGGCCACTGTCTCAAACCAAGCTCGCTCTATGGTTGGCTTTGTCCTCCAGTCCTCCACCTCTCTCCAGACCTTATCATTCTCTGTGATGATTCTCTCCAGTTCAAACTGAAGCTTCACCAAAGTTATTGCTCTAATCTTGGCTTTCAAGAATCGAGCAGTCTTGTTCTGAAGTACTCTATCGCTTAGGTAGCTTCTTAGAAATTCCTCCAGCAGGATCATCTTTGAACTGAGGGAAGGAAAAGAGCGTCGAGGAACTCCTTTGAAATTCCCATTGCCGAAGCACTTATCTGGTAACAACTCGATGTGATCGGGTGAATGGAATGCAGTGCTGATCAAAGCATTGGGATTGCGAGTCCTGAATGCAACAAGCGAGACTGACCCAACCACGTGCATCGAGAGAACTGGGGTACAAGAGGTATACCCAAAAGGTGGAAACCTGTATGGGTCTGCATCAGAAGTAACTGAGCTACTACTCAGCAATTGGCCAATACTGTAAGGGTGAACAAGAGAAACTTCTTTAGCACCTTCCACCTTTACTGTAATCCCGTCACCAATTAGGACCCTCCGTAAACCTTTATGTGTCATGTTCATCTGTATAAAACAGAATGTGTCAGCCACCAAGTCATTGCAACGAGAGATATGAGTCAGGACTGTCAGTAAACACCCAATAACTTCTCAAATTTACAATAGTTTTGAGTGGCACAGGGACGCGGGCCATGTACTACTAAAAGATGCCAATCTCTACTATTAATATCACTATGAAGAGCTTTAAACGACCCATTTGAGAATTGATCTTTTTTCGCTTCAAAAAAACTCAAATTTCATACCTTCTTAGATCCTTCACACTTAAAAAATATCCCTTTGAGACACTAAAAGTTCATACCTCTTTAGATCCTTATATTTAAGAGATATCCTACACCCCCCACTAGTGTAGCTTGGAATTGGGACAATAAACATTTTGAGCAAATGTGAATCTCAGAGCAGAGGCAAACATGCTTACATAATGGATTGACCAATCAATCACGAAAAGATTAATGAAAGGCCTCCAAACTTCAAGTTACTGGAATGGAAGAACACAGTGCAGACATAAGTTTCTAACTAATCAGCAAAGGTGAAAGAATTACCTAAACCGGCGTTGCCGAGTTACCAATGCACGTTTTCAATGAAAGAAATTTCATACGCAGAAATGCAAATTAACCCACGAAATCCACAGGCAGATAAATAAGGGAGAAGTGAAAAGCAGAAAAGCACAAGTAAAATATAACTTACGGCAGGTAAAAGAAGCGAGAACTCATCGTCTCCGTGATCCACAAGAAACTCGATCGGCCCTTCCAACTCCAAACCCCTAATCACCGTCTTCGCTTCCAACTCCGCCGCCAGATCCGGTCCAAACTCCCCACCGCCCTCCCACTCATCCCATCTCCTCCACGCCACGATCTCCTCCCCGTCATCATAGAACCTCAACAACAGCTTCGCCTTGCCCACCCGAACCTCGAACTCGTATCTCCGCAGTTCCCCAACCCTAATTCCCCTCGAGTCGAGTTGCAAAACCCTAATTTCGCCGGCGGGGCCCCAGTCCTCGACGAAAACGATCTTCCTCACGATGTCGGCAAGGAAGGGGGCCGAAGAGATGGAGACGGGAGGGAGGCGGTGGCGCTCGTCGGGGGTTGCGGAGAGGGAGAAGACGGTGGCGTTGGTTGGGAGGAACAGAGCGTGGGTTATCGTGGGAGAATTAGATGAGATGATGAGGAGGAGGAGGAGATTAAAGAGGAGGGTTAACACCATCTCGTCTTCGAATCCTTTGGATTGCGATTTCTCTCGCTGCTCAAGTGAACGCCAATTAACGCAAACCGCCTCCCATTGCCCTACGGATTAGCTGAGCTGTGTGCTAAATCGCATGTGGATCCAATAAGAACGTAGTGTGGAAAACACGCTGTATGTATCACTTTTGAGAGGGTGATTTATCGGGTCTGGATCTTTAAATAAGCAACCGGGTATCCCAGTACCGCCTTCTATATATGTTTCAAGATGCGACATCAGTAACCAAATCAATCTATTTAGGCATGATAGCTAGCTACCACATGGAATGGGTCAGATGATGCAACTCTTGTTATAATTTAGTGCACCCTGGAAGAGAAAACACGCTATATGTATCACTTTTGAGTAATTAATCCATTCCTTGTCAGAATATACAAACCACCAGCAACTACGAACATATACATAGAAATGGTTGCTTTGCCTTCATCAGACGGCAGTTTGACCATCTACGGCTTCATTCTGTACAAGCTCTGAATCAGACATAGAAGTGATGTATTAGTATTCAGCCCCTTCAGCACGTTTTCAACCTTCTTTTTTATATTTTCGAAGTGATGGGTGCTTCAATGAAAGATGAACAGTACCTGAAACCAATGGAAAAAAAAAGGGGGCAAAGGAAAACTACTGTTCACAAGATAAGAGAGTCAGTTAAGCATGTTAGGATGCCCAGTCTGCAGCATCCTCTTGAACACATCAGTATGCCAGCCAAAGGAGGAATCTGATGAACTGCACAACAGAAAGGGGAAAATTGTACATAGTCAGCTACATGTAGTTTACACATCTGCAGAAGAAAGTTCGATGGAAGTCGTATCAAAGGAGGAATCTTATCACACCATTGATTATGCTGAAAGACAAAACAAACCTTGGGATTGTGATCTCATATGGAAACGATACACCCTCATGGTTTGGTGGCACGGGTGGAATGTGATCCCTTTTCTCATTTACAAATCTTATGATCTGAAACAAGACTTCGTGGAGCGAGGACTCCAGTGCAGCACGCCTTGAGCTCCTCTCTTCAAACGCAACTTCTGAGGTCAATTAGAATGCAGGTATGCACCAAACAACAATAAATTCTACGCAGAAAGAATAAATCTGAAGATTGAATCAAAAAATTTATAGAAGGTGTACCTCCATGTTCTTCAAGTTGTTTAGTGTGATGAGATTTCCCTTGTGCTTTGGGATTTAGGACATGTAAATTGATGCCCCACTGCTCCCAATACAACCGCTCTATTTTGTTGCTGAACCATGTTGCCTGCTTATTTTTGACCTCATAGAAAGACAAACATATCTGCACCAATAAAATGAGAGAAAAAGAAGCATAACTCAAAGTTCACTGGCCTAATGGAATTCAATTCTGGAACACTACAAATGACGATAGCTGGTAAAGATGATGATAGCTAGTGAGAAAAAGAGAGGCTTTAACTCTGTAAGTATGGACATAAACCTAACACAGCCCACCTTATAGAAAGACTAACATATCTGCACCAATAAAATTAGGAAAAAAAACGTACTCAAAGTTCACAGATCTAATGGAATTCAATGCTGGAACGTAACAAGATGTTCATAGCCGGTAAAAACCATGGGAGAATTTTAAGCATGAACATCAACCAAACAAACCCCACCAGCCATAGGAGAATTTTAAGCATGAACATAACGTAACAAGATGTTCATAGCCGGTAAAAACCATGGGAGAATTTTAAGCATGAACATCAACCAAACAAACCCCACCAGCCACCACCTTTTTTTTCTAATGTCTAACGAAGACAGTTTGCATAAGAGTCATATCTCTAGCAGAGCCAGTACAAAAAATAGATAAGTGGACATTAAGCAGAGCCGGTAAAAAAAAGCAACTGTTCGGTATCTTAGCAATGGTAAGTGGAAATCAAGGCAACAAAAATAGACAGCTAAAATAGAAAGTAGTCATGCTACTGCAGTATACCTGAAAACAACCTCATTGTGCTCAGGATAACACATGCAAACAGCATCCTCAAAGAGCTATGGATCAGAAAAATAAAGCACATGGTAACCCACTTCAATGATAAATCAGAAAAAGAAATGACCTGAGATTTCCTATTTGGATGTTTCTCGGACCAAACCATGAACTGGTCTATCTTTTCCTCTATTTTCTTCTCTACTTCAGAGTCTCCACATTGCACCTATACATTACGATTTATGCAAGTTGGATCAATAGCATGGAAAAGAACTAAGCCTACAATATCTGATAAAAGGAAGAAAAAAAATGCATGGAAGCCCAAAATTGGATATTAAAATGTTAGTGACTAAGGATAATCACTTCCCTTTACTTTCAATCAGTTCATACATATAACTTAGGGGAGAACCACAGAAACACACCGGTTTGACATTTCACAAACAGCTTCAGGGCAATTAGGAATTGGGCCCAACTTACATAAGTAATTTCAAAAAGCTCGGAATCAATGTCTTTTGGCCTCACGAGACCCAAAGCTCTGTGGAATATAATAGTATGCAAAATACCTGCATCCAAGGTTCAGAATCAAACATGAAATGTACAAAAAAATATTCAGAGACTTAATACGGGTCGAAAGTTATAACACTACGCCAGAAGACAACCTTCATGCATACATCAAAGGTTGCGAGTATTGTCACAAATCACAATCAGAAATCAGTAATCTATGAAGCAATACATACAACTACAAGTATTCCATTTTGTACAACCATTAGCACTTTGTCTTAGGTTGGATCCAGAGAAAAGCTTCAATAAGAAACTGCTTAAGCTGTCAGTAAGATCTAGATAGAAATCCTAAATGACTTGCTTTTCAAATAAATACATAGTGCATCGAATCAAGTAATTGGAAAATCAACATGTCATAAGAAGCTACAAAGTTGAACCATCTTCTCTGATGCCGTTTCCCGTATAACCATAACATACAATGTTTTCTGGCAGATTGCTTTTTAACGACTTCAAAATGATCCATGGATGCATTAGTCGATTTCCTGTCCTGCTATCCTGTATTCCATTAAACCATATATTTTGACTCCTAGAACATACATATCGAAATTGCATGTACCTCCTTAAAATCATGTATAAGGTAAAGCGCACAAATGTTGAAATTAGCATAACTCATCTCATGTGTTCTGTTTCAAACACAATCACGAATAACAACCTATCATGAGGAGAATAATTCAGGGTAGTATAAAAGAAAGAGAAAGACGAACTCACAACGTAAGACTTCCCGGATCTCAAAGTGCTCCACCTCCTACATTGATATATTCACAGATGAAAAAATCACTGAATTCGTATCAAAGAAGGAAAAAAATATTCTGAACTGCAAAAATTTAGATAAACTGAGCCTTAAGTACCAAAAGAACTAAGACATTCGAACCAAGTATAGACTAGCTTCTCACCAGTTCCTTGAGCTGGCAAGCTTCGCAGTTCATGGCGTCTTGGAATTTGCTGTGAGAAAGGCCTCGATTAGACCATCGAAACAGATAAAACACAAAGATCGAAGGTGAAATAGAAAAGCGAAATCGCTAGGTAGAACAAAGACGTTACTGTAACACGGCGATGGGGCTCGAGTTGGGGGCGCGATGGTAAACGCCTCGAATTCGATGAAATCGATCTCGCGTCTGCGTGATTCAAAGGTGGACGACGGTGGGGAAGAGGATTTAAATTAGGGTTAGGGGTTTCGAGAGGAGATCGGAGGATCGATTTTTGAAATCGATTAGAACTCTAGACGTCTAAGCTTTGCTTTGCCATATAGGACTTCTGTTCCCGGGGTGAAGACTGTGAAGAGGATCAGAAGAAGGTAGGTAAACGTTTCAGGGAGTTTTGACACATTACCCCCTCAAAGTATCGAATTTTAATCTAAAGAACTACTTTTTATTAGTCGGGCTTGGCCCACTCGGCCTTGTCGTTGGGCCCAGGGCCTTTCTCCGGCCGAGTTTTAGTTTTATGGGCTCGAGTTCAGTTGCATCAAGGTTCGATCCGATTCGGGAGGAGGGGTTTAGGTAGGAAATACAATCTAAAATTACCATTTACCAATATCGATATGATTCGAGTGGATTATCAAATTTTGTATATTTTTATTTTAACTATTTTATTTGAATTATTGCCATATATGTTAGATTATGCATCTGATTTCACTTCAGAACTTGAAAACAAGGTATACAAGTATACAACTAAATGCTGCCATTGTTTAGAGGTAAGAAAGCTTTATTTTAGAACAAAATGTTGGTAATGGGTATTCGTATGCGGCATTTTAGTGATATAGCAAAGGAGAGAGGTGATTAATTTTTCCATTCACTGCTATGCACAATGTATCTTACAAAAATATATTAAATTCATTAAATCAGATGGTGTTGTATTATTCGATGTAATCGTAGATGCTGATTTGCCTAGTTGACGTAAAGCAGCAGGAGTTCGACGAAGCACCAGTGTGATGCTAAAACAAATATAATTGTGTAGCATCAGTAGATGCAGTTAGGGATGAGCATTCGATTTTCGGTTCGGTCTTCGGTCCAGAATCGAAAAATCGAACTTTATTAGATCCTGAATTTTGAGAACCGAATCGAACTCTCTTAAAGAACTGAACCGAACCGAAGTTTTTAAAAGCACAATTACAAGAACCGAACCGAAGTTCTTAAAAAACCAAATCGAACCGAAATTTTCGGTCCAATTCCTTAAAAACCGAACTTTATATATATATAAAAATTAAATACTCTCAACTCTTGGGTGGGAATAAGAGAAACAGAGAGACAGAGAGAGCTCAGAGAGAGAGAGAGAGAGAGAGAGAGAGAGAGAGAGGGGGGGGTGTTGTTACTGGAGTATGCGAAGAGCCCCGTAAGGGTTGGATGCGGAGGCGACACTGGAGATGGTGGAGCTTGGACGGAGGACGGGATGAGCACGACCTCTTCGACGACTTTGTGGCGGACGTGAGGAGCAAGGGTGAGTCTTCGTGGCGGACGCGGACACGAGGAGCGAGGAGCGAGGGTCGTGGTGGACCGTGGACGCAAGGAGCGAGGGCGACTGGGCGAGCCGGCGACGACGGCGAGGGTCGTGGCGGACCGCGGACGTGAGGAGCGAGGGTGGGGTCATGGCGGACCGTGGACGCGGGGAGCGAGGGCGAGGGTGGTGGCGGACCGCGGACGCGAGGGCGACTGGGCGAGCCGGCAATGGCGGCGAGGGTCGTGGTGGACCGCGGACGCGAGGGCGACTGGGCGAGGGTCGTGGCGGACAGCAGCCGTGAGGAGCGATGCGCCGATGGCGACTGGGCGAGGGCGAGGCAGGTAGGCAGCGGAGGAGGAGGTGCCGAGGTGGGGTACTTAAGGTGGGTGGGTGAGTGGGTGAGTGGGTCGGTGGACCCTTGAGAACTGACGAGTCAGAATTGAGATAGGGTAAGTAATTGGGTTAGATAAGGCCCATAAGGGGTGGGTCGCGAGCCAGCGGCTGGGTATTATACCGGACCGGGTACTTGGGTTAGATCTGTTAAATTAAGTTCGATTTTTCGGTTTTAAACTGAAATTGTAAATCCAGGACCGAACCGAACCAAACACCGAATTATTGATATATTTAAAAACCGAACTGAACCGTTTGAACCGAAAAATCGAATCGATTGGACCGAACTAATTTGGTTCGGTTCGGTTTTTCAGTTTCGGTTCGGTTCTGCTCACCCCTAGGTGCAACCACACAAAAATACAAAAATTCAAAAATACAAAAATACAAAAAAAACAAAAAAAAAACAAAAAAACAAAAAAAAACAAAAAACAAAAAACAAAAAAACAAAAAATAAAAAACACAAAAAAAAACAAAAAAGCAAAAAACAAAAAAAAACAAAAAAAATAAAAAAACAAAAAAACAAAAAAAAACAAAAAAAACAAAAAACAAAAAAAAACAACAACAACAAAAAAAACAAAGCGGCTCAAGCTGGGCTTGATATTGGGCTCGATCAAGCTGAAATTAATATCAAGCTGAGCTTGAACAGTAGTAGACTCAATCAAGCTCGACTCATTAAGGTTTGATAACTCTTATTAATATCTTTTTATGTTTTAATTTTTTTAATGCAGAAAATCATATTTTAAACATAATCTATGTGTTTGATAATGGATTCGATAATGAACAAATCTATTGAACTCAAATTTAACAAATAGAACTAAAATCAAGTAGATTTCAAGCTTGATTTGAATTTAAATGCATGTAAAAGCCTGTTTAAGTAGACTTGTTTAGGTCCACACACCAAGTATCAAACGGGTCATCAAGGCTTAGCTTAGTTTGACTCGAAATAGATTCGAAAAGCTTGATCACTGGCTTGGAAATCAATTTTCAAACCAAGCTTGCTCTAATTATGGCGCAGGGTAACGTGGATCTCTCGATGGGAGAGACAACCAAACTCTCTATGGGAGAGATAACCAGATTTCTATGAGAAAGAAACAAAAAAAACCCTAATTTTATTCATCAACCAAAACTGTCACTACAAACCCTAAGGCCTCCTTTTATAGTTTCAAGGAAAGATCCAACCCAACTCAAACATGGACTCAAACATCATTATCCAAGTTCTAAACCCGGAATTCAAAAGAGAAATCCTACTCAAAATAGGAAAGTTATCAAAAATAGAAACCGATAAAACTGCCTAAAAAAAAAAGAAAGTTTTAACTAAAACTGAAATTTCAAACCAAACGAAGAAGAATTTGGGTTCGGGGGTGAAGGTCATGGAGAAATCGAAGATCTCCCATGATTCACGACGGGCTCGTCGATCCGGTCGTTTCGACTGATCGCACGCCCCGATCGGATACCCGGATCAAAAGTTATGCCCGTCCGACGGTCAAGGTCGCCCGGATTTTGTCCTGCATCAAATTACACCCTTGAAATACCAGACAGTATTATATTGCGCCATTTACTTTGATAACAGTTGTCTTAAAATATATTTCTAATGACATGTATGTTTTTTCCTTTTCTTTTCTATTTCTTTTTTATTGTAAGAGTAGAATATAAATTTCTCGATCAATACTCATCGATGGCTTGTTTGGTTGGATGACAAGGAATCCCTATCCCGGGTTAAGCCCACTTTATGCCTACATTGTAGCCAAACACCATCTAATCCATATTTTTATCCCCACTTCTATCCCTACTTTTTCAATCAATCATTACCACATTTTCTTTTCTTTTCAACCAATCACATCAACTTTATTCATACTTTTTCACTTTTCAACCAATCATTACTTCATTATTCCTACTTTTCAACCAATCACATCAACTTTATCCATACTTTTTCAACCAAACATTACTAATTTATCACTACTTTTCAATAAAATACCATACATATCCAACTACTTATCCCAGATACCAATCCCCATCCTTTCTAATCCCGGAATAGACTATTTCACAATCACACGCACCCGTTTGGTATGGGGTTAACTTATTCCGGAATAAGGGATTTTAGAGTTAAGAAAAGTGAAAATAAAGTAGTAATAATTACTTGAAATAAGAAAAAATAGAGTGATAGTGGTAAATGAAATGAAAATAAATAGGTAATAATTATTTAAAATAAAAAAAATATTTAAGAATAAGTATGAGGATAAGTTCCTCCCATACCAAACAAGCTCCAGCTATTAAGCGGCATCTCAACGCTCGAGTTCGGCTTGACTTCGAATAGGCTCGATACGAAACTCGGCTTGAAAATAATCAGACAATACTAAGTACTGTATTGCATGATTTATTTTGATTATAATCATCTGAAAATATATTTCTGATGAAACGTATGTTTTGTCTTTTATTCTTTTTATTTTTATTTTTGAATTCTCTCACCTAGAAAATCTTGACTTTTATTTCGAACGGAAACGTTTCAAATTATTTAAAGACAGTCAAAATCTAATCCAACCGTTGGGTGAGCCTGCCCCTTTTTCGAGACAGACAAGACGACATCGAGATCGGCCGTAATAAATTCTCCCGATATTTCCCACAATACCCCTCCGTAATTCAAACAACTATACCGCCACATAGCCCTCGCGACCCTTCATTTCAAATATTTTCTGAACAACGGCCGTCCGATTCCCCATGGGAGTTCCCTCAATACCCCTCTCTCATTCAAATTCCTCTCCCTCGCCCCCGACCTCTCTTCACCTTGAGAGAGCGAGAAGAGGTAGATAGGAGCGAGCTCGACTTCTTGACGATCTAGGGTTCTAATCTAGGATCTATGAGTGGGTTCAGCTAGAAACCCTAGAATTCAGCCGCGCGCGGGATCAAGAACAGAGAGTTTCCAGGATTCTTCGATTCCAGATCTTGTTCTTCAGTTCCTCAGTCAGGTGATCATCATCTCCTGCTATCATCTCCCAATTCCAGGATCTTTTCTCTAATGTGTTCTTTCTTTTTTCGGTTTTATTCTCAGAATGTTGAGGGATTTGAAATTTTTTCGTCGGAACAACGAGAACGTTCCGACGGATCCATCGGACTCGTCAGCTCATCAGCTGGATGCGGATCCATCTAGGGCTCCTTTGCACTCGATTCAAGATCCCGTGCAAAATCCAAGAACGGGGGCCGAAGAAGATGCGATCTTGAGAAGAAAGATGGAGCGAACTCCTTCGAAAAACCAGACTAGAAATCTTGATACCCACCCACCGTTCCGCACGCCGGAGAAGCTAGTGGCCGCCAGAAGCAGGTTCGGGTGGGTTCCTAGGGCCGAGCAGAGGATGGGCGGCTCAGACAACGGCGACGAGCCGGGTCAACAGGGAACTGGACAGCTGTCGTCACTCAGCCGTGGGATAGGGAATGGCCATGGGATTAGTGGTACTCCTCGTGCTTATAGGACGGGCGGGAAGGCATCTTCCGTCCATTCAGATAGTAGTTCCACTCAGAGCACGCCGACCAAGAGTGTTACAAAACCCTCGTTCTCTAATTTTAGCAACTCCCGTCCTCCGATGGGCGTGGGATTACGGATGGCGAACTTTTCGGGACCATCCAAAGGGATGCCGATATCTTCTGTGCCGCAGTCAGTTGTTAATACAGTTGAGGTGCCTCACTTTGAACTAAAGGAAGATCAATCTTTTTGGATGGATCACAATGTACAGGTAAGAGGCTCCAGATCTTGCTCCCAGTTAGATGCTTTTACATTCAACGTCAATTTGTTTAGCATATTATATCATAGGAAAGTTGACATTCCTGTCAATCAGAAGTCATCTGCTGTTTGAATTAGCTGAGGACAGTATGATTCGTAATATGTGATAGTTAGGGGACGTCATCAGAGTTAAGAGGAGTTCAAATTGTGATCAGTGGTCCCAAATGACCCATGGGGAGTAATAAACTGCCGTCTACTAAAAAATTCTGCCCACAAAAATTCAAAATTTCTATCCCTGCTACTGCTCTTTTTATACCAAATTAAGCATCATTTACTCAAGAATGCAGATGCTGGAGAAGAAGATCAATCAACCAATACAAGATTCTTGGTATTAACTCATAATGCAAGTATCTTTTATGTCAACAAAAGTCACCCGTGGAGTCTATCTGTTGTAAACAACTACTTGAAGGGTTAGTGAAAAGAAAAGCATCTACATGTATGATGAGTATATGAAGTAACCTACCTGTGAAGAAAGAAGAACTTTTTTGCGAAGTTTATCTTCAAATACATGGATGAAGAATTTCAACACTATTAGAATTAAGTGGAGCAAAACAAGAGAGAGTGTAGTAGCAGTGAGGTTTGAGCCTAAAGCAAGCAGTTTAGAATGACCTTCCCCCTTTATTCCATCATAACTGAAAAATAATGGACTTCGAACGGAGTTTTGTGACGAATATTGTTGCAAAGATGTGCATTCATCCATGTGATGGGAATATGGTAAGGGGCATGCTGCTAATTGCAAACCGTGTTTTATAAGTGATATGGAAATTCTATTGACCAAGAAACATTGATAATCAACCAAAAGTTGATGACTGAGAGCTTCCAGGGATCGTATTAACATGTAATTCCGATGTTTGTAGGTTGTGATACGTGTCCGTCCTCTAAATAGTACAGAACGAAACTTACAAGGGTACAACAGATGCTTGAAGCAGGAGAATATGCAGAGCATTGTCTGGATTGGACAACCAGAGACCCGATTTACCTTCGACCATGTAGCTTGTGAAACTGTCACCCAGGTCTGTTTTTGTGTTGGGATGAAATAATAAGTACCATTGTTTTTGTCACTTGATTTGACTCTTGAGTTTGTATGCAGGAAATGTTATTTCGAGTGGCTGGTCTCCCAATGGTTGAGAATTGTTTGTCTGGATACAATAGTTGCATGTTTGCATATGGTCAGGTATATTATGATGCTATTGCTGGATGTGCATCTTAAGTGACTGGTTACCTAGTGAACATGATACGCATTGCTCCCGTTTCACTGAACCAAAGCATTCATTATTTTCTCTGTTTCCACTGCCTCTAACTTGGTTATGGGCATTTATGCTTTCACTATTGCAGACAGGAAGTGGTAAAACATATACAATGCTCGGTGAGGTTGATGAGTTAGAAATCAGGCCCAGCCCTCAGCGTGGAATGACACCACGGATCTTTGAGTTTTTGTTTGCTAGGATCAGAGCGGTAATTTGTAGCAGAATTTTCAAGTATGCTACATCATTTAAACTGTTGCATTTTTTCATGTCGTGTTAAATCCCCTTATAATGGAAAACAGGAAGAGGAAAGCCGGAGAGATGAAAACCTCAAATACAATTGCAAATGTTCGTTTTTGGAGATATATAATGAACAGATTACAGATCTTCTTGACCCTTCATGTAACAATCTGCTTGTAAGTTGTAACCGATCTGCTACTGTAGCATATGTATCTAGTAGGTAATTTCCCTTCAATACATGGTTTGGATCTATATATAACCATTTTCATGAA
Organism: Narthecium ossifragum; assembly: GCA_963920575.1. Classification (NCBI taxonomy): domain Eukaryota; kingdom Viridiplantae; phylum Streptophyta; class Magnoliopsida; order Dioscoreales; family Nartheciaceae; genus Narthecium; species Narthecium ossifragum. Next base: position 1,276,384 of record OY986973.1, read on the forward strand.
TGCCATTGTGCTATCTTTGATAAATGATATGACAGCTACGGGAGGATCAAAATAAGAGTGTGTATGTTGAGAATCTCAGCGAATTCGAAGTTGAATCTGTTAATGATATCATTAAGCTTCTGCTTCAGGTAAACTATCTCATTGAACAATTGTTTCTGCATGTGTGACGCTTAATTAATTGAAGCTATATATTTTTTTTCCATTTAAACTTTTTATCAGGGGGGTGCAAATAGGAAAGTGGCAGCAACCAACATGAACCGCGAGAGCAGTCGTTCCCACAGTGTTTTCACGTGTGTGATTGAGAGTAGATGGGTAAAGGACTCAACCTCTAACCTACGGTTTGCAAGGCTGAATCTTGTTGATCTTGCTGGCTCAGAAAGGTAGGTTCAAACTTATGAATCCACATGATTTCTGTTTGCTACTGATGGGAATATAGACTATGGACAATGGCCTAATACTACCCATTTCATGCAGACAAAAGACATCAGGTGCTGAAGGGGAACGTCTAAAGGAAGCTGCAAACATCAATAAATCCTTATCAACATTGGGGTATGAGAATCGTATTCAAAACCTTTACTCCATTTCCTTTTCTCACTTTTAAGGTTTGCTTTTGCTTTCTTTATAATTAGGGGGGAAAGAAATTATCTTTGTATTTGGCAGTTTGAAATCCTGACAAAACGATCTGTATACTGAGTTTGCAGTCATGTGATAATGATTCTAGCTGACATGGCAAATGGGAAGCAGAGGCACGTTCCTTATAGGGATTCAAGGCTGACATTTCTTCTTCAAGTGAGTATTGGGTAATTGGTTACATAGTTCTGTTTAATGCTCTCTGCTGACGCAATACTAAACTTTGCTTTCGTTACAGGACTCTCTTGGTGGCAACTCAAAAACTATGATTATAGCAAATGTCAGCCCTTCGATCTGGTAAATGCCTCAATAAGCCCGATTCAATGCTTTGCTTAGTTGATATTCTTTGTAATAATGTGCAGCTTTATCTATTTTCCTTTTCCTCTTTTGCAGCTGTGCAAATGAAACACTAAGCACCCTCAAGTTTGCTCAACGTGCCAAACTCATTCAAAACAATGTAAATCTACTGCTTAGGCTAGACCTCTGGCTTAATCCTATAGTTAGATTGTTGTCATGATATGCCTTGAGTTATCTGCATTGCCTTTCTCTCTCATCAATATCGTAGGCTATCGTGAATGAAGATGCTTCGGGAGACGTGAATGCTTTACAAAATCAGATACGTTTGTTGAAGGTTGTGCAGATTCTCCCATAGTTTCTTGTAAATACTTGCCTAAATAGACTATAATGAAAGAGGTATTCTGTATCAGGAGGAGCTCTCAGTCCTTAAGCGCCAAAATGTTTCAAGGTCTCTCTCATTTCGTACTACAATCTTTGATGATCCTGATAGTACAGGCGGCAGTGCTTGCCGGATGGGAAAGATGCCTGAAGTGCCTTCTGGGAGTGCGGATGAGTTGCATGACACTGAAGCTTTGCCTGGTCTTAGAGTTTCTGCCAAACAGGTAAATTGCTCATCAAGCTTTTTGCCAGTGCAAGTAATGCAGTTTCTTCTTTCTTTATTTTTTAAGTTAGCATGTTATGTGCAAAGAAGCTGATTGGTAGATGGTGTCATATTCTTCTTGCTATTACAATTTCCTGGTGGCTTAGAATTCAATCTTAGGTCTAAAGATGCATGGATGATTCACATTCGAAGCATTTGGTGCTTCATTACAACAAAACAAACTCATGAGATATGTGCTTCGTGTGGATGAAAAGAAATATATAGGGTACGTATATGGATGTGTATTAAAGGTCAGTTCTGCCTATATGGATATGTGCTTCGTGTGGATGAAAAGAGAGCTTGTTTTGCATACTCATCCTCATTCTGTTAGAACAAAAAAGAATGTCAATCTCCATATTGAAGTGAAATTTTCATAATAAAATTGAATTCAGATATGAAATTGCACGCAACCGTTCAGCAAGATCTGTTCACATTATTTCATGTCTCTTTGATGATTCTTGGTTCAGTTAAACTCCTTGCAAGCGATACTGACTGGTGCTCTAAGAAGAGAAAAAATGGCGGACATCACTGTCAAGCAACTTGAAGCTGAAATTGAACAACTGAATCGCCTGGTAAAATTTTTGACTACTAAAAGCAATTAAATTTGGATGGAATCTGCATACGCGTAACAGGGAAGTTTGATAATGACTTTATAGGTTCGGCAAAGAGAAGATGATACTCAGAGTACAAAAATGATGCTCAAGTTTCGGGAAGATAAAATTCAAAGAATGGAATCTATGGTAGATGGCTTAATGCCACCAGAATCGTACTTACTTGAAGAAAATAAGTCTCTATCTGAAGAGATAAAGTTGCTTCGATTACGAGTTGATAGGAATCCAGAGGTAACTCGATTTGCATTGGAAAACATCAGGCTGTTGGACCAACTAAGAAGGTAATCCTTTTGGCTTATTCTATGACTTCGTGAAATTGCTTATATTGCCATAAATGTTACTTTATGCACTTTTAGGGCTCAAGAATTTTATGAAGAAGGTGAAAGAGATTTTTTGTTGACTGAAGTAGCGGAGTTGCGCAACCAGGTTTATACTAAAGATTAAGATAGCATATAGTTATTTTTTCATTGCAATGACCTTTTATGTTTGTAACTTATACCTCGTCTATTGACAGCTCATGCAAGTCCTTGGTGGGAACTTTAAAAATGGTCAGCGTATTAATTCAGATGCAGAACCTGAGGTTATTTTATATGGCCCGATATCTTTGTCCTACCAGTTTGCTTTTATCCATGCTAACAAGCTGCTATCATGGCCCAGGATGATGGAAAATCAGCACCTTCTAGTTCTGTTAGTGACAATTACTTGTTGCATGCTGAGGTATGGTTTCCTCGATCAACTATATCTGAATCACATGTGCATGTTGTATGTCTATTAGGTTATATAGTTATTTGCTCCTGGAAAATGCCACGCTTTGTGCTTTGTATATATACATATTAAGAGTTATGGACCATCAGCAGTTCGGGTTACTTTTGTCTCTCAGCTGAATTTATCTCTATTTTTAGTTGGAAAAGACAGTCCATGAGTTGGAGGACTGCAGGAATAACCTAAAGTCTTGCTTAGAGGTCAATGCAAACCTCACGAGGTAAATAATATCTGCTTCCAAACTGATAGGGTTTAGTTTTAGTAAATTGGAAGCATCTGATGCTTGTTCATTGTGCCTCCATTCACCATCTAAAGGACTATTCCTCCATTATGCAGGGAGATAAATGGTCTACATGCTGAACTAAGTAACATGAAATCTGCTATCAATGACCAAAAGGTTGATGCTGAACCTCAGAATGGGGTATGTGAAACTTTCTTAAGCTATTTTGGTCATTAGCCCCAACCGTTTGCTTCCTGCTGAAGCTGTAATTTAAAATTTAATATCTTTCCATAAGCAAACAACTCATGCTTTTTCTACATAATTGTTTTCCTTACTCCGTAGTTCGTACTCAATAGAGACTTCCTCTCTTCGAATATTCCATACTCGAGAAATTTCTTCGCTTCTAATTTCACTGCACCCATTTAATCTCAGGATTGCTGTTCAAAGACGCCAAGAACAGTTCACCCGAATGAGTCGAAGAAGGAAGACTTCATGTCAGGGAAAAAGTTGATGCATGCTGAAGAAATACTGAATTTGCAACTGGAGTTGGATATACTGAAGGAAATTCTTAAAGAAGAGAAGTTATCTCTCTTCGAGGAAGAGAAAAGGGCTACAGCGCTAAGCAATGAGCTTACAGTGGCTACTGAAAAGATTTTGCTGATCAGTAAGCACTATGAAGACATGAAGACTGAAGTTGAAGATGCGAGATCGATCATTGAAGCTCTTGAATCACAGCACGTTGTATCGATAAATGAGCTGGAGGAGCTAAGAGAGACTAACGATCACAATGTTGAACTCCTAAAGAAACAAGAGCATGAGATCACTGCTATGAGAAGGAAGCTTGGGGTCAATTTAGATGGGCAAATGAAAGAACAGGAAGAGGTCAATGACCATCCTTCAAAGCATTCTGAGAATGAAGACTCCCCATTGCTAGTAAAATTGAAAAAGATGCAAGCTTCTCTAGAAAAATCACGAATGTTAAACACGACATACCAAAATGATCAGGCATCTCAGACATCTCATAAACTAGAAATGGAAGATGTCTGTAGGCAAGTTGAGGCTGAGACAGCTGAGGTGATTGTATGCTTGCAAGATGAACTAATGACACTTCAACAAAAGGTTGATGATAGCCACAGAAATGAGTTGGTTGCTAAAGAGACCAAACAGAAATTGCAAGCTGAGATTACAGAGCTGAATGAAAATATTAATTTGTTAACCCGGAACAATGAAAAGCTCGGTGAATTGGTTGATGAGAAAGACAGAGAACTGAATGTGATGAGTGAAGATTGGGATAGACTAGCATATGAAATTGCGGAAGTTCTTGCTGATGGAAATTTGGCTCTTGAAGAGGCTGCCAGCCAGGTTGGTACAATTAATGATTCTTTTACTCCTAGAAGTTGGATAGGCACGAAGTTTGAAAGGGTGATCAAAAGCATTTCAGATAGGGATATGGTGATTGAAGAACTTCAGAAAAGTTTGGATGATGCTCAGAATCTACGATCCGACCTGGAATGGAAGTTAAGGTCTTTGAGAGGAGCAACACAGGCCATAACAGAAGCGCAGCAACAGGAGAACAGTGATAAAGAAAACGAAATTAATGTACTGACGGCACAGTTGTCTGAAAATTTGAGTGTCATATCTGAGTTAGAGAAGAGTGTTGAACTTCAGCAAGGTCAAATTAGGAAATCGGAAATATGTGCTACTGTTGCCTTTCTGACTGTAGACAGACTGTCTGAGAAGAACAGAGCCTACCTTCAGGAATTGGAGCATTTAAAGTTCATACTCAAGGGGTCTACAGAGAAGCAATTGTTGAGAGATACTCTGCTGCAAGATCATGAGCATGTAGGAAAACAGATTCATCCTTTAAAATTAGAGATTGAACAGTCTCAGGAGGATAATGATTACCCACCACAAGCACGTGGTCAGGAGCAAGAACAAAGTCAATCAATAGAATCTGAGATGGAAATTGAAGGAGAATATACTGCTTCAGAAGGAATTGTAGATGACCTTAAGAAAGCAAGGATACAGATCAATGAATTTAAGGTCGGAGTTAATACTCTTCATTCTTGTATAAGCGAGTATGTTGATGTCAAGGGTGCTGCAGGAGTATGTGATATTGGGAGCAACTCTGATGAAAGGAAAGACACCAATTCTGAGGATCGGGTAAGCTAATGCTTTTGTTATTTGATAAACAAAGCTGAACCACGTCAACCTGTCGCTCTGTTGTTATTATGTCTGTAAGTTCTTCACATCTATCTGATTCATATGATCTCTGTTTTTTTTTTTGATTAGTTGAGCACATGATCTCTGTTAGTTTCCTCTGTTAGAGTCAAAGTCCTCAATCACAACTGCTTTACTTAGAAGGTTTTCTTACTCTGCAGATTAATGATGCGTATACGCACTATGCTCTCTATAATAGCCAATGTAGTGCCCAAGGCATCATAGGTAGTGGCATAAAGAGGTCACCAGGCGAGCAGTTTGGGAATTGTGAGCTGAGAAGGTTGTCAGAAGATAATTATGAAAGTGAAAGCACCATTACACTTCTGAGGAATGAATTAGAGTCTGCACTTGGCAGCTTGAAGCAAGTTCAGAATCAAATGGCTGAACTATGTCACGAGAGAGACAAGAATGAGGAATCTGAGATACAGAACCAGAAAGAGATTGAAACTGTCCTGTCCGAAGTATACCGATTAAAGTCCGAGATGATCGACAAAGAGCAACAGTTTGAAATGCGATTGCAGGAGTTGCAACTCAAGCTGCAAAAAGTTGAAGCAGATGCTAGAGTAACTAATGAAGAATGGCACAAAGCCAAAGAGGTAATTTTTTTGGTTTTCTTTGGCCTATTGATCACAACAAAACTGAACTAAATTGCTATTAGAAGCTAATATTTCTATGATAATTGGTATGCATATCTATCGGTGTTATTCTGGTCAGTGGGTGATACCGAAGTCCGCATATCCATCTCTAAGGGAATATCACAAAAAGGAGGCAGTGATAGCGAAGATATGATTTGGCGGTTAATATATTGTACTTGAAAGTTACGTCACTTTTGAATTCAACCTTTCTCCATGAATTATATGGCTTAAAGTACTTAATCTATTTGGAACTCTAAATTATATAAGTAGTGAGTTTTGTCACTGTCATTTTCTAACTACAATTAATATTCGAATTGCAGCCTTTCTACCTAGTGAACTTTTATTGTTCAATCTTCTTTTCTGTGTTCTGGTCTCTGGTGAGCAATCCAAGAAAAGAACTTTTCCAAATAGCTCAGTGCATGATTCAGTGACAATAGTATCACAATAGTGAAGTTTACTTTGACCTTCATGCAGCGGATTCTAAAAGTTTGCTGTATATAACTACCTTAGATTTTTCCTAGAACTTTTAATTTTCGCAGTCAATTTATCATTTTGCACCTACTAAATTTGCTGATATAAGACTTACCCGTGTCTAATTGCTACACTCATTGTTGGGCAGAGCACTAATTTTTTGAGCTGCTTTGGTTTTCTGCCTTCTTAATCTCACTTGAAGCTACCTTATTACGCATAACATCAATAACTTTATTGTGTCAGGTACTTGAGCTTGAAACTTTTGATGCAAAAACTCTAGCAGCTCAAAAGACAACTGAGGCTTCTAGTCTTCTTGCTAAGTTCGAGGAGGCTCAAGAAACTATGAGAGATGCTGAACTTATGGTCAATACTCTGGTCAAAGCAAAGGAATCTGCACAAGTTGAGATACAAAGACTGCATAAGATTGAAATGTCATTGCACTCTGAGAGGAATGGTTTAGTAAGCAAGGTGGATGAGTTGCAGCGCTCTCTTAATGTGAAGGAAGAAGAATATGAGCACATACTGACCAAATTCCAACAGAGTGTTGTGGATGCGAGGGGTTTTGTTCTTGCTCTTGAGGATATTATTAGGCATATGCAGGCTGCTTTCACAGAGAAGCTTCAGTTAATGACTTTTGATCTTGAGAGTCATAAGTCTCAACTTCATGACTATACAGAGTTAGCAAGGATTTGGTTGGAAGAGACTTGGTCAGAGATCATCGGAAGAGATTGCGCTGTATCTGTGTTACACCTCTGTCACATGGGAATTTTGTTAGAGAGAATGACTGGGCTTAATGCAGAGAACAGTTTCCTCTATCATGGGCTTTGTGCATCAAATTCCATAGTTACTAATTTGAGAGACCACAATGATAGAGCAAAAAAAGAGCTTGAAATGTGTAGCATCCTTAAGGGAAAGCTACTGGTTGATATCAACAGGAGTTTCAACCGCATCAAAGCAAAAGAAGTTGAAACAGTTGAGTTAAGAGCAAAGTTAGTCTCTTTTGAAAAGAAAATTATATATTTACAGTTGCAAGAAGAATCAATGCTGGCTAGGTCGAATTCTATGTGCACTGAACTTGCCAATTTAATGAACGAAGTAGATGCAAATAACAGAAATGCCTTATCAGCAGTATCATATCAAGACAGGATCCTGAGGGAAAAAGAAGAGCTTCAGAAGCAGCTGGAGGAGAAGTCTTTCTTGTTAGATGAGGCGGAAGGTATATGTGAAATATTGAACGGTTCAGTTTGTTGTGATTTAGTACTGGTGGCTAACAAATCAAGACTAGATGATCAGAAGACCAGTGAAACAGGATTAGAGAAAGAACCTGAAATTCCCAAGGACCTCATAGAGTGTCGAACTGAGAGTATCCTGCTTATTGTTCTTGCTAAAGAGCTCGAATTGCTTGTTTTGATGTCAGAGCTCAAGCACAAAGCCAGAGAATCTAATCAGATGGCCTCACAGATTGCTGAATTGGAAAGACAGAAACATACTTCCGTGCAAACCGTTGAGAAAATAAAGGAGAAGATGATTCTGCAAATCATAGGAGGGGAACTAAAAAGCAGTGAAATAGACTCCTTGAGTATAGAAAAGGAAAAGCTCTCAAGTGATGTACTGCAGCTGAAGTATGATAATGCTAGGATAGCGGAAAATTTGCAGATATCAAAAACAGCAGTTTTGTCTTCTTTAGGCCAAGTGAACCTTACAGAACAAGAAAACCATGAGTTGAGAGAAAGAGCTTGCTCCTTGGAAGCTTGCATTGTTAGTCTGAGAACAAATTTGGACAGTACACATTCGGAGTTAGAGGACATCAAATCTTCCAATTTAATGCTGTCGAAGGAGCTTGATCGAAAAGCTCAGGCCTTGGAGATTTTGGAAGAGAAAGCAAATACTTTAGAGCTAGAAAATGGTTCTTTACAAAATGAAGTGGGGTATAGGAGAGGGAAAGATGAATCTGTTGCCACACTTCACAACAAGCTTGAATCCTTCTTTCTGTTACATCACTCAGTAGCTTTTGTTGCTGAACACATTTTCAATATATTAGATGGCGTTAATGTTCATCTGACAGACAGGCTGTATCAAGAAATCTGTGAACATCGAGAAACAGCATCTAAGTTGGTCAGCGACTTAGAAACTTTGGAGTCTTCTGTTACTGAATTGATAAAGGAGAACCTATCTCAGCAATCGGAATTGATGTGTAAGGATGAAGTATTGAAAGGCCTGTTATTTGATCTAAGTTTATTGCAAGAGTCAACCTCAATAGCAAAGGACCAAAAGCATGAACTTCAGGACATGGCTGCCGGATTGGAATCTCTAGAACATGAACTTGTTTCAACGTCATGTAAACTTGATGAGGCCTTAAATCATGAGCAGAAGCTTGAAGTCCTGTTGCTGGAGAAGCAGGAAAAGATCTCGGCCCTTGAGCTTGATCTTTCTGAAACTCAAGATTCACTGAACCTTATTTCTTCAGAAAACATAAAGTTAAAAGTGCATGTGCAAGATATCACCAGGATGAAAAATGTAATTGAAGAGGAGTTATCTGAAAATTCTAGGGCTACCGAAAGATTAGAAGAGGAGCTACTTGAAATCACTGCATTGCTTGACCAAAGGACTAATGTCCTTAAAGATATAAAAAATGATATGACCAATCTTGCAGATGAAAGGGACCACCTAAACTCCGAGGTGCTTGTCTTAAAGGAAAGGTTAGAAATGTCGCAAGCGCTTGCTGAAGAAAATGAAGCTATTGCTATGGAAGTTCGGGAGGTACTTACTATTTTGTCAACATTTCAGCTTTATGAATTTATCTGTCAGTAATATCTATTTGTTTACAGATAGCAGAAGAAAAAAAGGCCTATGCTGAAGAGAAAGAAGAGGAAGTTAAGCTACTAGAGAGGTCAATCGAGGAGCTTGAGTGTACTATAAATGCATTGGAAAACAAGGTGAATGATTGGTTAAAGTATACCAATATCTCTTCTTCAGACTGGTTTACATTAGGTGTTCATTTAACTAATATCTGCCCATTATGCTCCGAAGGTGGAAATGGTTAAAGCTGAAGCTGAAAAACAAAGGCTGCAGAGAGAAGAACTAGAAGTGGAACTTCAGGCAGTACGACATCAAATGCTAACGGGAACTGCCTCTATTGGTGCCTGGAACATCATGGAAGATGAAAAGATTGATTTATCAAGGTCTGTTTACATCTATACTTTTCATGGTGGTTTTCTTGGAGCGAGAAGTGAAACTATATTACCTATCTACTGCTTACCACCCAGATTACTTAAAGATAAAGCAGCTGAGCTAGAAGAGTCTGAGAAGAGTATACAGTCTCTCCAGAAAGAAAGCTCAGATAAGGATGCAGAGGTATGGCTAATTTATAGAGTGATATTAATGTGTCTCTTGCATCTTTGTTGAGATATTTCAATTACGGCTTATCTGTTGACATTCCTTATATCCTCATATTGTCCATCTTATCATCATTCTTCAACATGATTAATACAATTTGCTTTTTTTTTTTGTTTTTTACAAGTCATGTTCTTTTATGTGTCAAGTTTCTGCGACCTATCCTTATTTCAGATAGTTTAAGCACAAACATAGTTTCATTCCTACAGCGCCACATTTTTGTATATCAAGAAAACTGTTTGTTCCCAGCGGATTCCCAGAGCTAGATGAATAACCTTTAATGAAAGTGGTAACAGGAGGCTTCACTGCAAACAAATCTGTTAGGAGTGCTTTAATAACTTCTATACGAAGTTACAGGGAATGTTGACCATAGACTTATCTGCTTGCCTGCAGATCATGCAATGCAAAGCATACATTTCTGAGCTTCATATGCACGCAGAGGCGCAAGCAAGAGAGTACAAGCAGAAGGTACACTGTTACCAAGTGAAATAAAAAATAATTATCCATTGATCTAGTAGACATATTCTGTATGTGCCTCATCACAGAAATATAGCTACTAATCTTAGTTATCTGATGAAACATGACGAAATTTACCAGTTTCGGGAATTGGAATCCATGGCACAAGAAGTCAAGGCTGAAACTACATCTTCCAGTGCTGCTAGTGTTGCTTCAACAAAATCAGATAAAACTGCAGCCAAGTCAAGAGGTACTGGATCCCCATTCAAATGTATTGGGTTGGGATTAACGCAGCAAATTAACTCTGAGAAGGATGAAGAACTGACTTTGGCGAGGCGTCAGATAGAAGAGCTTGAAGCGTTACTTGCCAAAAGGCAAAAAGAGGTAATAGTCTGTCTGACATCCAAGAAAACAGAAGGAGAAGGATATCTCTAAACAACTAATACCAATTCCCCTCCCAGATATTCATGTTGAACACTAGACTGGCAGCAGCAGAGAGCATGACTCATGATGTGATTAGAGATTTACTTGGGGTTAAGCTGGATATGACAAACTATGCAGTAAGATCACATCTTTTTCTGGACTCAAAGAATATATAGTTTTCAATGTCAAATTGCTTATATCAATTCTACAGTATAACTTTTTGCAAATCCATCATCCTCTTATGTATACCTTTGTTGGCCACAGTCACTTTTGGACGACCAAAAAGGTCAAAACATAAAAGAAACAGCTTGGTACGATGGTCAAGAATCCCATCATAAGGTATATTTTGTTAGACCTTGAAATCAGAATGTAAAACTACTTACTTCTTCCGCTTAATGTTGGATAATGGATGTCCTGCAGGAGCAAGAGGTGGTTAAACTAAAAAAGCTGCTGAATGAATTCATCGAAGAGCGTCAAAGGTACATATTTTGTGATGGTTTGTATCTACGTCTCTGATGGTTTGTCTGAATTGCCTTTTCGCGTTTGAGATCAGCTGGCTAGATGAGATAAATCAGAGACAAGCAGAAATGGTGGCTACCCATATCGCCTTGGAAAAGCTGCAACAACGAGATCAGTTTATTGCAACTGAAAACGAAGCATTAAAGGTTGGATGATTACTTAGGCATTTTGAGTTTATTATTTCTTCAGTGTCATTCTTTTCTTTAGCATACCTACATCCATAGTTTCTCACAAAATGTGTAGGCGGATAATGCGAAACAAAAGAAGATGGTTGTGGAGCTTGAAAATGAAATAAAGAAACTCTCCAACCAGCAAAACCTCCAGCAGCGTATTCATCATCATGCTAAAATCAAGGTTTTATAGACAGAATCTAATACTGGCACATCTTATAACTTTTTTTCAGCTGTACAAAAAATACTGAATTTCTATCTTCTCACTTTGTAACCTGCCCACAGGAAGAGAACAGTTCGCTGAAAAGTCAGAAGGAAGATTTGAATACCAAATTGCACCGATCAGAGGTAGTTCTTTCACGGGTAAAAGAAGAGCTAGCCCATTACCGAACTTCAAGTGGGAGGAGTCCATGTATCAACTTCGACAAAGAGGAAGAACTAAACACAAAATTAGAAGTATGTAACTTCGCGTTATTGAATGATAGGGGGCCATATATACAGCACAGCAGCTCATTTACTTGTCATGAACTGTTTTGTGTTCAACAGGAAAGTGAAGAGGAGAGAATTCGACTGGCTCAGAAATTGTTGACATTGTGTACCAGCATTCTAAAGGTGCTGAATTACTTCATTACATTACTTGATCTCCACTGTAGGCTAATTCCTTTATTTGCACACAGCCTTCATCATGTAATTTGTATGTCAGGTAGCTGGATTTGCACACCCACAATCCAATGTTGACCCAGTTGTGGCAGAAGATGCTCTCGATCAGATCTCGCATCGGATTACTTCGCTGAACACTGAAGTACATGATCTTAAACTAAAGGTATGGTGATCTTTCTCATTCACTTAAACGTTTAGTTTCCGAAAATTGAAAGCACTATCATCAGTCTACCAAATCCAATGAAAATAGGAGCCCATTATGCTGACAGTAAATAAGTTTCTCTCGCAGTGTAAGATATATTGCGAAAAGATCCGACTGTTTGAGATCGGAAGGCAGTCGTCACCACTATGTTCGAGAACTAGGGACAATTGCCTATCCCCGAGCATATCCTGACCTGATCATGTATCTTCTTTAGAATGCAATGGTTGGCACAGGCGGAGGAGCATTTTGTCTACACGAGGTGTTAGCAATTAGCTAACACAATCTTCCTTAACAGGGCTGTACAGAGGATTAGGAAGACAAATGAACCAATGTTGATTCTTTCATCACCTCTATTCTTTTACTCCATAATTTAAGAATGTATATTAAGCTGATCCCTTCACTCCAGGGGTCAGGTTTTTTTGTTGTATCGCTGATGACATTAGTTTGGAGCCAATGTAAAGGTCTGATAGCAGCCAGTTATGGATCAGATCGTAGAGAATAAAGAGGAATGTTATGCCATAAACTTGTAGGCAACTTAGACTATTGAGCATATTTGTTAGGATTAGGGAATTAGATGTGAAATAGAAGTCTCGATCTTGTTGTCCTATAGAAATCATACTCTTATATGCATTGATGAACCAACGAATTTTAAAGATTGAAAGATTAAGAATCCAAGATACTCTCGTCTTCGCCTTGATGCCATATTACTCTAGCCATTTGACTCAGTATCTTAAGCAGTTTGGAGGGTGAGAGATAAGCCTTGGCTAATCCAAAACCTTGTATTATTTGGAGGACTAAGTCTGATAAAAGACATCAAATCATGAGGGGCATGATGTTTTGTCCCCCCCCTAGAGACCCCATCGATCTATCCATCAAATCATACAAAATTATAGGCACAGGGTAACAACAAGAAGAGAATACGGATAGAATTATTGCTTCACATGAGACAAGAGGCTTGGGTTAGTTCTACAAGAGGAGGAGAGGAGCAACGACCCTTTATTCCCTTTCGAGTGTAGAGCCAATGGCTTCCCATCCATCGTTTTGAAAAATCCTATGTAAGGCGTTTTGTCCCTCCCTGCCACGTGTCATTCTCCCGTCGCATCCATCCATCCTCTCGTCCTTTAGATTCTCTCCACTCCTTAGATTTCCTTGTCTTTGTACTTCAATTGTAGATCTTAGTTGGATTTGGTTGTGCTAAATATCGATATGAAGAACTCCTTTTCTTTTAGAGGAGTTAATTATGCTTCTTAAAGGTGTTATAGTTAAACTGTTTTATATGGGCATAAAGAGGTTGAGATCATTGAGTAATGAGTCCAACTTGGGGAATTGTGGGAATTTAGACACATGATGGGCATGGTGCCTTCACTGAGACAGCTAAAGACATTGGAAGAGAACAAACCTAGTTTACAGAGCCCAGTACTATACTGATAGAATGATAGAATAATTGGAGAAACCTAGCTTTTTACAATGAGGACGATTAGGTGATCACTAAACAAATGAGTCGCAAGATCTTTATGTTGCAGAGTGATGCAAATGGATGTTGCCTTGTTTACAGAATACAAGAATTCTCAGTACCCTACTCATCATGATCACTAGCTTGCATCTTTTCATATTAATTTGTTTAATGATCCTAACCACTAGGGTTATACCCACATGATACGATATCGAACCTTGACCATCTTTGACCATCCATGGCGTTTTCGAAACCGATTTCTAGTCGCCAAAAGCTTATATATATATGGACTGTTTGATTTGAAAATATTCTAACGACTCAGACTCTAAAAGTTAAAAGATGAGTGTGAGTTTTGTATTAATATAGTCATATAGTGAGGAGACCGTGCTTCATTGATTTTAATTTTTAAGATGGAGAGTGAGAGATCTTGATGAAAATATCATCAAATTCAGCACTCTCCTTGCCATCAAAAGACACACTCATACTTCAGAGATGGCAGTCATTTATCTCCTTCACAAGACTCACAACATAGTACTGCCTTAAACTAATAATATCTCAAAAAAGCTATGATATGAGCTAATAATTTAACTGTTTGATAACATACATAGGCCTGTCATGAGTTGCTCCCTAATCGATCACGTAAGCCAAGAGAATATTTTGGAGTTGGAAGATGACCGGAAACCTCAACATAGCCACAGCTAGCTGATCAGTGTGTGTACATCCTAATTGGAAACCCGAGGAAAGGTACAGCTGCCTGCTGGTGGGGGAGCAAACATGGCTGCGGGTCCTACTCATGAATTCTAGTGAGAGAAAGAAGGAGGAGGGAGAGAGAGAGAGAGCCGGCTAGCTATGCGTAGGTATGTTCCTCATGTGATGTCATGTCAAGCATCGATTCTCATGTCATGTCCTGTCATGCTGCAGGCACTGACATGCATGGCCATACTGTGATGAGAGAGAGGCGACGAATGTAGAGAGAGAGAGAGATGGAGGAGCAAAGAAGAAGAAACCAGAGAGAAGAAGGGAATCTCTCTATCATCTCAGTCTGCCACCATCTCTTAGGACACTCGATGTAGAAGCTGAGACGAGACATGGATAGATAGATCTATAGGAGGAGTTAAAAAATATGTAAAAGGAGTGGGTGAGAGCCAGGGACCGGTGAAGGGGAGGGAGCCCGGGTTTCGAGGGACCTCTCAGCTGCAAGACACTCACTACTTGCTTTGATCTCTTTATTTGATCTTTTTGACGGCGACTATAGGAGGAGAGGCCCACCTCGATGCGTCTGTCTTCATTGTTTGTTCTTAAGATTGCTATGGTGTTGGTTGGTTGGGTCCTGGGTGGTTGGTCTAAGCTTGGTGCTGGGGCACCGGCGTGGGTGGCGCCGGCCATGTCGACCTGGCGCCGTGCCGTGGCTCCGGACGGCACGCGCGCGATCAGGGTCTCTGGCGCGCCTCGGAGTCTGTGATGTTGAATAGGTCCTGCGACTGGATTTGTAGGGGTTTAACGTACATGAACTCCCAAATCCAATCACCATATAAATGATTCCTTTTGTTTTAATTTGAGCGCGATTGGCTAATTCATTCAATATTCATAACATGATCAAGAAGCAATATTGTAATTTTATCAGATCTAGTTTTTGAGAATAGTTCGAAAACAATTCATAGTAGATAAGAGACCTGAAAGTATATTGTGTTCATGGATATAGATAGGGTTTTTAAAAAACAATTCTTCAAAAACCTTTTCAATTTCACATTCGTCTCTTAAATTTTCAAATATGATATATATATTTCTCAATTTTTTGGTTTCTTACATAAATATTCTTATGACCATTCATTTGGAGGGATATATATACAAATGGAAATTTTAAACCTTTAAATGATTAGTATGATAATGTGAAACTTTTAAGAGACAAATATATGTATTTTGAAAAAAAAAACTTCAAGATTAATTATGCGAAAGAAATTATTTCTGACTTAGGTTAGATTAGATCTCTTGGGTTGACCTAATCACATCTATGTAAAAAGACAGGTTCAAGGAATATTACGTGATATTATTTGAAAATTTTGAAAAGGCAAATGTATAGTTTGAGGAAAAAAACTTATGGTTATTTATGTGAAAAAAGAACACGGATTTGTGTACATACTGATGTGGTATGTGCACCGCCTATGTCTGAATCGGTAGTGGACTACCGATGAAAGTTTTTTCATGTTGTCGGACGGCTAGATCAATGAATCGGTATCTCACTACCAATTAAATGATTCATCTAGTTCATCGGTAGTGAGATACCGATGGACTCTATCAACCAATCGATACATCACTATCGGTACAATTCAATTGATAGTGAGCTAACAATTCATTAATCTAATTCATCGATACACTATTATCAATGGATTAGATGAAAGAAACGGTAGTGCACAGCTTATCATCCTTATATGGGAGGATGGTTAACAAGTGAAACTTTTGGTTTGTCCTAATGGCGTCCTATGTGGCATGGATTATCCTAGGCGGAGCCTAGGTGGATGGGAGTTAGTGAGAGAGGTGGAAAGTTAGTGGGGGTTAGTGGGGAGTTAGTAAGGGAGATGGGGAGAGAGGGTAGTTACCCTACCAGATGGTAGGGGGATTTACTAGTCATCCTTATATAGCATGATGGTTAAAAAGTGCATTTTTGGTTTGTCCTAGCTGGCGTCCTATGTGACAGATATATCCTATGTGACTGCTGATGTGGAGGGTAATAGTGGGAGAGGGGAGAGTTATGAGGGGGAGATGGTGGTTACCGTACCAAGTGACAGGGACCCTACTAGTTGGATTATACGTGCATACCAATAGTACATGTACATCAAATTTTATTCGTGAAAAAGAAAACGCACCAGGAACATGCTTCTCCGATTCTCTCTGAACGTGATGCATGCAGCTGACATGTGTAAAAGCATCCCGATAAGCTTATATTATACAAGCGTGACAGAGACCATACATATATATAATACAAATACTAATAAGAGAAGTAAAGTTCATTGAGACATCCCTTTACACAGTTCTCCACACGACGAATAATCCTTGTCCTTCCTTTGAAACCATAATCATTGTCTTTGAACGAATAATGAGTGAGACCAGGAGAAAAAGAGCGTTTGAGATGAGATATATAGAGAGATAGGGAAAGAAACATATACTAATCATATATAGGCCTATATATAGATTATACTCCTCCCATATCTCTATCATGCATTCTTCAATACCTCCTGATTTTGCCCTTTTATATTAAACCAAACTATGATTTTACAGTCCATAGAATATATCTTTGCTTGGTTCATGGCATATATCTATATATACACTAATAAATGAGCTACACTGCAACATTCGTGACTCCCCCCGCTAAGCCTCTTCTCTCCCTCCCCCATTATTTCCCCTCCACGTAAAACATGGTGGGATGGTTAACTTATAATCATCTTATTATATATAAGAGATAATCATGTGATAACTCAACTTTAGCTATGATATCATGTTGTTTTTAATAATAATAATAATAATAATAATAATAATAATAATATAGATATATATAGTGGAAAGTAATTATCAACTTTAGCTCTAATATCCAATGGTTGGCATCCCATCACGTGGGTGTGAATCCGCCTCAACGGGTGCACGTGTGGGACGCAAATCATTTTCCTTAACCTTATTAGGCTTCCATGATTGCGGACGAAATATTTAGTCATGTGGTCCAATTTGAGCATTTTTTTCTCCATGATTAATCAAAAAAAAATCAGGAGGAATAACAAATTAATAAATAAAGATGCATCGTGCAAATCTAATCCGTTGCTGACGTGGCCAGTCAGCAAAATAATGGGTTTTTGCAAAGAAAACTAATTTTTTTTAAAAAAAGTAAAATATAAATACTTAAGACATGGGATCTCTGGAAAAATATAACGATAATACCCATATTTGGAAGAACTCCGAAAAGAAATACTCATCAGGACTTTTTAGAGTTTCTCTGCCGACGAAAACTTATTCCTCTTTAATGAGTTCTTACTTTCTTTGTAATTCAAATTTCACAAGAAAAAAAACCTTTTTTTTTTTCAATTTTGTGTAGATTATTGACTGCTTGATTTTTTTTTATTTTTTTATTACAAGCCATTTCAGGACGATACTCGAACATTACATCAATGGCCATATATTGAATCAGATCTCATAACATCAAATCAGTGGCCGTATTTTACATCAGATCCAACGATCCAGATCTTTATCATCTGAAATCGGTGAGCATTTAATAACGTGGACCGTTGGATCTTAGTCATCACATAGGCACCACCTAAGATCATCTAAAAACAACAACTTTAAAGCTGATATATTTCTTCACCACCTACGAGAGGATTACAAGAAGGATAACCACCTTCAAAACTACTTTCAACTTCCGAGCAAACTAGGCTCTCTCTCTCTCTTTCTCTCTCACTTAGTCACTTTATATGCTCCTATATTAAAGCCCTCCCACTACCCTTCTTTCCTCCTTTGCGCTTGTCACTTCCACTAGCTCCACAACACCACCATCCATTTGATCATCTCTCCCTCAAAGAAGAACACTTCCAAAGCCATCTTTACTCGCTTCTCTCCATATACTCACCATTGATCTTTACCGGTTTCTTTTCATTTCACCCCTCTACTCTTTGGTGATCCGGATCACCATAGATCACTAGCTGATTAATTGCATATATATATATATATATATATATACAAGATGATCCAAGAGTTGTTTGGTGGTGTTGAGGAGAGGAAGGTCTCCATTCCTGCAGCTCTAAGCGGCCTTCTCGGTGTCGACACGCCGTGCTCGTCCTCCCTCATCAACTCCTCCTCGTCCTCGCCGTCCTCCACCTCCTCCGCCGCCGCCGAGCAGCGGGAGAACCTACGCTGCCCCCGCTGCGACTCCTCCAACACCAAGTTCTGCTACTACAACAACTACAACCTCACCCAGCCCCGCCACTTCTGCAAGACCTGCCGCCGGTACTGGACCAAGGGGGGCGCCCTCCGGAACGTCCCCATCGGCGGGGGGTGCCGGAAGGCCAAGCCCTCCCTCTCTGTAACCGCCGCCGGCGTCAAACCCGGCAATGCCGGCAAGGCCAGGCCGGCCTCGCCAGACTTCACGGGCCTGTCGGGCCTTGCCGGAGGGCTCGGCAACGAGGTGCCTGCCAGCTCGGTCATGTGGCCTTCGCCGCATAGCTCTCACCTTCTAGCTTTGCTGAGAGGTGCTGGTATCCAAAACCCTAACCCTAGCCCCATCTCTGGCCTCAATTCTGTTAGAATTAAGGAGGATGGGGCTATGATTGGCTCTCACATGGTGGCGGAGCCAGTCGGCGGCGGCGCTTTAAATGTGCAAAACTTGAGCTTGGATCCAATGGGCCACCTCACCATTGGACCTTGTGGTTCACTATGGAAGAACCAAACACAATACCAGTATCATCACCATCAGCAGCAGCAGCACCAGCAGCAGCATAACCTTTTGCTGGGCGGCGAGGCACCGAGCTCCGGGATTCATGAGCTGTATCAGAGAATGAGATCGTCGGCGAACTACTACAGCGACCACCTGCAAGCCATAGTGAACAATGGATCAGGTTCCAGTGCTGCTTCTTGTTCTACTACTACTAGTACTACTGCTGTAATGGCTAACACAATGGATGCTACAAGCACTAGCAATTCGATCATCGATCCAATCCCACTCGCCGGAGGGGATTTCGGGTACTGGAATCCGGCGCTTGCTTGGTCTGATCTTCCGGCGAGTAATGCAGCATTCCCTTGAGCTGGAACCCCCCCTTTGTTTAAAGTTTGTCACCATGTTTAGCTAGCGTTGTTGGTTGTTCATGAGCTGTTGGTTGCTAGTCTCTCTCTCTCTCTCTCTCTTTCTTTCTTTACTTGTTAACTGTGTTTCTTAGTTCACTGTTCTTCTTTTTTAACTTTAGTTTGGGCTGTGTTTTTGGTGTTGTTTTTATGTATGGTTACAATGAGTATGTACTAAGGATAAAGAAGTGGTAGGGGAATTGGGGAATGCTGCAACTCTAGTCTTCTTTGCTCATTACTTGTGTCAGATATATATGTAATGTGTTGCAGTGTTTGAGCTCATGTACTATCGTTTACAGTTAACCTCTCCATGAAACGTGTCTTTCATTCAGAAAACTATTTCAGATGAATTATGGTACTTCTGCTTCCAAGCATTTGTACACACCATTGAGGGGGGCCGAAAAGGTTAGATGATGAGAGGGTGGTGTGGGTTTGGAGATTCCTTGAGGTGGGGGGGATGAAGAGAGAGGTGAGTGGTGTGATGGAGGGGGGGGGGGGGGGGGTGCCAAAGAGGGAGCAGCAGCCTTTGGAAGGAGGGCTACCCTAGAATAGTAGCAAGTGGATTCGATTCGTCCCTCCAGTCTCCACTAAGGTCGATCGATCTACAGACACAGCTGCAGCCTTATGTAAGTGAGAGGGCTCGTCTTTTGTCTCCTCTCTTCCTTGCATGACTCCCTCGAAACTTGGACCCCTTATATTCCCTCTCTCTCTCTCTCTCTCTCTCTCTCTACCTCTCCCTCTATCTATACTGTCGTGCTCATTGTATCTCTTGTTATGGGCCCTAAGCTGCTGTTGTGTTTCAGTAGAACGAGAACAAAAGAGAAGCTTCATTAATTTGATGAATGGTATTGGTCCCATGCATCAAGGCAGGCAGGCTCTCTCAGTGTTTATCGAGGAATACGAGAAGATCCAGGAGAATAAATGGGCCTCCTGAAACTGGAGGCCCGATTAACGTCAAAGGTGAAGGCTAGTTGATGGATCTGTTGACTAATCAGAGAAAAGATACCTTGAATCAGAACTTGTTGTTCATGGATCAATAAGGACTATGTATCAATGGGCCAATTCTGGATTGATGTGGGCTCCAAAGTCCAGGCCAATAAAGCTCGAGTACCTTAGAACGGGGCCATTTGTGCAATTGGATAATATCAGGATGACACACTCATGAGAGCCTTAAATTTATTGAATCGCTACCTTGAACAAATGTATGCTTAAAAAAGAATTTGGATAAACTGAGCGTAAAAATTTCCTCGCATCGTAAAATACTGCAATTCTTATGTGTTTCTTCTTTCCAGCCAATCATGACTGAAGAAAAAAAATAAAAGCCAAAATACAGAAGCAACTCAAAGCAATTCTAATGTTGGAAACCCACAGCCTTCCCACATAACAGAGCATTGAGAGGTCTATCATACTCATTGGCGTAGCCGTGTTCTGGTGTCCACACACAAATATAGAACTGCCTCTCCCACATCCCAGACCTAACGTTCCACATGCCTTCGTTGTCTAAAGACATCAAGATTGCAGACCATCCTTGTGGATAAACCTGCATCAATATTGGTAGAAAGATTAGACGATTAAGTAGGATGTATCATTCATACAAGTTTCCATTTTAGAAGATAGGAGGAGAGGCTAAGGGATGCATTACCTGGTCTGTGTATCTGCTTGGAGCATCGACTAGATTATATCCTATTCTGTCAGCCTCTTTCCAAGTCTTCTGGGAGGCATAACTGCACACAACAATGAGAGATTAATAGTGACTCTCATACTCATTGTTATCCTACACCTTTATTTCCACATTGTTGCTACCTATAAAGCTTATAGGATTGATCACTGATTTAGGTCAAAACATATATCACATATATACTAGCAATCATCGTGAAATTGATGAATGAATCAGTCAGTGACAATGCTCAATAGAATTGAAAGATTTAGAATGCAGAAGGAGCCTTATACTAGTAAATGTTAGAAACTCAAAGTGAATGCCTTCAGTGTATGTTTTATGATATCTATAAGCATAATCCTATGTTGTAATCGACTGCAGGTTTCTGTATCCTATACTGAAAGATCCTTTTATCTTTATATGTATTTGCCTAATGTGCCACCTCATTAATGTTCGGCAAAAAATTATGCCAACACTAATTAGACCCAAGATATCAACAACTAGAAGAACACTTAATCCTAACAATCCAGCAAATTCAATAAAAAGAGACAGATTTAGTAGCTCACCCGACAACCCAGAAGACATAGCCATCGAGATGCCATGTTTGGACATTATTCTCGGAGTTTTGGAAGACAATCTCAATGAAATCATGCAGACCAAACCAGAGCACAGAGGTGGCCAAGAACACCGGCTCCGTTCTTGCCACTATGGGGAGGACGTCCACAGTGAAAACATCGGCAATGCTCATGTTGTCAGCAAGCTTCAGAGGCTTGTCAGGGACGACATACGAGAAGCCAGTGACAGCATAACGTTGCTTGCCATTCACCATTGGTGCTGAACTGGCCAAGACAAGTTGTCTTTGACTTCTCGATCGTGCCGTGATGGTATGAGCCTTGAGGATTAGGCCGAGCAGAGTTAGAAGTAAGATTCGCTCTACAATTCCATAACACCAAGAGAGACAATAGAGTATTAGCTGATGTCATAAACATCGAGCAAATCAGGTGTTGAGGATATGGAATAAAGTGATCACCGGAATGTCCTTGCTTGTGACATCGAACAACTGAAATCGTGTGGCGCGGCCGGCAATGGTAGAGACGCTGGGGATTTAGAGTTGCTGTAATGCAAGAATGCGGTCGCCGTAAGAACCTCCGTGTTGAAACAGGTTGATGCAACAATGAAGTAATCCTTGGGGTCCTGATCTAAAAGGTCACGAGAACAGTCATGGCCTGGCCAAGATGGATATCGAGAGAGTCGTAAGTGTTCTTAAGGATGTTAGTCCCTTCGATTTCGACGACCTTCAACATGTGGCCTTGGATCTTGAAGTTGATTGAGGTCGAGATCCCCACATTGGAGATCCTGAAGCGGTATGTCTTCCCTGCACCAATGCAACAACCGACGGATCAGGCTTACTAAGCCTTCTTGCAGTTTTCCAATGCAACTAGGTGTGTTAAATTACCAGTGCTATACATTTAGGATGCAACTAGACATCAATTACTATTGATCTAGGAAAAAAAATAGCTCACAAATGGCCTATGGTTTAGGGAGCATGGATTGAAGTAACAACAAGGAGCAGACCATAAGCAAGTGAGCTCTTTCGAAGATTTATGATGCAATGAGGCATTGTTTCATATGGAGCTTGGGCACACAAAGACTAAAAGCTTTCTTGACTCTTAAGATAAACAGACTTTGAATACCAAGGATCTAATCCATGATCAATAGGCTGACCCAGTGGTCTAAATTTATCAGGAAAAAAAAAACAGAGTACCAAAGAGATGAACTGAAAGCTACCTTGATCACCAGTGAAGGTGGCCGACTGAGTGACACCATTTATAAGAACCCATTAGGAGAACCAAGAGACTTCCCCGAATCCAATGTTTGGCTCAGTGCCTATACACAATCACAAAAAAGAATTACCCTTCTAATCAAATCGTCAAAGAATTTTTTTTTCTTGAAGTTAAAGAACAAGAAATGGATACCTTGTGATCGGTCTTGAACCAATCTCCGACGAGCAAGGTGAAGTCCCCGGCTGGGGGCGGGTATGGGACTGGGATCCGCGGTCGCTGGTACACATTGAGCCCACCGAACCCCCCAGCGGCGCGGTGCATGCCCGTGGAGGGGTAGTGCGAGAAGGTACCAATCTGGTCCTTAGTTTGAAACTTGTAGGTATAATTACTTCCCGGTGGAATCGGGCAGTTGGTCCCAAGAACTCCATGCTGCCACGAGTTCTTCCTCCAGTTGATCCCATGTCTTGTTACATGAACAATAAAGTTTTCTGGATATGACCACGTGACATGTTAAATGAGGTACCGGTAATGAAGTACCGACTAATTGATTTATTCCATCGATATTGAGGTATCGATGGATTATATCAACCAATCGGTACCTCATTACCGATTGATCTATTCAGTCGGTACATCACTACCGATTAGACCACATGTGTAACTGTAACATACATGGTTTAGATCATGTACACAATCAGCTAGCGCTCTTCAAAGGTCAAAACCCAAACACACAAACCCATTCAGCAAAAACAACGAAAATGGCAGGCGCAATATGGCATCTGCAAGCATCTTAGATTCAAGAAGGATTCAAAAAAGTAGGGCCCATGAGGGATCAAGACAAACCTATTGAGGAACACTAAGGGCATGTTTGGCTCCGGTGGATCCGCGGGATCCGCGGGATGGGATCCGCGGAATCCGACGGAGCCGATTCCAAGATTGGCATCCGTTCAAAAAAAAAACGGATGCCGAAATCGGAATCCGCCTTAGAGCGGATTCCGATTTTCGGGATCTGAATGGGATCCGCGCATCCCCCATCCCACGGATCCAGCGGGATGGGGTGACGCCAAACATCCCCTAAGAGGACGGTTGTGCATTAGATGTCTTGGATTCTATTGCTGGCTTGACTATGATACACTACACAGAGTTAGCGAGATTCGGGGCAATGCCCCGGCAAGGATCAACCTGATGGTGCCATAGTTGACAGTCCAGGTGAATTAACAATAAGGGTCATCGGCAAACATGGCTCCAGGCAAGCCAAGACTCCCCAGAACAACCGCACCGCTACAACTAATTAATCTCATTGCCGCCGCCATTTTTGCGAAGAGTGGTGGAAGTGATATAGTGATGGACTTGAGATAGTGAGGTTATATAAGAGGGTGGCGGTGGCGGCCGCCGGGAGAGGGCGGCGGCGGCCGCCGGGAGAGGGCGGCGGTGTGGGGTGTGTGTGTGTGTGGGGGGGGGGGGGGGTTGCCGGGTTCCATCGCGCCGCACTTTACGCGTTTGCACGTAGAGGGTGTTTGGTTGCCTGCATCAACAGCTGCAAGCATTAGTTGATGCAGCATCATGGTCCAAACCCATGTTTGGTTGAGCAGATGCATCAACTGATGCTGCATCAGTTGATGCAAAAAAAGGACTTCATGCTACATCTGGAGATGCAGCATCAAGTGATACACCACGTGATGTACCATGTGGCTGCATCTCTCTCCCAAGCCACCGCCAGCCTCTTTCTCCTCTCATCTTCTCACAATCTCACCCCTCCCTTCTCATCTTCTCTCTCCCTCGTCTCCGACGCCTCACCTCGCCGGATCCGCCGTCTTCCCCAAGCCGCCGCCAGCCCTCCTCTTCCTCTCCCTTTTCATCTTCTCCCCCTCCTTTTCCTCGTCTTCTTCCCTCTCGGAGTGCCGGGCGCCAAGCTTCGACGCCTCATCTTGCCGAAGCTGCCGTCACGCCAAGCCCGATGACGACCTCCCCCATCTCCTTCACCAGCGCCCTCTTCCCTCCCATCCTGTCTCATCCTTTCACTATCCCTCTCGTCTCCTCTCTCTTGGCACGCCGGACATCAATCGTGGCGATGCCTCACTTCGCCGGAGCCGCCGTCGTGCCAAGCCCGATGACGAGCTTCCCCCATCTCCGCCGGCCGGATACCACCCTTCACTGGATCTTCCGACCTGATGCCACATCCCCTGCCAAGCTTGACATTGGGTTCCTCCGCCCGAAGTCTAGCTCCGCCGCCTCGACATTGAGCTCCTCCGGGACCTCCGTCAAGATCATCACCAAGCTCCTGACCCCGACGTCGAGCTCCTCTGTGACCTCCGTCGAGCTTCTCTGTGACCTCCGTCGAGCTCCTCTCCTGGTCCCAACATCAAGCGACGCCGAGCGCCAGCGCCCATCTCCGCCGGCCTGAGGCCCTCATCCGACGGCTTCATCCTCTCCGCCGAGGTCCACACCCAGCTTCAACTCGGTGTAGACCGTGGATGATGAGGAAGGAGAGGAGGGTGGAGGAGTAGAGAGATGACGAAGATAGAGAGTGGTGGTGATGGTGGTGGTTGCCGATGATATCGCCGGAGGTGAATGGGCGGCAGTGATGATGGCGTTTTCTTGCCTGCATCAACTGATGCAATACATACTAACCAAACAGAAAATGAGCTAATACTGCATCAGTTGATACAATCAACCAAACACATATGTAATGTATCATTTGTATCAACTGATGCAGTACATCAACTGATACAAGCAACCAAACGCCCCGTAATGGGAAGTGGGAAAGCGTTCATGACTCATGATATTTCTTTTTTCTCCAATGTTGACTCTCAGATCCTATCATCCTAACGCGACTGCTGTATTGCTTGTACGAGAAGTCCGCATTAGATCTCTTTATTGGATTATATCAATAGCTTGGTATCAAGTTGACAGGGGTTCAACTGAGGTTCAATATATAATGTGTGGGACGGTGATCGAATGCATGTGGCAGGGGTCTGTTTATTATTAATGTTCAGTATTGAAGGTGTCCGCATTCAAAGCGGAGAAGAGATCGATGATGATAGTTATTATACTTGCATGGCTTGGCTTGAGCTTAATGATTCCATGCACTGCTTGAAAGCTTTATATACATTCATTGAATAATTTCAGGATATGGTTCATGACTCGACGTCTCACTCATGAGTCATGAGTTATCAGGGTCTTTATAGTATTACGTGAATCTTACTTAATTACATACTGGTATTTCAAATTTTGAAAATATCATATTAGTCTCACAAAATCATGTAAGGGATTATAAAACCGAGGCTTTGTTTAATTATAGGCAACTAGGTGGGCCTTCATGTCACCTAACATTGTTAACCACGCACCCATACTATCCTCTCTTTCTCTTTGGTTATGATGTAGCATATGACTCGTATACCACGTCATAAAGCCTTCCCTTACATATTAGATTAGGTGAGCCCCCCATATCATGTGGTACGCGTAACCACCCACCTCTACTATCCTCTCTCTATGTATCTCTTTATTCGATTACTCATCCTGAATTGAATCTATTTACGTCACCTATGCAATTATTATCTATCTATATAAGACAAGGTTTTACTTACATCGGACGACCTATAAGAGTTTAGAAGATTTATATCTGAGGGTTTAGAATCACCACCATCACACGAACTTAGTTATTTCTAAAAATAACTGAATTCATTTGTATATGAAGAGGGGTGTGGTGGGGGTGGTTACGGAAGAGATAATGAGAGAGGTGGGTGTGATTGGCAAACCGTGCAATTTGCACGTGGTTTCGCTAGTCTATTATATAAGATCATGTGGGTTTGTCCTGGTTTGTCCTACGTGGATAATCAAGCTATTATTTAATTCGATTTGAAAGTTAAATTAGAGAGTTAATTAGCCACATATTTTGAGGGATAGTAGTTATTAAAGCCGCCCGTTTGAAAATTTAAAAAGAGAACTTATTAGAAACTTCAATTAACCACATTTCAGTTAGCCACTTACTAAAACTACCCGTTTAAAATTTTTAAAAAATAATATTTAATATTAGATGGAGCGGTTATTAAAACCGTTCGTTTGATAATTAAGAAAATAATGTCCGATTTAAAAGTACTGTATACTAATCAACCTTATAAAGAGCAAAAACGGTTACAACCGTTCTCCTCCTATTAGTCAGTTTACATGTTCATTTTCCCTAAGTTGGCTTTATCATATTCCCTAAATTAGCTTTATCATCCTTATCAATACTTACATCTACCTTATAAAATCCAAGGGTAGTTACTTTTATGACTCATCATCTGAGTCATAAACTTATACACACATGGCATACACATGGCATACACGTGACATAAAATTGTAATTAAATAAAGAAAAAGAAAGGATAGTAGGTTGATGTGGCGTAAGTTATAATAGGGATAGTGGGGACGGGCAGTTAGCCGTGCCAGGTGGCACGGGCCCACCACCTAGTGGAGATATATGACATGATGACTTATATGTCATGTCATAAACGTTATTTTATAAAACATTATTTTATAAAAATATATATTTTTGAAAATTCTGAACATCAACGTCAGACAGGGTTAGATAAAATTACGTATTTTAACTCCAACCAAAGCCTTTATCTGTTGCCTAAATGGGGCTGCATTTTTAACATTTCCACGCCACAGTTTGTTTTTAACACAAGCCAGACGGACGGAACTGGATGGCAACCCACTTTTGTACTCCCTTAAACGATTTGATGGGCTAATATGGTATTTTCAAGATTTAAAAGATTAATATGCCAAAAGCACTACATCTTACTGAATCGTTACAAATAATCCTTGAACAAATGTATGCTTAATAGAATTTTTTTGCTAACATAAAATCTTCCCCACTTTGTCCATACTGCAATTCTTACGTACTGTTTCTGCTTTCCAGCCAAACCTTCATGACCGAAGAAAAAAAATAAAAGCCAAAATACAGAGGCAACTCAAACAATTCTAAGGGTGGAAACCCTCAGCCTTCCCACAGAACAGAGCATTGGAAGGTCTATCATACTCATTGGCGTAGCTGTGTTCTGATGTCCACACTCGAATGTAGAACTGCTGCCCAAGATACTGCCTCTCCCACGCCCCAGACCTGACGCTCCACATGCCTTCGTTGTCTAAAGACACCAAGATTGCAGACCATCCTCGTGGATAAACCTGCATCAATATAGTTCAGGATCAGATAAGTAGGATGTATCATTCATACAAGGATCCATTTTACAAGATGGAAGGAAAGGCTATGCCATGCATTACCTGGACTGTGTATCTGGTCGGAGCATCGACTAGATTATATCCTTTTCTGTCGGCCTCTGTCCAAGTCTTCCGCATCGCATAACTGCACACAACAATGCCTTCAGTGTATGTTTTACCTATAAGCATAATCCTACATTATTGAGCTTCAGGTTTCAATAACTAGAAGCACTCTTGATCCTAAGTTCCTGACAATTCAGCAAATTTAACAAAAAGAGACAGATTCAGAAGCTTACGCGACAACCCAGAAGTCGTAGCCATCGAGATGCCATGTCTGGACGTTATTCTCGGTGTTTTGGAAGACAATCTCAATGAAATCATGCAGACCAAACCGGAGCACAGAGGTGGCGAAGACCACCGGCCCCGTTCTTGCCACTATGGGGAGGGTGTCAACAGTGAAAACTCCGGCAATGCTCATGTTGTCGGCAAGCTTCAGAGGCGTGTCAGGGACGACATACGAGAAGCCATTGACAGCATAACGTTGCTGGCCATTCACCGTTGGTGCTGAATTAGCCAAGACAAGTGTCTTTGACCTCTCGATCGTGCCATAATGGTATGAGCCCTGAGGATTAGGCCGAGCAGAGTTAGAAGTCAGATTCCATCTACAATTCCACAAAACCAAAGAGAAGCAATCGACTATTAGGTTGGTGAATGAGTTCATAAACATCAAGCAAATCAAATGTTGAGGATATGCAATGAAGTGATTACCGGAATGTCCTCGCTTGCAACATAGACCAACGGAAATTGTACGGGGCAGCCGGCAATGGAAGAGAGGCTTGAGAATTGGAGTTGCTATAATGCAAAACCGCAGTCGCCGTAAGAACCTCCCTGGTGAAACGGGTGGATGCAACAATGAAATAATTCTTGGGGTTCTGATCTAAGGTCACGAGAACAGTCATGGCCTGGCCAAGATGGATATCGAGAGAATCGTAAGTGCTCTCAAGGACGTGATTCCCTTCGATTTCGACGACCTTCAACTTGTGGCCTTGGATCCTGAAGTTGATCGAGGTCGAGATCCCCACATTGGAGATCCTGAAGAGGTATGTCTTGCCTGCACCAATGCAACAAGCTATGGATCAGACTTGCTATCAAAGAAGCCTTCTTGCTGTTTTCTAATGCAATTAGGTGTGTTAAATCACTAGTGCTATACATTTAGGATGCAACTAGACATCAAATACTATTGATCTAGGCAAACAAAGACCTCACAAATGGGCTATGATTTAGGGAGCATGGATTGAAGCAACAAGGAACAAACCATAAGCAAGTGAGCTCTTTAGTTTGAAGAGTTATGATGCAAGAAGGCAATGTTTGAAATGGAGCTTGGGCAAAGCTTTCTTTAATCTTTAAGGTGCACAAAGAATTTGAATGCTAAGGATCTAATTCATGCTCAGTTAGGTTGGCCCATTGGTCTACATTTATCAAAACAGAGTACCAAACAGAGGAACTGAAGGTACCTTGATCACCAGTGAAAAAAGCTGACTGAGTGAGTCCATTTATAAGAAGCCCGTTAGGAGAACCAAGAGACTTCCCCGAATCCAATCTTTGCCTCAGCGCCTGTACACAATCACAGAAAAAGGAATCGCCATTCTCATCGCATTCCAGATCGCATTCGTCCAAGAAAAGCTTGTTCTTTAAGTTAAAGAACAAGAAATGGATACCTTGTGGTCGGTCTTGAACCAATCTCCGACGAGCAAGGTGAAGTCCCCGGCCGGGGTCTGGTAGGGGACTGGGATCAACAGGCGCTGGTACACGTTGAACCCGCCGAAACCCCCGGCGGCGCGGTGCATGCCGGTGGAGGGGTAGTACGAGAAGGTACCAATCTGGTCCTTGGTTTGAAACTTGTAGGTGTAATTGGTTCCCGCTGGTATCGGGCAGTTGGTCCCAAGAACTCCATCCTGCCACGAGTTCTTCCTCTGCTTGATCCCATGCCTTGTTTCAAGAACCCAATACCCATTAGACCCCATTTGTATCTAGAAAGGAACAAACCAAAGAGAAGATGAGGGTTATTACCAGGTAATCAAGAAGGGCTCGTCTAGGTTGTTGATGACATTGACGATGATGTTGTCGTTGGTCACGCAGTCGATGGTAGGACCGGGAAACTGGCCATTGATGAGGATACCCTTCAAAAGCCAAAACCCAAGTACAGAGACCCATTCAGCCAAAACAACAAAAATGGCAGGCACAATATGGCATCAAGCATCAAGAAAGCCAAGATAATGAGGGATCAGGACAAACCTGTTGAGGAACACCAAGAGGACTGATGGTGCCGTAGGTGACAGTCCAGGTGAAGTAACGATAAGGGTCATCGGCGAACACGGCTCCCAGGCACGCCAATACTCCCAAGAACAACCGGACCACTGCCACTAATCTCATTGTGCCCGCCATTTTCGCAAAGAGTGATGGAAGAGATAGAGAGGTGGGTTTGGATAGAGAATTGATGATGGGCTTGGGACTTGGGAGGTTATATAGATAGGCGGGTGGCGGTGGGGAAGTTAGCGCGCATTTGGCAGTGAAGCGCCAGCTACGTTGCTGGGTTCCATTGCGCCGCACTTCACGCGTTTGTGTGTAGTGAGATTTCTTTTTTCTAGTTGTGTCTCGGAGATCCTAATCCGCCTGACTAAGAGGAAATCCTTACTGGATCTGCTTGGATTAGATCAATGGCTTGTTATCTAGTTTACAGGGTGCAACTGGGTTACTGGGGGTTTTTCATTAGGTAAACCATGAGATCTACACACCAAATACCCTACCAGCAGGGTACAACTGGGTTACTGGGTTACTGGGGTTGCATGTATCTAGTTTAGTTTACAGGGGGTAACAACTGGGGTTGCATCTTGCATGTGGAAGGCGTCATGATTCGTTGAGATGATGGTTATTATACTTGCATGGCTTAAGCTTAACGATTCCATGCATTGCTTGAAGGCTTTATCGGTGAAAAATATGGAAACGCTTAAATTGACGTATCACGAGTTTCCAAGGGATGCTAGCTGGCCTTTGGAAGGGGAGTCGTAATAATAAAGGCTAGTGGTGTTTGTGTTTGTCTTCAAGACGCGTCTTTTCTGCTCGCCGTGTTCGTCATGGAGTGCATGTGAACAAGAGAGGAGGATTGATGAAGGTAGGAGGGGGCCCACACGGGTTCTTCGCTGCGTCGCAGGTGCGGGACGCGGCGCTCGAGGCTCGGAGATGGGCCGCATAAACCTGCTCCAATGACGTTAACTATATACAGCAAACTATGTTAATTATAGGGTTTTTCTTCTTTCTTTCTTTTTTTTGGCATATTTAAGTTACACATGAAATATATAAGACCACTTTTAATTAACTATAATGAGCTGGATAAGACAGCTCGAATTTTTATGAGGATATATTTGCCAAAACGATTATTTGAGAATAAATTATGTTAATAGTCTGAGGAAATATCTAAAGATACTCATGAAATATATATCATATGTTATAGCCATTATTTTAGAATTTTTTGATTAAAATTATAGTTTTTTCACATGGTAATGTTGCTTAATCGCAAAGCACTATCATTGGATCTATACACTTATGTGTATTGATGATAAGTGTATTGATGGATGTTTAGTGAGTATCCGCATGTCACATTCCTAAGTAGCCATTTGAGTGCATTCACCTAGAAGACTGTGTAAACAATATATAAAACAATAGGTGGGCCCCATGTGTCATGGTAATCGCTCACCCTTATTACCCCTATTTAAGTGTATTTGTAAATATATGACTCATATGTCACGTCATAAAACATGAGGCGCCATAAAACCCTAGTTTATATAGGGTCCGTTTGGTACCTACGGATCACGGCGGATGGGCGGATCCCGCTGTGCAGGATCCGGCGTTTGGATATCACACGGATTCCGAAAAAAGGGATCTGCCCAATCGAGCGGACGCCGGGGGCAGAATCCACGGGATGTCCCGTGGATGCGGGATCCGCGGTGTCCAAACGGACCCATAATAGATGGCTTCGTTCCAATGTAAGTTTCCTAGTCACTTGATTGTAGAGTAGAAGAGTCCAACTTGAGAGCATCATGTCAAGGGCCTAGGAATAAGGGTGGCAATTTAGGTCATGGGTTGGGTTCGGGTCGAAACAAGGTATCTCGACCCCTATGCCCAAACCGAACACGACATGTTTAATAAACGGACTAGGTTTATAAACCCAAACATAACCCATTTATAAATGGATCAACCCGATCCGATCTTCCTAACCTGTTTATCAAACGGGTTTGGTTCGGATTGACATATTTAACAACAATCAAGCACCTATAAATTAAATCAAACAATGATAGCTTGATAAAAATAATAAAATTGCAACCTAAATCATAATAAGCCATAATAGTAAACAATAAAATTACATCCAAACAATCAAACCATATATAAAACCATGATGTGATGCAACGAGATCACATGAGACAATTAGTAAGTAATAAAATTACAACTTGTTTCAATTACATCCAAACCATCTGACCTAAATAATAAGATTACAACTTGCTTAAATTCGTAGGGTTACGTCCATGTTTTAGAAGCCTAAGTGGCATTAAATGGGTAAATGGGACCCGATCTTATTCATTTATTCGCGGATCATAAATGGATCGAATCCGTTTATGATCTGAACCTAATAACACCAAATCCAAACCCGCTAATTTTATGTCGGGTCGGTTCAAGTTCACATGTTATAACATGGATTGCCACCACTGCATTGGCCCTGAGAGAATGATATTATTAGGCAAGGAGGCATCCAGGGCCTTGAATGGGGGCCTGATTTAGGGAATGCTAGCTGGCCTTTGGATGAGAGTCGTGATAATAAAGGCTGGTGGTGTTTGTTCGTCATGGAGTGCATGTGAAGTCGTGAAGAAGAGAGGAGCATTGATGAAGGTAGGAGGGGGCCACACGGGTCCTTCTCTGCGTCGCACGTGCCGTACCCGGCGCTCGAGGCTCATAGATGGGCCGCATAAAGCTACAATGACAGTAATTATATACACATTGGGCTCTCTGAGGCCTTATGCAGGACTTGGGTTGGCCTGGATCAGCGCAAAGTTTATAGGTTTTTTTTTTATAAAAAGGGTCATGGTACTTCCAGTTTTTAAAAATATGTAATTTGATACATCGTAAAATTTAGTTATCGAATTGATATATTCAAGTATTGAAATTGCGTGATTTAGTATCAAATCACATAAGACGTTTGTGTAGGCTGATGGAAACCGGCACATGTCCAGTTAGTTAACCCCCCAACCGGCCACTCAACTCACTCATGTGCCGGCGTGTGAAGGGAAGGAGATGCGGCCGCAACTTAGTCCCAAGACGCCGTGGGAAGCTTCGGTGAGTCAAATGGGTGCGAGCGGGGGCGGACGAGACGGCATCGCTGATCGAGGAGGGGTCGGAGGCCTTGATGGTGGCGGATTCGTGGGAGAAGAAGCCGGCGGAGGAGGAGGAGGAGAGGAGGTGTTGATGGTGGCGGATTCGTGAGAGAAGAAGCCGACGGAGGAGGAGGTCCTAGATTTGGATCCTTAGATTGGCTCGACTCGCTGCTACGCTGTTGGACGCCGAGGCATGTGCATTTTGCAGAGTTGAAGAGAGCCCGAGGCACCACCCAACTGGAGAGATTACATGGCTAACCATGTCAGCTAATTTGGGATCCACTCAAGAGTTTTTAACTATCTATATTCCAACAATTTCTGATGGTAATTGAAAATAAGTTAAATATGGAGGAAAAATCATTAATAGTGTGGGCTCCTCATTAACTGATGTGTCTGGACGCGTCATTGACTGCTACTTGGGCTGGTCGCCATGTCAGGTTTGCAGCAATCCACCACAACTCTAGGGGGCATCATGGGCCGGTTAGCGGCCGGCTCAGCCCAAAATGTTTTGGGCTCGGGCTGTCCATTTATCATTGTTGGGTCAAACGTCAACGAATATCTTAGAGAAGACACCATTACGACTTCCAAAGAGCAACTGATGAAGTAAGCATTTTTACATTCCAACCACCCAATTGAAAAATGCAGATTTAATAAATTAACAAGGAATTAAGAACTAAGCATGAATGGCCTCCCTCATTTCTGGGATATCAACACCAAACTGCTCCTCATCCTTCATTTCCACCTTCTTATATTTATACCAAGATGAGCAAACCAAGTACACCCCAAAGTTCACCGCACTGAGTCCAGCCAGCAGCCAATAGAAGAGATCAAGGCGGCCCCTGTTCAAGTTATTCCCGGCCAGCCACCCCCCACTCACCCTGTTCACCACCTCCACCGTCACGGAGCTCCCGTAGTACCCGAACGCTATCGAGCAAAATGATATGGCCATCGACATCGATTTCATCCCCTCCGAGCTCTCTGCATAGAAGAACTCCATCAATCCGACCAACGTGAACATGTCGGCCACCCCGAATATACCATACTGATACGATAACCAGAACACACTCATCGGCAGTGGCAACATGGAGTCGACCATGTTGTGTTGGACCGCAACGGACTTGCGCTTCCTCTCGACGAAGCCTGCCACCGTCATGGAAGCTACAGAAAGGACGAGGCCGACGCCAATGCGTTGAAGGGGGCGGATGCCTGTAGGGATACCGGTGAATCGTCGCATTACCGGAACGAAAACACAATCATATACTGGGATGAGAAGTGTCATGAAGACCAAGGGGATCACGGTGACGGAAGCCGCGGATATATTGAAATTCCCGGCGATGTGCCTGTCTAACGTGGTGCCCTGTTGAACCGAGAAGGTTTGCAACTGTGCTAAACACACGTTCAAGATGATGGTGCTGAGGAATATCGGCATCATGCGGAGCAGGATCTTGGTTTCCTCGACTTGTGTCACGGTGCACACGTGCCATCGGTCGGCGTTCGCCGGTGACTCAGTTGCAGGGATGATGGCGGCCCGGTCAAGGAACCGGAATTGGTGGGTACGCGGGAGGATTTCCGTGATGGCTCCAGCTTCCTTGTCGTGGATCTCATATAGCTGCTCAGTGGCCTCCGGTGCCGGGCGCCGCCAGTTCCGGGCTGCTGACACCAGGACCTGCATGTTGACGAACGTTGAGATGCTTTATTCGGTACATAAGAATAAAGATTCGTGTACATAAACACTATCGGTAGCACATTATCGATTATTATTCTTGTCCATCAGCAGTGAACTATGAATAGACTAGATCAATCTCACTACCGATACCACATGTTCATGTACACAAATCATAATTATAGACGTAAAGTTTTATGTACATGTCCACGTGACATGTGTAATACGCATGTTCTCAGATCGATAGTGAGATATTGATTGATTGATTTAGTCAATCGGTAGAATAATATCGATGGATTAGATCAACCATAATGATAGACGGCTCACTACCGATTCGATCATTTGTAGATTCAATTGGTATCTCACTATCAATTTGATAGCATGTGCAATGTATATGTTTTGGTCCATGTACACAAATTGCGACTCCTTAAAACAAATTCCATATCTCTAGTTTATTTGTTCATTAAACTAATTAGTTGTGTAATGTTTATTTGCTAAACAAATAGACTATCAGGTATTGTATATTTGTACTAGACAGAACTATAAATATATAAACTCGTCGTTTTCTTCTGTGTCCTGTGTGTTAATAACTTCTTAGATTTATACTACTCAACTCAGTCCAGTTGGGCCGACGTATGATGAAGATTGGTTGCGTGAATCGTTGGTGCAGATGCATCATGGGAGTGGACACGATGCATGCATCGGTCATCTGATGTTTGTGTTTAGTTTGTCCTTGGGATCATATCATGCAATATTATTTATATAATGTTCACATTAAAATAATATATAGTATTATTATATATATTATTTGTATAATTTTCATATAATGATGTAATAAAGTTATATATATATATATATATATATATATATATATATATATATATATATATATTAAAATATATATATATATATATATTAAATTTTTAATATATATTATATGATATTTTAATATAATATATATTAAAATCTAACTTTATTGCATCATTATGTGAACTTTATATGAATAATTATTATATATTATATAAATAATATATAATAATTATTCATATAAAGTTCACATAATGATGCAATAAAGTTAAATTTTAATATACATATTAAAATATTATATTATTTTAATCTCAATGATATATATATTATTGATAATGATGTGAATATGTATATTAAAATTTTATTATATTATGTTTGGTTTGCCTTTGGGTTAGTGTCGGGTTCGCCGGTGAAGCTCGCGCGAGGGTGCATTATATGAAACGACCATTTTGACCGTTTCATATGATGCACGAAATCAGCTGAAAATGCATCGTGTGATGCATGCGTCGCGCGATGCGCTGTGCGAACCAAACGATGAATCAAAGTATCAGGGTGCATCGCGCGATGCACCCTGTGAACCAAACAGGGGATTGATGCATCAGAGTGCATCCCGATGCGATGCACGCAAACCAAACAGGCCCTATATCAACCTAATTAATGTATAGGGCTGATACGGTTATATTTAGCGGTGAAAATGCTTTTAATCCTATGACGAAAAATCATTCCTGAAAACAACTGATAAATCATGCAGCCTCGCCCTACAAGTAGGATATACTAAAATAGTTAGTTGAGTTTTGTTCAGTAGTTATACAAATAGAATATCACGGATAGCATTGATTTGTGTACATGAGCCATGGTATGTACATGTACATTGCATGTCCTCGAATCGATAACAAATGAGATACTAATTGTTTGATCTAGTGCATCGGACAGTAGAACAATACTGATGAATTAAATCAATCGATCAATATATACCTACCGATTGAATGTACCAATGATCGAATAAGTAGGTATATTCCGATTGATTAATCTGGTCCATCGATAGAACAATACAAATGAAATAGATCAATCAATCGGTATCTCAGTATCGATTCGAGGAGGGCATATGCAATATACATGTCATGTGACCATGTATACAAATTTTTTTTTCTATCGGATATTATATTAGGGGCTTTGATTGGGGTACATGCCATGTGCATGTACCCAATAGGTGACATTCAGGGGGCCTCCCTCCTTAGCCTCTCTCTACCCATTCTCTCTCTCTACCTCACTCTCTCTATCTCTCTCTACCATGTACGTGTCCATGGCCAGCTTGCCATGTACACAAATCTTTCTTGTTATATTAGACGGAACTACAAGTATACCTGGAGAACTCGTGTGACGGGGCTGCCACCGACGCCGGGGATGTTGTTCCGATAGAATGACCTGCACATGAAGAGGGCGACAAGCCCGCATAGCACGGAGATTGCGCAGACGCCGAAGCTCCATTTCCATCCTTTGTTGTCACTTATCCAAACAAGGACGGTGACGCCGATAGATCCGCCGACGGTGGCGCTGAATAAGTTCCAGTTGAAGAAGCTGGAGAATTGCTGGCGCTCCTTAGGGTTCCTCACGTCGAATTGATCAGCTCCAAGGGAAGGCAGCCCCGCCTTGCTGCCGCTGGTACCTAGCGCGACCAAGTAGAGGCCGCCGAAGAGCATGACCGCTTGGCCACCCTCCGCCGGTTGGCATCCGGCGGTTGGGTAACCTTTGCATGGCACAGGATGTAACACCGGGAAGTAAGCTTGGATTGCCAACACGCAATAGCCCTGAAACCACCACAAAAAAAAAGATGATTTCTAGCTATATATCGAAGGTTAATTGACCATTTAGTAACATGATATATTTCATAGCTCGATCTTTCATAGGTACGTACCAAGAATTCTATCAATCCGAAAAGGATGCATGTCTGGAATCTAGTCAAGAAGGTATCACAGATGAACCCCGCTAAGAGTGCCAACATGAAGGAGGTCCCCAAGAAGTTGGTGAGGGTGTTGGCCGATTTGGCGAGCCCAAAGTTCATGTAGCTGAAGAAGTAAATGACCAAGCTAACCGCAATCGATAGAAACGCCATGTTCTCGAGGCCTGTCGTGGCTGCATACACAAACAATCCAAAAGAAGAACACCAAAAAATTAAGAACATTGAAGCTATACGTCCATCCAGATGAGATCGATGCTTAATTGAAAGTTAACATTTAGTTTGATTATAAGTTAGGATAATCAATTAAGAGATATGACCATATACAAAACGGGCAGCTCTTGTTCCTCCCAGCTTCCTTCGTCCATGAGCTTTGCCTGGGCCTGCAGGTTCATCATCCACACGCACCTGTAGCGAGAACAGCAATTTTGTGTTAAAACTTGAAAAGAATGACATATAAGTTTGGGGACGGAATTAAGGTATACTTAATCAGGGCCTGTTTGAAGACGTACCATCTTTTTTCTAGTGAAGCAAAGAGACAGGATAGCTCTAGCTAGCTTTGTTTGGGTTGCAGTGTTAGAAACTTCTTGGCCAAAGGCAGCGCTTTATATAAGATATATAGATGTTATATTGGCTCCAATGAATAAGAGTAATTAAATTAAAAAATCTGTTAGAATGACGACACCTGTAAGTATAAGTCAACAGCTAGCTGTATCGTTTACTCATTCGCCAGCTACGCAACACGTAAAATACATAAATTGATCCAATTGTCCTGTTCGAACTTAATAAGAAACAGAAGGATCCAAAACTAGTTTCCTGCTATGATTTAGGAGTTTTAAGCTTTTAAATTGAGTGGCTGTTAAGATTAACTAATTAATTGCTTGAGGGGGATG
>OY986973.1:1315544-1731107 GCA_963920575.1 Narthecium ossifragum
CAACCAAACACCTAAGCTTTTGGGTTGACTGATTGGAGTATTTCACATGGTATTAAAGGAGAGGTCTTTCTCCAATAATCGTCTCAGACTCCTTAAATTAATCGTTTACCCGATGGATTTTTTCCTTTACTAAATAATAATGGATTGGGATCGTTCACAAAGATTTTATACTGAAAGCCATTTGCTGCAAACTTACGGACACAGTGATGTACCAGTTATTCTTTTTTAGAGGTCGAGCGTATGAAAGATTCGTTAAACTCATATATATATATATATATATATATATATTCTCCATCTAGCCTTTGGACTGAATTCCAGAAAAAAAAAACATAAAAGGAATAAATGAAAACGACAAAAAGGCCCATAAGTTTTGACTCAATACTATTAAACAAATTTGAGTTTGCCGGCACGCCCGTCATGTTATAGGTACTATTGATTGGAACATTTCATGCCCGTTCAGAGGCTTAGGTTTGCAGCCAAGTACATGCTATTCATTTAACAACCAAAATTTTGGTTAAATTATGTTTTTAATACCTATAAAATTTTGAATAAATTATTTTAATACCTCTAGTTTGATAATTATGTTTTTGATATCTATATTTAATGTATATAAATATTTAGTACCACCGTTAGACACCGTTATCCAAACTTGACGGCAATCCGCTCACGTGATATTGGTTTTCAGTAAATTTTGATTGATTTTCAGTCAATTTTTACTGATTGGTTTTGCCACCTCATCTTCTCCATCTCTAATCTCACCTCTCTCTCTCCCTCCCTCCCTCTTCCGTGCTCATCACCATCTCTATCTCTGATCTCTCTCCTCTCTCTCCTCCCTCTCTCTATCTCTGATCACTCTCCTCTCTCTCTCTTTCATGAGCTCTCTCCCTCCCTCCCTCCCCTGTCTCTCCATCTCTCTCCTCTCCTCTATGTCTCCCCCTCCCCTGCTGGATCTCTTCTCTCTCTCCCCTCTCTCCCCTCTCTCTCTTCCGTGCACTCTCTCTCTCTCTCTCTCTCTCCCTCTCTCAAAAGTTTACCCGGCAACGACAATAATATTTCACACCTTATAAACATTAATAAATCCATGAATACTGGCTCTTTATACATGGATTATATAACATAAAAAACTACAAATGCTAGACAAATGGCAATCTCCATCTTCGGTTTTTTTCTTTTTAAGTGATAATCCGTGGCAATCTCAACAGGTATACTTGCAGCTTCCATAGCCTACAAAATTATCAACAAGTATCACTTGGTTCCCATCATCAATGGCGTGTACCCATCATATAGAATCTATAGATACCTTACTATATAAAACCAGAAGCAGAGTGTGAGCAAAGAGAAGAAGCTTACTTCAACCCGGTGTTGACGTCCAGCTAGCACACCGATGTTTGGGCGGAAGATCTTGCTTTAGTGGCGGAGGGCGACGGTCGAGACGGCGACGTGGAGGTTCTGCATGGCGGGGATAAGGGCTGCAATGAGGGACTTGTTGGACGTGGAGGTTGTGCATGGCAGGTTTGGTCGAAAGATCTATCTCTCTCTCTATACCTCTTGGTTTTCCTCATGAGACGACAGGCGGCGATCACGCCGTGGCCATTGAAGCCCACCGTCGAGTTCATCGCCAATGACCAAGAGAGAGAGAGAGACGTGAGAGAGAGAGAGAGCGCACGTAAGAGAGAGGGAGGAGAGAGAAAAGAGATATTAGATATTAGATATGGTGATGAGGTGACAAAGCGAGTCACGTGCCTTCGTGAC
Source organism: Narthecium ossifragum (assembly GCA_963920575.1). NCBI lineage: Eukaryota > Viridiplantae > Streptophyta > Magnoliopsida > Dioscoreales > Nartheciaceae > Narthecium > Narthecium ossifragum. The sequence goes on from OY986973.1 coordinate 1,317,297, forward strand.
CGGTTTGCCGTTTCAAAAAATGATCCTGTTAGACGATCGGACCAAAACGAAACAGTTTTAATAATATAGGTATAAAAAACGTAATTATAAAACTAGAGGCAGTAAAGTGGTATATTCAAAATTTTACAGGTACCAAAAACGTAATTTAACCCAAATTTTTTATAGACTGAACACTCCGATGTGGATGACCTTTTCCGGTGGTGTCAATGGGCCGGGCTCAAGCTGGCCTAAGCTAAAAGTTTGCAGATTCCGGCCAGGCCAGCCTTTGCCAAAGACAAAGCCCATACAAAGTTCTGCCCGGGCCGGGCTAAGACTGGGCCACTATATTCCCTAAACTCGGGCTCGGGCCGGAGATGGGGCTTCAGCCGAAGCCCAACATCAAGTATATGTAGGACACGTGTATGGGGGAAGAGATTTTTGGGAAAGGAAGTGAAGGTAATCACGTATGGAGATAGAGAGAGAAATCAGGGAGGAGAGAACAAAAAATTAGCATAGATAACATCAAATATAACATATTAAATACTAAGAAACATTCAAATTTCTTCAAGGCGGGCTTTGCGTTAGGCCTATTAGATCAGGTTCAGGGCCAGGCTTTACTTGGGTACCCATATGCCCATTACCCAGCTAACTCTTGATTTCGGGTCAGATTGCGCTTAATGTTGGGTCACTCTGACTCGGGCCTATGGGCTTGATGGACAGCCCAATCCCATGCCAAGTACGGCAACCTCGCTTTCTCCTCGCTGTCCGTCCATCCACGTGTGTGTAAATAAATACTGATGTAACCACTAAGTCCTCAGAAAAATGATAAGAATATAAAGATGTCGCACAGAGAAACGCTTGACGTGACTCGGAGGTAGCACCAGGTGACATAGCGATACGGCAAACCAGGTCAGCAAATTTAGGATTCACTCATCATTTTTTTCTCTCATTTATTCACTTTAACTCAATCCTTCACAAATAATTTCACATGCTAACAGAACCAAAAAAGGGATGAAAAGCTTTTTTTGTGGGCACCAAATTGGCTTGGTGTATCCATGGGCGGGATTCGGGACCAGCCAGACAGGCCAAGGTCCAGATTCGGGACTTGCGGGGTGATCCCAAGCCCGACGCCAATCCTTTCTTGGCCCAACATAGGGCTAGGTAACGGGTCATAAACTCAGGCCTTCTAGGCCGAAGTCAGCCGAGGACGAAGCCGAAAGCACCAGGGTGAGTGCAGCAGGCCAACGGCCCGGTTGGGGTGAGTGCAGCAGGCCAACGGCCCGGTTGGACTAACTACACAAGCTTGGTCTCTCTCTCTCCGGTCTCCTCTCTTCTCTGAGTCTCTGTCGCGCGCGAGCCCGAACAGCGACGAGCGAGTGATGGACCTGCGCGACTCGATCGCGAGCCAGACCGGCTTTGCCCTGCGCTTGGCGGGGCTGGTGGGGCCATCCCACGCGAAGGACGGCAACCTCGCCTTCTCCCCGCTATCCATCCACGTGGCCCTCGCCATGCTAGCTGCCGGCGCGAGGGGTGCCACCCGTGACCAGATCCTCTCGGTCCTTGGCCTCTCCGGCACGGCAGAGGATCTCGGATCGCTCGCGGCTCAGGTCGTCGCTGTCGTGCTCGCCGATGGCTCCGCTGCGGGTGGACCGCGGATCGCGTTTCCCAGCGCTGCGTGGGTCGATGCATCCCTGTCGCTAAAGGCTTCGTTTAAAGACATCGTTGCTTCCAAGTATAAGGCGGAGGCTAAAACCCTCGACTTCCAAACAAAGGTGAGGTTTTGATTCCCAATTTTCTTACAGGTTTATGTTTTTGAATGCAACGAAATAAATCCTAGTTTCGTATGTGATCGGTATCGCGTATACTTTACTGACAATTGGACAATCCTATGTGATTTCTTGAATTTTTTTTTTATCTTTTAGTTATCTGGTGCTTCGTTACGTTTACTGAACCTAATCTGCTTGATGTTATGCTCCATATCTTGAGTTATGAGAAATGTTTCCAATGATTCCCCAATTATACTTTCAAAAACAAGCAGTGAAGTCCATTGAGTAGTAATAAATCTCCTGGTACTCCAGTTGGGAGTATTCAATTAATTAATTTATCATCAATTGAGTTAGTTCTATGATTACTGTTCTCATTGTCGTTAGATTTATTAATTTTCTGGTTAAAGAACCATGTACAATTAACTTTATTTAACGTTTTGTTCTCTGGGCTAGCTAAGGTAATGCCATGTCTGATTACTTAGACATTCTTGTTTTCAACCAAATTGAAGAAGCTCTGAAGACATTACTGAATAACAGAGAAGGATAGGGTTAGATTTTAATCTCAGAGGTAAGTTAGGAGGATTAGTCAGATAAATTGACTTTCTTTTGGATTTGTTTTAGCTAGAATGGGCAATTTGGCATTTGTTGGTGTTTGGATGCTAGTTCTGCGGCTTCTGCCAATGCTGTCAATGATATGTAGGCTTATCCGTCAAGCAAGATGTAGACCTTTTGTGTTGTATGAACACCTTGTATGCTTTCTCTTTAAAGGTTAGGGAGTGGACGAAGGTGGGTAAAGTGTCATGCCGTCTTTCTTGGTTGAAGTTCCCATGGAACCAGGAATGATAGAGCAAATTCTGTGTAAATCGAACCCAAAAACTCGTAAATATAAGAGTGAAAAAATGGATATGAAGTGTTATCCTCACTGCTGCTCTTGGAACATTATAACTTTATTCCTTTGCGTGGCCATAGCTGTTTCTAGACAAGGGCCTAGATTAACTATTTTGATTGGTTTCTCGTGTTTTCCGTGTTGTGGAGTTTCTGATGGTGTTGTTGTCTTCCTACCTTGGATGAAGGCTACTGAAGCGATACAAGAAGTGAATTCGTGGGTGGAGAATGCGACTAGTGGTCTCATCAAAGACCTTCTCCCTGCTTATTCTGTTAACCGTAACACTAGATTGGTTCTGAGCAATGCACTCTACTTCAAAGGTGCTTGGGAAAAGAAATTTGATGCATCTAAAACTAAAAACTCAGAGTTTTATCTCCTCAGCGGAAGTGCTGTGCAAGTGCCTTTCATGACTAGTCAAGAGAAGCAATTTGTCTCCTCCTACAATGGATTAAAAGTTCTTAGACTTCCCTATAAGACAGGGAATGACAGGAGGCAATTCTCTATGTATATCTTTCTACCTGATGCTAGGGATGGCCTCTGGAGTTTAGCAGAAAAGTTTAGTTCTGAATCTGGGTTCTTTGATCGGCATGTTCATACGCAAAAGGTGCCAGTAGGAAATTTCAAGTTGCCAAGGTTCAAGATTTCGTTTGGATTCGAAGCATCGGAAGTTCTGAAAGGTTTGGGACTTGTGCTACCTTTCACTGGTGGGGATCTTACTGAGTTGGTCGATTCACCTGCTGGTCAAAGCCTCTGTTTATCATCAATTCATCACAAGGCCTTTATCGAAGTCAACGAGGAAGGAACTGAGGCGGCCGCAGCTACTGCTGCTGTGTTGTTGCTGAGGTCCTTGCCCGTGGATCCTATAGACTTTGAAGCCGACCATCCATTTCTGTATGTGATCAGAGAAGACATGTCTGGTGTGGTGATGTTTGCCGGTCATGTGCTCGATCCATCGATTGTTAGTTAAAAGTCATGCTTTACCCAACAAGTACCTGTTGCAATCTTTGAAAGTAAGTTCTGAGCTTTGCTGTATTCTAATATTGCACGTATAATTTCAAGTTGATAGATGTTTGAATGTCGAGTGTGTTGCTTGCTGATGTTAATACTTGGGCATGGTTTTCCAAATGACAATGACTTGACTTCACCTATGTTTGGTGATCTCTGATTTGATTGCTACTCAATAGAATGAATGCATGCTCATCAACTGAAGAAAGTGATGTCTGAGATCTTTAATTAAGGTTAAGCCATCACTATGTGCAATCAAACAAGAGAGAAAATGATGTGATGGCCCTGTTTGATGATGGTAACCAGGCAAAATGGCCTCGCTAACTGAGCTCCCCTCTAAGATACGACCCCCCTTAACCCTATGCTTCGAGATTCGACAGTGTTTTGCCATTAAAGCAGTGCACATCTGTACGTCCGATGAGGGAAAAAACAAAGAAACGTCGGTGCCGACCTCTTCCGAAGCCCATCAACGAAGCTGACCGCGCTGAGTCGCTGACCGCTTGATTCCCCCCCACCTCACGTGGTCCTCAGCTCTGCTGCTCCCTGTGGTACTTGAGCTAATCTCTCATCAATAAAACAATAATTCAGATAAAAAAAATAATAAATCTACATTTATCTTGGTGGATGAGTTACATATGATCGTTTTTTTTTCTTCCCATTTTCACAAAATTTAGCGATTTTTTTCTGCTTTGGTATGCGCAATCAATCCCAATCGTTTTATGAGATGAGAATCATGAATGATCTAATACCAAAATTCCACCCAACCAAATCTAATACTAAAATGACATGCATCCAGGACATATTGTTAGGGCATGTTTGGATAAACGGAATGGGACGAATCCTTTTGAATGGGGAATGAGCCGACTTGTGTTTGGATCTCAAGCGGATCCTCAAAAATAATAGACGGATTTCATTTTTAACGTCCGCTGTTTTCAGAATCCGTTCGGCGGATTTCAGATTCCGGATACCGTGAATTCCGATCCACCGCCAAACAGGCCCTTAAATAGTAGTCTGGTATCCGTGGTCGTTTTATGAGATGAGAATCATGAATGATCTAATACCAAAATTCCAACCAATCAAATCTAATACCAAAATGACACGCATCCAGGACCTACTGTTACAAGTCTTGTATCCGTAGTCGTCCCTCGACCCTATAATATAACACCTATCATTGTGACATTCTCTCGTCCCATTCTCATGTACCAACAATATATTTGAAAAGATAGTAGTCAGTCAGATATCATGACGTAGTGACTCTAGCCCACTCTCAGAAAAATATCATTCTAGCTAGTCAGATTGGGAAGCCATGGGCCCATGGCCATCTTCAAGTTTCATTTCTCGCGTACGTCACGTAAGAATATTGATTGGCGTACTTGGACGACCCACTGCTCGTCAAGTAAAGGAGTCACACTAGCGTACGTTTTAAAGTTAGATCAACCTTTTTCCTTTATATATACCAGAACTAATAATCTATATCCAATCCAAAGCCCGAAGACCCGCCATGGATCCAGAGCGGGACCCAGCCCAGCCCGGGCCCACTCGCACCCATCCCGTTATATTTAAAGCGAGTGGCATCTTCGTAATATTCAAATCTCAGATCCCCACCGTGGGCTTCATCTTCGGACACATCTCGAGGCGAGGAGACCACGCTTGGCCCCATACGCCATACCCAACCCCTCGTCGTCTTCGCGCGCCTGCCTCTCTTCGTCCCATGCTTGAAGTAATCAATGAACCAATAATGGCGACGAGAACAATATATTATTAACTCCAGGCGTCACTATATCTATATTTCTTACAAAATACGACATCTTCTTCTATTTTTTGTTTTTTGATTAGATGAGTCAACTTGCTAGAGATTATAAATAGCTTATATCAAAATATCTATCCTAATGCGACCACAAAAGACTGGTCCCGTAGAGACGACAATAACATGCAAGTCTATATGCCTTAACATTGCAAGACCTCTTCCTCTATTCGAGCTCACGACAACACCAAGAAAAGAAGGAAAAGAGTAGAAAAAGATACATATAAAGCAGGAGAGGAAAGAGAAGACTAGGAGTCAGAGGTGTGCAGAGAAGACGATGGTGGGGGCTAATGGAGCTTTTCCTTCTCCGGTGGTGGTGCAGCCGCCGCCTATGCACGCGCCGCCAATCGCGGCGCACCTGCCGTCCGAGCAGCTCCACCACCTGCAGTTTTGCGTCCACTCCAACCCACCCTGGCGTGAGCCCATCTTCTCCATGGCTCCCTTTTTAGTATCATTTCTCGATTTTCTCACTGGTTTTAGCTTCCTATGATGATCTTAGTTATTGGGTTTTCTTTTGGACTTCGATTGATGGAGATATTATGCTATTTTCCATTTTGATGCTGCATATTCTGTGAATCCATGTACTCTGTTTTGGTTTGATATGGATTTCCTATTCAGTCTTATGCTTTGGATGTCCACCTTGTTCTTACTATTTTGCACTGGGCTTTCACGTACTGCACATCAATTGGGTTTGTATTTTGTTCTTGGAGTTTCTAGCTTACACTCAATCTATTGGGATTACTGGGGTTTTAGGCTTCAAGTTTTAGAACTCTTGCATGCAGTTTGTACCTACCTGGCTCCTTTATGTGTTAAATACCTTGCAATTTTTACTTGGTGAAGTTTTTCGCTTTTCAAGAACTTCTTTTCTCGTCTTGACTCCCTTGCTCTCTTAGTATTTAGGTTCTGAATTCCTCACACTTGATTGAGAGTTTTGAGCATGATCTTTCGCAACTTACAGATGAGGCGATTATACTTGGGTTTCAACATTACATTGTGATGCTGGGAACAACAGTTATGATATCTACTTATCTTGTTCCTCTTATGGGTGGAACTCATGTAAATCTTCTGCTCTTTATCATGGTTGTCATAAGCTTCAGCTACTTTTTTTTCTGGATGTTTAAACCAAACAATTTTTCTTTTATCTGTTGGAACAAATTTAATCGAAGGGGGATAAGGCTCGCGTGATCCAAACAATGCTGTTCATGAGTGGATTGAATACGCTTCTCCAAACGTTAATTGGCACACGGCTTCCTACTGTGATGAATGGATCATTTGCATTCCTTATTCCCGTCATCTCGATAATCCGGGACTTATCATCATGGACTTTCGATGATGATCATCAGGTAACCCAAGTAGATTATGTGTTCCTTTATATATATTGATGCCAATTATCTCAAACAAACTCCTTGTAAGAAGTCTGTACCAGTTCAAAAACTTGATTGGTCATGTAACTCGCGCTTTATAAGCTATGATGATTGAATGGATTGTTTGAATTTGTTGCTTCTAGTAGAGAATTTCTAATTGGCAGTTCGGTACTAAGAGTTTTTTGGAGATGACAGAGATTTCTTCACACTATGAGAGCAATTCAAGGATCCCTCATTGTTTCTTCGTTCATCAACATCATCATTGGGTATAGCAGGGCATGGGGTAATCTTTCAAGGTAAAATTTCGTTTCCATTGAGATTTTTTTCGCTTTCTTACATGATTGTTACTATGTGGATTGTGGAGTAACTGGATTTTGGCCAATAATGACAGGCTCTTCAGTCCTCTTGTTATCGTTCCTGTTGTTTGTGTTGTGGGCCTTGGACTGTTTGAATGGGGTTTCCCTCAGGTACAACTCTTTGAAACTAGCATAAGAAACTATAACGCCTTCCTTCTAAATGAAACTACTTATGATTTTCCCTTGGTTCATCAGGTTGGAAAATGTGTGGAGATCGGTTTGCCGATGCTCATTTTATTGGTCATCGCGCAGCAGGTAAAATTTTCATCATCCAATATCATATGCCAAATAAATTTATAATTTCTAATTGCGTCACTGATTCCTTAAGAATCATATTTTTCAGTACTTGAAGGACATCCATCATAGGATCCATGACTTGTGCGAGAGATTTTCTTTGCTTCTCTGTGTCAAAATTGTCTGGGCCTTTGCTGCCATCCTTACTGCAGCTGGTGCATACAACCATGCTCGTGAGAAGACTCAGATGCATTGCCGCACCGACAGATCCTACCTTATTACTTCTGCTCCATGGTTAGCTTTATCATATAAGGGTCTCGCTTTTTAGCCATGAGAATTACTTCTTTTCTAATCACAACGATGTTTCTAATTTTTTGCTTCAAGGATAAAAATCCCATACCCTTTCCAATGGGGACCTCCAATCTTCAGGGCAAGTCATGTATTTGGAATGATGGGCGCGACTCTTGTTTCAGCCGCTGAGGTTAAACGTAGTCCTGAATCCTTTTGTTCAAATGAGAGCATTCGTCGTATATTAACTTATCGAAATGAGTTTGTTTAGTCTACAGGAACATATTATGCAGCTGCACGTCTATCCGGTGCTACAGCTCCTCCTGCACATGTGATCGGTCGAAGTGTTGGCCTCCAGGTTTGTTGGATCCAAAGCTTTCTTGAGCACTATCAGAGGGATCTGCATCTGTTTTCTCTTGTTTTCATGAATCTGTCTTTGGCCTTTGGGAAACTTCAGAATCTGTGGGCAAATTTCCTTGCTGAATTGGAAGCCTATAGTGCAAACAGATTCTTAGGAATCAACTTGGACAAGAATTAGATGGACTACCATATTTCAGAAAAGGGCGTTGATTGGTGTTCATGTAGTCCATCGGTAGTGGTCTACTGATGGACTAGATCAATCAATCGGTAGTCCACTGCCTATTGAATTATTCATCTAGTCCATCGATAGTGAGATACCGATGGATTCTATCAACCAATTGGTACGTCACTACCAATAAAATTCAATCGGTAGTCCACTACCGATTCATTGATATAGTTTATTGGTAGATCACTACCGATAGACTCTACCGATGGACTACATGGACGAATTGGTATTAGCCTACCGATTCGGTGGCATGTGCATTGCACCTGTCAATGTACATAAAACATTACTCTTAAAAGAAAAATGTGTCCGTCAGTACTGTATGGTAGTTCCCTTGTTAACAGGGAGAAGACTGAACTATATGATATCGATGGACTTTCTGTTTCTTCAACTACTTAGATTTTGTACTTATGGAGAATCTGGTTAGTACTCATCAAAGTGCTTTCAGAATTCTCACATTTGAGACATCTTTGGCTCAGGGCGTAGGTATGCTCCTTGAGGGGATATTTGGGACTGTGGTTGGTTCAAGTGCGTCAGTGTAAGCAAGTTTTTGAGGTTTAGAGTCATTTCTTCTTTTGAATGTATTAGTTTCAAGAATCTAAGTCAACTTGGTATGTTGCAATTAATTTGAATTGCAAGTTCTTATACCTATTGAGTGAAGTGATCATGCAGTGAAAATGCGGGACTTCTTGGATTGACTCGAGTCGGAAGCCGAAGAGTGGTGCAGATATCAACTGGTTTTATGATATTCTTCGCTATTTTTGGTATGCTGCTTTAGATGTTCACTGGAACATATAGCTAGGACAGACTGAAAAAAGCTGAATGAACTGATATACTTTCTGTTCATAGGAAAGTTTGGGGCCCTTTTTGCATCGATCCCGTTACCTATATTCGGAGCAATATACTGTGTCCTTTTTGGAATAGTTGGTGAGTGAAGACTGAGGGACCTTCTTCATCTACTGTTTTATCTGTGTTAATCGTCCTTTTACCGTGTAAATTTTTTCTTGGAAATTCTATCTATCTTTCTTTTTTTGCAAATTTGCAGCTGCTGTTGGTATCTCGTTCATGCAATTTGCAAACAATAACTCCCTGAGGAACCTCTACATTCTGGGACTCTCACTCTTCCTCGGCGTTTCTGTTCCTCAGTACTTCAACGAATTCACGGCTTCTGCAGGACATGGACCTGTGAAATCAGGTGCAGGATGGGTAAGTTGAATCTCATATACTATGCTCTCATATACTATGCTCTTTGAAAATTGCAGGCCGACTAACTGAATCTCATATACTATGCTCTTTGAAATTTGCAGTTTGACGATATATTGAATACCATCTTCACATCGTCTCCAACAGTGGCACTGATAGTTGCAACTCTGCTGGATAACACTCTCGAGGCTACAAACGCAGCCTCAGACAGAGGTCTCGCTTGGTGGATGCAATTCCAAAATAGGAAGGGAGACATGAGAAATGAAGAATTCTACAGCTTCCCCATCAAAGTTAATGAGCTTATCCCAGCCAGATTCCTATGAAAAGTGTACCTACATCCAAGAACATGAAACTTTTGACCATGTTGGATCAAAATCTTAGTACTTCACTCTCCTGAGAATAGTTCTTGTTTAGGTGTGAATGCTTGCTAAAGGTCTCAATTTGCAGCGTTCTCCATTGGAGGGCCTCGTTAATCAAATGCTGGGTGTTGTCATGTGATATTGTGTTGTGGCTTGGATCGTGACGATGACCCAACACTAATTAAAGTGGGAATCTCAACAAGTTTTTGGGATCAATCAATCTCCAGAGCCAATGTTTTTGACTGGATTGATGACGGACACTGCTTTATACTAAAGCATCATTATCCTTTACGAGGGACCATAAACATACGTGATTTTGTTCCAAATGATCCATAAAACATCAGACTCTGAACTCAATTTTTCGAAGATTAACACAGAATTTTAATGGTGGATCAATGTTTGTGGATCCGTTGTTACAACTATTTGCACATTGTTCTACAGAAGTTCTCTTAAATAACTGACGACTTCACCAACCACATCATTATCCTTTACGGCGGTGGCAGGGTCAAGAAATCGGTTCCCTTTGAGATCACAAGAGCGCTGGCTCCAGGAGCCGGCGCCTATAGATTTTGTAATATTCCAAGAGTGGATGGAGTGGGTGACGGAGGTGCAGCCGATAGAAGAAAACTTCATGGAGGGGTTGGACATGCCGCCTATAGGTTTTTGTAATATCCCAAGTGTAGGACGTCCTCTTTGCAAATGCCGGCGTGCAGTGAACCGTGGCAAAACCGGCTTTGTCCTATGCGGGCCTTGCCGGAGGAGCCGGCAACGACGTCCCAACTAACGATCCAATTCCGCTCGCCCCGCAGGAGGGGAATTGGTGCATTTGAATCCGGCGCGCGCTTGGTCTGATCATGCCGACGAGTACTGTATGCAGGATTATCTTAAGAGCCCTTTTTAATTAAGTTTATGTTTAGAACCATTCCAACTCCAACAAGTTTAGCAATTGTTATCCTGTGGTGAAGAGTTGAAGATTGTCCAAACAGGGCAGGGCCTACATGTTCTCATTGGATCTCCTCAAGGAATTCTCTCAATGTTTATCCAAGACCAAGAGTGTCGCAGTCCTTCGGATATGGAGCGGCTTGCAAGCCCGGTGCGGACCTCTGTTCTTGTTTTTGATAATGTGTGTTGTTTTTTTTTTTATTAGTTGAACTCATAGGCTATAAGAAAAAAACTACATCACCATGTCCATACATCCATACCGTCCTCGGAGCCCAGTTAAACTGAGCTCTATGACAGCGGCACCATCTCGCGATCCCATCAGCCCTAACGTTAGAAGATTTAGGAAAATACAAAAATACAATAGACTCCAAACACAATATCTCTTTCCAGATACTCCTTACTATCGACTCCACCTTCCTTGGCCACATGCCTTGACCCATTTAGTATTTGCACAACCATTATCGAGTCTGACCCTATAACGACCTTGAACGAACCTTGTAATTTAGAATGCCTCACACCCAACTCAATTTAGACGTTGCGTGAGCCGGCTGCCCCATAGCCCAAACCACATGTTCCTGCATGTCAACGCAAACTGCGCTCACTGTCGCCTTCCCTGATCTCGAATCAAGGGCACCATCAACCTACACCACCAAGCCCTTTCTCCCCGTCTCCCTCTCCTTCTTCTCATCCTTCTTGATGAACTCCATTGCATGACGATGGATCCTCCGACCAACACAATCGCCGATTCTCCTTCCTCTTCAAATACAATCTTGTTTCCATCCTTCCAAACAATCCACATCCCGTGTTGTTTAGTTATATACCCAGTAAGGTTTTGTAATGCGTTAGCTGATAGGGTGGCCTGGAAGTGCAGGCACTCCAAGGCCAATTTTTAGCGGGACTCGGTGTTGGGTTTTATAGCCTATACCAAATACGAGTTAGGCTTTAATTGGATTGGGTTAATAATAAATATCAAGGTATTTTGGTTGTGGTCAAACTCAAACTCCACATCAAATACACGGCCTGTGGTTTAGTGTGAATAGCCATGTGTGGCTGGCTACCCTAATTGGAGTATGACTCCATGATGGAGTGAGGGTCTTATCTCCAGGTCTTTATAAAGGATGGGGCGTCCCTCCTCTCGTGCATAATATAAGAAAATGCATCATAATATAAGATAATTATGGTCGAGAGAGATAATTATGGTAGAAATGCATCATAATTTCTAGAGCCGTGCATCAGGGTTGGAATACATCGTCAGCTCCGAGGTTTGCTATTACGCTTGAGGATTATTTCCGCTTTCAGACATATTCTTTTGATCAAGGGATGCATTCTATAGATAAAAGATCCAACACTCGGCTGTTGTATGGTCGAGTGCTTTAGTCGAGATACTGTGGGGTTGTAGATCTTTAGCCTTTTCGCCGAACTCATTAAAAAACAAAGAAGTAAAAGAGAGTGTCAAGGAGAAACTAGAGGAGGCCCAACTGACTTCAAAGCTGACGGCAAAGTCCATGGACGTGGAGATAGATTAATCGGAGGGCACATTAATAATGGTTCGATTCCGGGGTTGAATTTGGGCTCCAAAGCCCAGCCCAAGAGCTTCAAGTAGATCTTTAGCCTTTTCGCCGAACTCATTAAAAAACAAAGAAGTAAAAGAGAGTGTCAAGGAGAAACTAGAGGAGGCCCAACTGACTTCAAAGCTGACGGCAAAGTCCATGGACGTGGAGATAGATTAATCGGAGGGCACATTAATAATGGTTCGATTCCGGGGTTGAATTTGGGCTCCAAAGCCCAGCCCAAGAGCTTCAATAATGTAAAGTATGGGCCACTAAAGAAACTTGATAGCATCAGGATCAGGGAAGTCATGAAGGATGTGAATAAAATTGATCACAGAATTGACACGAATGTGGTGAACTTCTTCAACTATTTATGGACGCCATTGGAAGCAAAAGAGATACATATATAATCGAAAGACTCAGTTGTTCAAAGTTGATACGAAATCACCACCTGTTGCTTGATCTGAATTGAATTTGTAGTAGTAATTGAGGTGCTTAAGAAATGAAGAGTTCTACGGCTTTCCCCCCATCAAAGTTAATGAGCTTATTTATTATCCCAGCCAGATTCCTTTCAAAAGCGTTTCTTCATACAAGAATATGCATGATATTGGATCAAAATGTTAGTACTTATTAATGTGTATCCATCCATATTCCATATTTCATATTTGATGTGATTAAAGTTCAAGTGTGAATGCTTGCTGAAGGTGTCTTTGTCTTTGAAGTCTTCGCCACTGTAGGGACCTCATGAATCCATGGAAAAAAGAGGCGTGGTTGCTGTCATTAATCAAATGCAAACAATGCAAGGCGTCATCGAGTGATAGAGTTTGTGGCTTGGATTGTGACGATGACCACAACAGTACTCACAAAGTGAGAATCTACTGAAGATTTTGAGATCATTAATCCCCCAGAATCAATGTTTTGACTGGAATGGCACGCGTTCTAAGATAGCATTCAATGCTGTTTAGAAGCATCCTATCATTTATGAGGGTAAATTGCTTCTCCCACCCAACACCGCCCCCCTCCCCAAAGTTAAAATTTCAAATAGTAAAAAATTCAAGATTTCAAAATTAAAATCTTAGATATTTCAATTTCAAATTATAAAATTTTAAAATTTCAAATTATAAAAATTTCAATTTTCAAATTTCTAAATTTCAAATCATAGAAATTTCACATTTTCAAATATAAAATTAAAAATTATAAAAATTAAAAATTAAAAATAATAAAAATTAGAATTTGTATTTCTATATATTTTTGTGTATTGTTACATGTATTCTTCCCTAGACATGGCTAAATCAATATTGACTTAGGAGGCTTTTCATAAAACATAATGCATTTTTTAACTGTTAGTATTTTTGTTATTTCATATATATATATTTTTTATTTTGATCCATATTTTTATACTTTTTAATTTTTTTTTATAAATAATGACTCCCAACAACTACAACTAAAAAATAAACAAAATTTATAAACATATAAAAAAAACTGCTATCCAAAATGAAAAATAAAACTGATAAAAAAGAATAAAAAACTGATTAAGAAAAACAAAACTAATGAAAAAAAAAGAAACAAAACTAGAAAAAGAACAACACAAGATTGAAATTAAAAAAAAAAAAAGAAATCGGTAAAACAAGGGGAGAAATCAGTGGAGGGGAAATGAGGAAGGGGGAGCGGGGGAGGGTTGTGTCAGGAGAGGGTGTACTGATGGCAACGGGGCGGATCGGGGCGGATATTGGAATTACCATACCCGTCCCCGCACTCCTCCGCCCATACCATAACCGCCCCGTCCCCGCGCGGATAATGGGGATTGCGGACCATAACCATCCCCGCGGGTACGCGGATATTACCCGCAATTCGCGGTTACTCGCAATCCATGGTTATCCGCAAAACCTAAAAAAACCATTCAATTAGCATTAAGTCTCTAAAATCTAAATCTAAATCCACCAAACTATCATCAACATTCGGTCTCTAAAATCTAGATTCACCAAACACTCATCAACAATTAGTCTTTATTAGAGTATTATTATAAAAATAGACTCTTTAACATCCACCAAACCAACATTTAGTGGCGGGGCGGGCCGGGACGGATATGCGGGGCGGGGTGGGGCGGATAGCGGGGCGGATATTACCCAATACCATAATCCGCCCCGTACCCGCGCGGATTTTAAATTTGTAAACCATACTCGTATCCACGGCTAAAAAATCTATACCATACCCGTCCCCATCGGTGCGGATCGGGTCGGTTATCCAGCGGGGCGGTCAATTTTGCCATCCCTAAGAGGGTGGGAGAAGCAGCACCCTTGAATTAGGTAGCATGGATCCAATGGATCCATAGGTAGCATAGATCCATCGAGATTGAGATTTTGGACTAGAAAGTTTTCAAAGATAAAAAGGAGAACTTTGATAGCGGATCCACTGTTAGAATAGGGCCTAAATGGATTAAATTCAACCGCTTCCATCAGCTTCATCTTTTTTCCCCTCGGTTTAAATTTTTTGAGTGATTAAAAATAGATAAATTTAATTTAATACGTTAACGGGAATTTAACGACGGGTCTTTTTTTACAACGAAAATCATGGGCAAAATGCAGATACCAATAAAAGTTAGGAGGCTATTTCCGCAATATAAGCTATGAGAGACGGAGAATTTGCGAATAACCCCATTATTGAAGTTAGAGAACTCATGAGCCAGTGTTCACATAATTACTAGCTTAAGTTTATATAGGAATTGGACACTAGCTATTTGACGTGGATCTCATCAACTCTACATCATGGGTATCAAGTATTAACAATGCAGGGACACCACCTCTCCCATCCGAGCTATTCAGATGACCCTGGCATGCGACTTAAGGCACCATTTACTAGTATGGATCTCTCTATACACCATACATAGCCTGTCACATAGGCTATTTTAATTGCCTATATATGAGCCCAAAGAGGAAGCCTGTGGACGCTTGACTGACTACGTTGCTTGCGAGGACGTAAAAGGAGATCACTGGAGTAGGGTCACCATCACCTACTCCAACAAGGTGCCATATTCATATTGTGCTCCTTTTTGACGTTCTGGGCAGACGAGTTGGACTTTGATTCTATAGGCGTATGATATGATTACAGCCAAATGTTGGCTGCTTGGCTAGCAACTTAGCATCGATATAAGTGCCCCTTAATTATTTCCTGGGTTTTCTGAGGCGGCTATAAATTTGTAGCAAAAACTTCATCTGTTGCATGATGCATCCATGAATGGTGAAGTTAACTAATATAATATCATAGCAGAGATTCCAAGTTATCAATTTGACTTTAACTTGTTAGTTGTATTTTTCGAGTTGGATTGGAGTAATCAGCAAATAAAATGATCAATTCCTATATATAGAGAGACACCTACGCCAACAATGACGTGATATATATAATAATGCAACTGGCTTGAAAGCCTTCCCGGCCTGTTGAAAACGCCAGAGTTTGTCTGGTTAGGACCACGTCGCTTTCACATTAAAAATATCAATATATGTAGCTTTCGACGTTTTCTTCTTTTTTTAAAAAAAAACTTTTTTTTCCCTAAACCTCTTGAGGAGTGAGCAGAACCGAACCCGAAGAACCGGAACCGAACCGAATTAGTTCGGTCCATTCGGTTTGATTTTTTTAGTTTTTCGATTCGGTTCGGTTTTGGGATGTATGAAAAGCTCGGGTTTCGGTTCGGGTCGGTTCTTTAAAAAAAATTCGGTTCAGTTTGGGTCAGAATCGAAGTTTTCATACATGCCTTAGCCTATGAACCTATGGTCTAAAAAGTTCGGTTCGGTTCCAAAAAGTTCGGTTCGGTTCGGTTCCGAACAATTTCGGTTCAGTTCCTTCGTAAGTTCGGTTCGGTTCGGTTCTTTAAAAACATGATTGAAAAAAATTCGATTATTCAGTTCTGGACTGAGAATCAAACCGAGAACCGAATGCTCACCCCTACTTTTGAAGACTTTAATGAAGACTTCATAGGCTCATATGTGTTAACAGACATGGAGAAAGACAAGTTGGTGAAGCCTTCTCACGTGCTACAACATCCTCAAAAACTAATAAGTTCTTACTCTCAATACTATCAGCTAATTTTCATCAAGAGTCAAGACTTTGATCATGGTACACTTCATTTGTTTTCTTCCCGGAAGATTCCTCTATTGTGGAAGGCCTTCTTCCCCACTAAAATTTATCCACTTTATTAGATAAATGAGACCCTGGATGGATTTTGCCCACATGTACATATTTACTTATGGACCCTACTAATAAAATTCTTATTGCAAAATTTGTCCAACCAGTAATTAACGAAAATCCCATTTTACTCAAAGCTTCTTACTTTAGTGATATTTTTTGAGCTATTATTTGCTTTCTCGATCATAAATCCAGAAATTATAATTACATTTATTGGTTGGTTTTTCCAGCAAAATTATTGGAGTTCATGAGAATGAGAACCACCGGTGAACTCCATTCTCACCGGCTCACTGGACGGTAACCCGATTCAATAACCAAAGTACCCTCTCTCCCGCCTTATTTCACCGCAACCAACCGCTCCATTACGGAACGCCGGCACCATGGCTGGTGCATTGCAAATAATGGACACGTTGTTCGCCGGAGAGATCGCCACCGAGCTAGTCAGGCAGCTAGCACAGCTGATCAAGCACGTCTACCTATGCAAGTCCACGGCCAGGCACCTGATGGAGTCGGTGGAGGAGCTCCTCCCCATCGTGCAGGAGATCCGGCATTCCGGCGTGGAGCTGCCGCAGTCCCGCCAGATGCAGCTGTCCGAGCTGGTGGAGAAGCTCAAGAAGGGCCTCGAGCTTGCCAACAGCGCCATGGCCGTGCCGAGGTGGAACGTCTACCGTTCCATGCAGCTCGCCCGCCGCATGGAGCGGATAGACAAGGCGGTCACAGAGTGGATCGGCCGCCAGATGCAGACCCACATCATGGCCGACGTCCACCACCTCCGGGTCGAGTCGTCGGCTCGGCTTGAGAACATCGAACGCCGGCTGCTGGAGCCGGCGCCGTCGGTGCCGGTGGCGGTGCCGGGGTTGACCGGGAGGGTGAGGTCGAGGAAGGGGGTCGTGGCGGAGATGATGGAGGGGTTGGAGCTGGGATGTAGAGAGGAAGTGCCTATTATAGGTGTTGGATTGCGAAAAGCGAAGGAGAGGGTGAAGGAGTTGCTGATGGGCGAAGGCGGCGGCGGCGGCGGCGGCGGAGGAACGGCGGTGGGGATCTGTGGGATCGGTGGGAGCGGAAAGACCACTCTCGCAAGAGAAATTTGCAGGGATCATCAGATTAGAGGTATGAACTCTTGAATTTTCCCTTCAAATCTGCTTTCCATTTGTTTTTTTTTTGGGATTTTTTTCACCGAGAGATTGAGATTTTCAGCATTTTAGTGTGCTTTACATGTCTGCAAAAATACTTTGATGGTTTTTTTTTTGTATGCGCGACTGAATCTTGGTTTTTTTTCCCCTCAGATTACTTCAATGAACGCATATTTTTCAAGACAGTGTCCCAATCTCCAGACATGGAAAACTTGAAGCTGGAGCTGTGGGAAAACATCACTGGTAGCTATTTCCTCGATAGTTACAGCCAGATCACACCATGGAATGTGAACTTGGAGCCAAAGGAAAAGGGGCCGATCCTTGTAATACTGGATGACGTCTGGTCTCTATCTGAGCTTGAAGAGCTTGTCTTCAGAATTCCTGGTTGCAAAACCCTCGTCATCTCCAGATTCAAGTTCCCAACATTGTTGGATTACATTTGTGAATTGGACTTGCTAAGAGAAGAGGAGGCTCTGGCACTCTTCTGTTCTGCAGCATTCGAGCAGCAATCGATTCCGACGACTGCTGATAAGAAGCTGGTAAAGCATGTGAGTTTCAGTAGCTCAGGATTTGAAACTCTCCATCTCTGCTCTGATACTATCTTAAATCAATCGCCAATTAATTTTTTTCCTGAGTGTTTTATTTGATTTGGATAATAGGTTGTTGAAGAGTGCAAAGGGCTTCCTTTGGCTCTGAAGGTGATTGGAGCTTCTTTGAGAAGCCAGCCTCCAAAGATATGGCTAAGTGCCAAGAACAAGCTATCTCGAGGCGAATCAATATCCGAAACACATGAGAAAAGGCTGCTGAAGCAGATGGAATCGAGCATCGATTGTTTGTCGAGCAAGGCCAGAGAGTGTTTCCTGGACCTGGGATCCTTCCCGGAGGACAAGAAGATTCCACTTGATGTTCTTCTCAACATGTGGATGGAGACTCACGACGTCGAAGAAGAAGATGCTTTTGCTATTCTTGTGGAACTTTCAAACAAAAACCTCCTTACTCTTGTGGAGGATGCACAGTAAGTGATTTGATACTGCTCTTATTAGTTGATACTAGTCTGGATGCAATTATAAAGGTCACTCTTATCTATTTTTATCACTATGGTTTCTTCAGGAACAGAGCTGGAGATGTGCACAGCAGTTACAGTGAGCTCTCTGTTACACAGCATGATGTTTTGAGAGACCTGGCTCTTCATGTGAGCAACCGTGAAGCTTTGAATGGCAGGAAGAGATTAGTCATGGCCAGGAAAGAGGACAGACTTCCTAAAGATTGGGAGAGAAACAAGGATCAGACATTTGAAGCACAAATTGTATCAATTCATACAGGTAATGGCTCTTTGATCATGTTATGCTGTTATTTGTATGTCATTCCATAGGCATTGCCTCTAAGGATTACTCTATATTACAGGTGAAATGCAAGAATCGGACTGGTTTCAGATGTTCTTCCCCAAAGCAGAGGTTCTCATTCTGAACTTTTCCTCCGGAACATACTTCTTGCCACCATTCATTGGAACAATGTCAAACCTCAAGGCTCTGGTGATGATCAACTATGGCACTTCATGCACTATGCTTCACAACCTACCCATCTTCACATCTCTGAACAACTTGAGGACCGTTTGGTTTGAGAAGATAACAGTTCCACCTCTCCCGAAAACCACAGTCCCCATGAAGAACCTCCGAAAAGCCTCTCTCGTTCTTTGCGAGCTTACAAGCAGCCTCAAAGGGTTTCAAGTCGACCTCCCTCAAACGTTCCCCCGCCTGACCAACCTCACCATAGATCACTGTGAGGGCCTTACTATGCTACCTTCAAGCATCTCTGACATTAGCTCTCTAGAGGTTATAAGCATTTCAAATTGTCATGATCTGTGCGAGCTCCCACATGAACTCGGAAAGCTTAGTTCTTTGCAAATTCTAAGAGTTTATGCTTGCCCGGCTTTGAAGAAGTTACCACAGTCCATATGCAAGCTCAAGAGACTCAGATTTTTAGACATATCTCAGTGTTTCAACCTTAGAGACCTCCCGGAGGATGTTGGTCACCTGACAAACTTGGAGAAGATTGACATGAGAGAATGCAAGCAGCTCAGGAGCATCCCACGATCATCGACATGGCTGAAGTCTTTGGATCATGTCATATGTGATGAAGAGATGGCCTTGTTGTGGAAGAAGATGGAGAAAGACATTCCAGAGCTTCGGATTCAGATAGCTGAAGAATGTTACAATCTTGACTGGCTTGTAGAGTAATGTCTGAACTTTTGATGCCCCATCCTTATTTTAGTGGATTCCTGTAAATAGTTTTGTACACTTCCTTCATGTTAATCCGATTAGAAAGGAAAGAAATGTGTAGACCCTTGTAATCATTACGATGTGCTCTGTTTTCCGTGCCTATTGAAATCTTTCACAACTATCTTGTTTCAACGATAGAAGGCCAGACAATGCAGCAAGGTTTAGTCGCACAAGAGCAAGGCAAAGATCATCCGTGCTGCCCAAACAATTATTAAGGAGGGTAATAGGTTATAAATAAGACAACAAGACATTCGCCAACCTATAGTTACATAGCATGCCAATGGCATTCGGTTTTTTGCTATATAATAATACACAAGGCTACAGATTGCCAACATCAAGATCAGGAGCTTCGATGTCTCATGCTTCAGCTCAAGACAAGCCTAACAGTTGCATCGAGCTCCTCCACAAAAGGATGAGAGGCAAACAGGACAAGACAATTACATTGCGTAGACTACCTCACCACTGCTGTCCACATCAAGATCAGGGTCTGAGTCCAGATCCTCCATGTCATCGTCGATATCGAGGCTGTCGCACAAGGGGTTTAGGGCACGAGTACCAGCGGCTGGGATGGTGGCCTCTGCTATGATCTGCATTATTTCATCAACGCTCTGCATGGGTTGATCTGGTTCCTCATACTGGCTGCTCATTTTTGTATCATCCATTAGCTCAGAAGGTAGGTTCCTCAAGAACCACTCATGGTTGCGTATCTCAGGGATTGTGATCCTCTGTGAGTCCACATGAAGTCAAGATCTCAAGACCAAAATAAAGAGTTCCATGGAAAATGCAGATTACTAACCAGAAGTGACAGATGCATACTTATAACGAAAATAACATGCTAGCATTCAAATTGTCTATTCGAACGTACAAACTGGTTTCATGGAACCTTTTGCTGTTGGAAATATCTTCCAATTTACTTGACACAATGAGCTGCTCTATCAAAGCAGAGATATATGATGCGGAAACTGGGTGCCAAGTCCTAAACACTTCTAGGTTCGAATAAAACATGTGGCAACCAAAAGGACACTACCAAATCTCCAGGTTATTGGAATGTGCATGAAAGCAGTCAAGTTTTCTCCACTCAAGAAAGAGCAGCCAGCCTGACCAGATTACCAGATGGACTTTTCTGGTGGTTCAGTTTAAGTCCTAATCTGCAATCAAGTGGGTCTACAAGCCCAAGTTTGTAAAACGGTGGTTCTTCTGCATTTATGCAATCATACCATCCAGAAAAAGCAAACCTCAAAGGTATTTTACTGCTTACCATAGCAGGATTGGCAACAAAAATCCTTGAGATTAGGTGTTGGCACTCAGGAGATATGTGGACATAGTCTGGAATTGAGTACTGAACACCCAATATACGCTGAAACAGGAAACTTATAGATTATTAAAGGGTTCAAACAAACCACATTATATGACGATCAAAGTTATAGCCAAACCTGGATTGTTTTCCGAAAGTTCTTGGGTTCCTCTGGATCCTCGAAAGGATATGCACCCACAAGCATCACATACAGAGTCACTCCACAAGACCACACATCAGCAATCTGCATAGCGGCATGAATCAGCAATCAGGATCAAACGCTAAATTAAATACAGGTTGTCTAATTCATCTTAACTTAGGACTAAAGATTACCAACATCGATTGAACTTGCCAACATCTTTCCATAAGCTTAGGATTTCATGAAATGCAGAAACTGCACCCTTAAGGAATTTAAGGCCACGTAATCATTATGTTTGTCTTGGAGTCTTGTCCCAAATCATAAATAGCATAATGAACTGTTGCTTTTATAATTTGCTTATATACTCGTTCATTTGTCATCCAACTGTTTTTATACAAAGATATCCAGACAGAAAATCAAAAAAAGAATCATAAAGGCACACCAAATCGACGTCTGTCGGCAGTTGTCCAAATTATTATCCAATCTTTGAGACAATCAGATATGAGAAGACGATCTAAAATAAAAGAAGAGCTGTTATACAGAGCGTTAGAACCTCTTATTGGATAATTAAAAAGACGACATGGAACTAGAGGACCATACTTCAGCTGTAAAAGGATAAAACAACAAGAATCTGAAGCACAACACATGTAGCTCATTGCAGAAAGAAAAGAAAGAAGATATGGAGAAAAGTATTTTATATCTCGTGCAAGCTCATACATTCTAACTCTCTAAGAGAGAGAGTTTTCAAAGCAACAAGAATTTTCCTCCCTAAAAGTGTATTCAGAACTGAACCTACTGCGGCTTAGATGAGCAAGTGCGCGTCTTGATTAACCACACCCACCAATTTAAGAGACCAATATGAAGAATTACATTTTATATTTCTCATTCTAAATATCATTCTTAAGTTCAAAAGAAAGGATCCGTAATCCGTAAGCTCGTTATCCAAAAATAAAAATGAGATACAAAGGTGTGTTATATGACTGCAGAATGTTTGTTTGCTGCAGCTATAGAACCAATAAAACGTTAACACAACAACTGAAGATGAAAAAAATACCTCCATTATCAATTTACCTTGCCATCATATTCCTTCTTGAGTAACACTTCAGGAGCAATATATGCAGGAGTTCCAACGGTTGACTTTGGCTGAGAATGAAGCACTGATGACTGCAATGTGTTGTCACAATGTCATAAAGATATATAAAAGAAATAGCTAGATAGATTGCAAGGAACAAAACAGAACCAATTCCATGGTGTTACAAACCCCATGGCATAAAACTAAGAAAAAGACTTATATGAGGACCAGAATCGCAATCAAGGAACACCTAGATTGTGCGTGTTCGTCCATGAAATATTATCCCTCACGAGGAAGTGATTATTCTTGATTGGGCATTAAACTGCATACTATGGTTTCGGGACTGAGAAATGCAAATTTTTCTTCGAAGTGCATCACCATGTAAACCTAGGTGATTAAACAAACAGAAGTAAACATGAGGCGCACAGTTTTCTGGCTTAACCAACCGGTAAAACTGCGCACTAAACATGAGGTCCTTGATCATGGCTCAAATCTACAAAAGAATAAAAACATCAATGAGCTTATTACCTTGGAATACCCAAAATCACATATCTTCAGGCGAGGAGCAGTACTGCCATCCAACAAGGTGTTCTCCAACTTCAGATCTCGGTGACATACTTGCTTGAGAATGCATTAAAAAAAACAGAGAAGTTAACCATCTAATGCAACCAAAACAAACCAACAGAATATGTATTTCTTTGAAGTTAATTACCATTGAGTGACAATAGCTAACTCCAGATATAAGTTGTTGGAAAAAAAAGCGGGCCTGAAAGAGAAAGTGACACATTAGATCAGCAGTAAACAATTAGAGAGAAAAGAAAACAATAAAGTAGGAAAATTACCTCATCCTCACTGAAGCGTCCAGCATTGCATATGCGCTCAAAAAGCTCACCACCCGCGGCATATTCCATAACTATAGCCAGGTGGGTCGGAGTTAATATAACCTATAGTGATATAAAAGATAGCAAAACTTAGTTTAACCCATTAGAACCAATAAAAGATGCTAATAGAACTTTCAGAACCACACAAACCTCTCTGAACCTAATGATGTTTGGGTGCCTCAGTGATCTATGGTTAATAATCTCTCGCTGCACATTTTCATCTATCTGCAATAAGGACAAACAGATGTAAAACAGCTGCAATGGCACCTCTCATGCACATGCAGCATGCTTAGCTACCTCTATGTTAAAGGTGATCACAGAATCACTCTTAGGAGAATAGAAGCATGTCAAGTAAAAGCAGATGTGCCAGCCCAACTACATAACACAGAAAATCCAATATAAGGAAGCATTTTGCTGTTTCTCTTCACACAATTCAGCAGTCAATGTCCAGCTGGTTAGTAGTTCCAGCTATTTCTGGCCAAGCATTGCAAAGGCAAACCCGTAAAATTTCTAGAGAAAATTATCGATGCTCGGGGATTTTGGTACATGGGTATTTTATTCATGGAATGAAAATAAAGCAAACAAAACACATACTCAAATTAGTAAACTCCTCAATGCATAGATATTTCCTTACTCCCAAATGCCAACTTTACAAGAAACTATCAGAATAAAAATTTGCTGCTTATTCTAGCTGCTTTTGCCCTAGTAAGTTACATACCCATCATCTATATCACTAATAAGCTTCGACTCAAGATTGAGGACTATCTAACTCATAATCAAACCAGGCAATCTTTCAGGACACCAAAAAACCAAAAGCGTAGGCCCAGAATAGCAAACAGCCACAAACAGGGAAATCAGTTCTTGCTTCTAAAACTCAATTTTGCAAGAAACTATGAGACATATTTTTGTAAAATCTTGCGAAACACTTTTGCTGCGAAATCCCACGAGTTGCACTTGCGAACAAATCGCAGTCCAAAGAACTAGAAACTAGATATTTTAACATGAATCCATCAGCAAAGTCCAGTAGAATGGTCAAAATGTTCACCAAATCCATAATAATTATAAAAGAGAAGAACTTTGGAAATCTAAGCACACGAAATCAATACTGGAAAAAAAAGGAAAAAAGAAATCGAACGCTCTTATTAAACCTCTATCCAAGAACATAGATCCCAACCTTCTCGCCCCTCTCGATATACTTGACGGCAACGAGCTCCCCGGTCTGCTTATCCCTCATCAACCTCGCGATCCCGAAATTCCCCGATCCGATATCCCTCACCAGATCGTACCGATCGCTATCGTGCATTATCGGCAAGTCCATCCCCGGCCCCACCGTCATCGCCGCCCGATCCATCTCTCCCCGGAGTCACCCCGGCCACCCTCCGCGCCCCTCGATCCAAAAAAAACGGCTCTCACATCAACTCCCCCGAGAAGATATCGATAGCGATGCCGGCGACGTGGCGCGATCCGGTCGACGAGAGGGACGCGGGATGCGACGGAACCCGTGACAAGATGAGGCTTCCTCCAACGCTGCTTTAGGGGGTTAGGGTTACGGCTAGGGGTTTGGGAGAGCAGAGCTGTTCTCGTGAGCTCCTCCGCCCTTTTCAACTCCCGCAGAGAGAGACAAGCGGAGGAGAAGGCGAGGTCGAGATATTATCCAGCGTGCCCGTCCCCGACAAATAATTCAATATCTCGGGCGAGCTATATATAGGCTTAATAATAGAGTGAAATGGAAGCGAGAAAGTTACTAAAATACCCTTGCTTCTCACAGCCGTTGATGTCTGAATACTACGGTTGGACGGTCAGGATAGCAGGACACGAGTGGACTTCTATGACTCGGTGAGGTTACCTTCTCGTTCTTTTCTCTTCTTATTTAATAACAAGGATTATTTAGATCGGTGATGTTTGCTTGGCATCACTCGCGGTGAGGGGATGACAGCTATTCTCTTCAGTCAAAAGGGCAAAGTAGTAATCTTCAGCAGCTTGGGCGGCTCAAAAAGGTTGAATCTAATTTACTACTAAATTCTAAATAATGTTGAGAGCTGGGTTCCAATGCTTACTCCATCTGGGTTAGAAATTTTATCTCCGTATGGTGATTTAATAATGGAGCCAGGCTTCACATATAAAAACCCAAGCATGTGTGCATATAATTGAAGCATCTCCCCCACATACATTGCACCAAAATTGTCAAATGAGCTATGATATAGTGCATAATAATACCTTTGGTGGCGTACGGATACGCTGCTGAGGTGGTTTGCCACGTCAGTAAATCACAAATATTTTTAGGCTAAAATATTTTTTTATGAGTTTTTTAAATAAAGAAGCTAAAACTGAAAAAGCTAACAAATTTTATACCGGATAAAATCACGTTTTATTTTTTTGTTTGTTTTTCTCTATTAGTGCGTGTTTGGTTGGCTTGAAGTGGAGCTGGAGTCACTTTTTTTGAAGTAACTCCAATCACTTCGGTTGTTTAGTGGTGTTGAAGTAAAATTGAAGTCACTTCAAACCACTTTACCTTAAGACAAATTTAGCTTTCACTTCCGGATCTGACTTCGAGCGATTTTGGTCCGAAGTCGTTGAAGTGGCTCGTCGGGACGTGGCAAATAATATTAATAATATCATATTATAATAAAATATTAATATAAGTGGGCCCCATATGTCACATGTCACCTTGTGATTGGTCCATATCATCCAAAATAGTATTATTTTTAATATTTTAATTTTAAATTATTAAATATTTAATAATTTTAATTATTAAAATAAAATATTAAATTATTAAAAATCCCTGAAATTGGCCACAATAGGGGGTGACCATATCTCCACTTCAAGCACCAACCAAACACCATAACTCAGAAAATCGCAGAAAGTCACTCTAGTCTCAAAAAGTCACTTCACGTCAACTCACTTCTCAGCAACCAAACATATCTATAATAAAAAAAATTCAAGGTGAAAACCATGTTTTAGTTTTGGATTGATATCATGTACCCCTAAAAATATATTAAATATCACAAAAAAAAACCCTTATAATCTTGACAGTTTCATATATTTCAAAGTAAATACGAATGTATCACTGATGTTATTAAACTGCCCTTAACCTATGATGGATATATATATCATACTAGATGGGCCTCCCGTGCCACGTGATACATGTAACCTCCCAACCCCCACTATCCTCTTTCTTTCTCTCTATTCAGTTACTCTTATTGGCATGAATCTATTTACGCCATGTATGCTCAAGATATAGACTCACATAATGGCTCATATGTCACGTCATAAACGTTACTTTATAAAATTAAAATAAATGTGTATTTTAGTTTTTCACACTCATCATAATGTCTAAAAACTTCAAACTCATTTCACAATTTAATCATACATGTTTAAAAATGACCAAGTCTCTAAACCGAATGGAACGAGTCATATGAAACGATCTCAATACAACACGATGTACGATATTGTAATAATTTATGGAGAATTTTGCGATATATTTTCATTGAGGGCCCACCTAGCATTATATATCATTTAGATGATAAATTTCCAAGAGAGGAAACAACGAGCCGCACAATTAAGTCATCCTCTCTCGGTATCGAGATGGCGATGACCTTTGAATTTAATATTTTTATAATACCCCGTGTGTCTCCAGAAGCTGGAGGCTGCAAAGCATGCGTGATGACCAATGGGATCCATTTCTAAAAAAAACCCAAATATATAATAAAATACTAATAGTAAATATAGTTACGAGCTTGCATTGATGTTGAGCTTATCAAGTAGAAGTGCTACTATTCTGGGTTGGATGAGCCGTGAACGTTATCCTCAAAAGAACATTCCATCATTTTACGCAAAAGGCTTTAGTGCTCCCAAAATTATGATCATTATAACTTACTTATAAGCGAGGATTCTTTGCTTCTGAGTTGTGCTCCAGTCAAAAAAACGACCTATTTTATAACAGAACACAAAAATAGTCTTAAATTATGAAATAAAAAAAATAGAAAAATTAGTATGGAAAATTTTCAAATCAATTAGGCCTCTCATCGGTTTAATTTTGTTATCCATCTAGTTATCTAGTGTACTATATTAATATGATAATATCCATCCAAGAATATAAGTAAGACCAACAGGTACAGTCATCTTTGTCTGGGTTGGTTGGTTTGAAAGGAATATAATTAAGATCGTTATCCATAGTTGTCATGAGTGATCTCATTGACCCAAAATAGCCAATGGATATAAGAAACATGTTCCAAAACGGAGATTTGGATGATGATGATGCTCTGCCGACTACATATCCAGCACCGGTTTAGCTGGATTCATGTCCCAATCTCCATATATTTTTCTTCAATCTTTGCAGGCTAATGATCACATAGCATCCAATCACTCCTGTTTTCTTATGGTGCACTTCTTGGATTACCTTTGCTTTTTTAGGAGGTGATTCGTTCCTTCTCTTCTCTTGTTCATCATACATTGAGGATTTTTTTTTGTTAGTTGAACCTATTGTCTTTTATAAATTATCGAGCATTTATTCATTTTTACTATTGGAGGTCCCAAACTCTCACGATTGCACCCTCCCTCCTATAGTCCTATACTTATTAAGTGCTAGTGTACCGGATATGAAGGGCTGGAAGTCCAGAAACTAGGCCAAATATAGAAAGCCAGGAGTTTCGATTAAAGGTGGATGCGCGATGACCATTGTATTTTTGAGAATACATACATGTGTGAGATTTTGAAACCATTGTATTTTTTCATTGAATCTAGTGAGGAACATACATCCTTCCGTTGTTGAAACTGATTTCTTTCGAACCACATAAATTTTATCTTAAATACAATGTTTAGAACTCACTGTCATATATTATCGAAATTTTTGCCAAAAGGGTCCCTTGCTAATCCCTTTTGACAAGTTAGGACCTGTGGCGTGTTTTTTTTTTTTTTTTTTGCAAAAGAGGGCCCTTGACATATTTTGTGACCCCTATAAACCCCACTTTTTATATAAGATGGATGGCGTGATATCCACATGGCATGAGGACATGGTTTTTTGCCATAGTTGAGAAATGTGAAAGACATGGTGCACCCTAGACGTGCTTGGCAATTCCAAACAGTACGCTACCGGTCTGACCCTCTACAGGATATGGAAGGGGCCATAAAAGCGTGGTGCAAGTTTCCTATTAGCATGAAATTGAATTAAGGACTGGCGATATGGCTGAAACTTTAGATAAACCCATGTCCCCCTATCGAACTGCAACTCCCGGCGTTGTTTATCCGTATGAACCTTCATCATGTTTTGCGCCACTATCAAATTGTCCTTTAATAAGCACACAGTCTCATCGCAGGTTATTTAGACCGTAAATCGCCTGAACCTCCCACAGACCGCTTCGAAAGGCGTCATACGAGCTGCAGACTAAAACGATGTGTTGTACCAAAATTCTGCCAATGGTAGCCATTTAGACCACTGCTTCTGTTGGAGACCGGCAAACAAAGGTCATAAACATATGTTTAAAGATCAATTACTATGATACCAATTGATAGGAACCTTTTGTTCTTCCTACCATATTGCTGGAATAAGACCTTGGAAGAGGTAGCAGAGAAGAGGATTAAGAGCATAGAGGAGCAGAGAAGACGAAGAAGACTCAGATAGGAGGAAATATTCATTAATTACCCTTTTCTTCCACTTCTCCTTACATGCTTAAATAACAGACTCACCCAACAACTGACTGGTAACTTTCTAAACAAGACCCAACTAATTAACAAGACAATCTTCTCAAAACAACAATCAAAGCAAAAGGAAACTAATCACCTTAAAGAAGAAACTACTAAACATGAAAGATTAACAAAATCCTAAACCGGATAACATTCAAAACAGCAAAATCGCAGCCGCATGCCTAATTCACGGTTGAGATCACATTCTCCCCAATCGCAGCAACCACTTGGCATCAACGGCATCATTCATTACCTATAGCCTAACAATGATCATAACGAAGGATCGTGATTCTATTCACAGAGCATATCTATAAAAAGTTTATAGAACTTTGTCAACTAATTATATTTTACTTGCATAGTCTTATAGTTAGTTCAATGTATTTTGTTTCATTTTGTTCCATTTGAGTAAATATTTTTGTACGCGTCGAACCTTTTAGGGCGAGTAAAAACAGTTTGTACGTGTGGAAACATTTTTTAACGCGTAGGAACTTTTTTGGATGAGTAAAAACAGTTTGTGAGTGTAGAAAGATTTTGTATGCATAGAACTTTTTTTTGGTGGTAGAAATATTTTTCCTAAGCTTAATAAATAATATTATTTTTTAGATTAATTTAATAATATAAGATAATATTGTTTATACTATTTTAATATTAAATGGGTCCCACAAATGCCATGTGTCATGTTATTGTTGGTGGGGTGTCATATGCATGACGACATGTATATGTATATGGCTAAATTATGCTTTTGGTACGTGTAAAATTCCCCACGTATCACTTTAGTACCTATAGTTTGATAATTACGTTATTTATACATATATTTAATATATATAACATATTAATACCTATCGTTAGACGCCGTTCTCCAGACTTGATGGCAATTCGCTCACGTGAGTGGTTTTGAAGACTTTCGTGTGAAGGAACGTGACTAGTTTATTGTTTGAAATGTGATGCCGTTAGAAGGTTGGATCATAATGAAGCGATTTTTATAAATGAGATATCAAAAAAATAATTATTAAACTATAGATATTAAAGTGATACGTCGGGGATTTTCCACGTACCAAAAACATAATTTAACCTATGTATATCATGTCATCAAAGCTATCAAAGCTGTATTGTTGTTACTGAACGAGGTAAAGGTCCTGTTTTGGAAGAGAATAGGCCTGGTCCTAACTTGCCATAAAGGGATTAACAAGATCCTTTTGATAAAAAATTCTATATTTTATTTATCATTACCTCGAAAGGAGAAGTCACTTCTTCCAAGCTATCATTGTTCTGTTGGGCTTATCTTTACACAGAAAGCAATGGCTGCAATGGAACCCATGATCATAGTACGTTTTTTTCATCATAAAGGATCAAATCTTAGCTCTCATGGAAATATGAGCAGAGAGTATGATGCCTGGATTCGTTCTAAAGTAGCTTTTGTTCCGGTGGCTTTTTTTCTGTTATTGCTTTCTTCTTGTCCACTTCCAAATTCCAACCCACCAAATGATGGAGACGTTCTCTTTAGCCTCGGAATCATCCAGTCTGAGTGCATTTTGTTGCCTGTATTAATAAATTACATCCCATCATATATCAAGTTGGATTGTGCACTCAAGTTGGTGCTTGGTTTACCTATTTCCCTTAAGATATTAATAAAAAATACTCCTTAATTCATATTATTGATATACATAATTAAATTTTCAAATTAATAGATTCAACGTCAACCTTATGAGGAGCAATTTCAGTTATGCGTTATCCCATCCAACCTATAATAAAGTTGATTATAATTATAACTATTAAGATTTGTATAAGTCGAGAGATACGAGGAGATTAGAAGATTATTATATTATATGAGGGGGTTTTAGTGTGGGAGTGGTTCTTAGGGTAGAGTTGGGTGAAATGACTATTGGGTGATTACCTTGTCAAGTGGTAAGGGCACTGTTAGTGAAAAAGATACTGAGGATATTGAGGGCAGGAGATTGAGAGAGAGGCGTAGGAGGTTACAAAAATATTTTTTTCAGACCGTGCCCAACACTAGCTACTGAGACGGTAGTCATAAACAAGGCTTAGCATGAGAAAAAAAAAAGACGTCAACCTTATAAGGAGCAATAACGGTTAACCTGCATTAATTCATATCCCCTAAGTTTCTTTATATATATTCTCTAAGTTTGCTTTATATAAACCTGCATTAATTCATATCAACCTAAGTTCTATTAATATTATCTTATGCAATATACAAATACTTATATTTATATTTATTTTATATACCCTAAGTTAGACTTATAATATTTTATTTTATATTTTATTGGCTATGTTTTATGGTGGCAGTGAACAAAAAGGTATGACCAATTTTCGAACCTTGGACCACCTACGGGTCAACACAGCCGTCTAACCAGATAAACTACAAGGAGTTTGTTAAGATTTTATATTAACAATAACTAAAAACTATGTCAGGGGTACAGGTGAGTACTAGTCAACCTTATAAGGAGCAATAACAGTTAAACCTACATTAATTCATATCCCCTAAGTTTCTTTATATATATTCTCTAAGTTTGCTTATCAACCTAAGTTCTATTAATATTATCTTATGCTAAGACTTATATATTATTTTATATACCCTAAGTTAGACTTATAATATTTTTATATTTTATTAGCTATGTTTTATGGTGGCAGTGAATAAAAAGCTACGATCAACCTTCGAACCCTGGACCACCTACGGGTCAACACAGTCGTCTAACCAAACAAACTACAAGGAGTTTATTAAAATTTTATATTAGTAATAACTAAAAACTATACCCTGAGTATTAGTTACTGATATAGTCCAACCATGGACTGCAATTAATGAAGTCAGAATCAGCGAATCTGAAAATTAATTGACAACAACTGAACTATGATATCTAATTGGTTCGCGATTATCGGACATGCAGCATTTACATGGAGTCAAATTAAGTACAAAAATAGTCTTCAATGTGGCCTTGTGTTGCATCGCATGTTACAAACAAATGGGCCGTATTTCATGATTCTATATCAAGTGTAGGCCTATGATGCAGGCCCAAGTGACCTGCAAAAATGGGCTAAGTTTAGCCAGCCCAAAATCAATTCCATTCCGGCCAGACCGGCCCTGGATTTGTGGCTTAGGCGGAGATTAGCAGCGGTTCTCTGTTTGTGGGCTATAACCTATTGCCCAAATCAGCCCACAGTAGGGGAACGGCTTGGCCCTGTCCATCTCCCACTCACGTCGTTGCCGTTACCAGAGGCCACGTCATCAAATCTGTGCACCTTCCCCCTTTTAATCTGCAACCGTCCTCGAACAGTTAAAAAGTCATAACGCCGCCGGTATCGGGGCCGCTTTCACAACCCAAATCCGCCAATAGGAATTGGGGGAAGACGGTGGAAAGAGGCGGAGCCGTATCGGATCGGATGGTTTCGGACGAGGAGCTGGTGGCTCGGCTGCGGGAGTTCCTTCGGAGCTCCGACTTGGCCACGACCACCACCGCCATCGCCCGGCGACGCCTCGAGGAGGACTTCGGCGTCGAGCTCTCGCACAAGAAGGCCTTCATCCGCGAGCAGGTCGACCTGTTCCTCCAGTCCGAGCTCGACCTCGAGCCCAATAAGGAGTCCGACGGCGCCAATCACGAGGTGGAGGACAACGGAGATGGCGATGATGGGGCCGAAGCTAGCGGCGATGAGGAGGAGGAGGAGGACGGGGAGGAGGAGGGTGGGGATGATGGCGATGAGGAGGAGGAGGAGGATGAAGATAGGAGTAATGGCGGGAGCAGTAAGAAGAGGAGGTGTGATTGTCTTATTGATCTTTATTATGGTATAGTCTGGTTATGCTTCAATTCAAGTTGGTATCGGCGTCGATGTCATCTTGAAATTGTTTAATTAGGGTGCATTTCTGCTTAATGGGGTTATATTTAGGTTCATTTTCCGTCGTAAGTTGATGCATTTATGTTGGCATCTGGTAGTGCTTGCGATAATGTGGCTGCTTAGTAGCTCGATGTATAGCTTATTGGGGCTAATGCTGTTTAGTTTTACTTGTCTGTACGGATAGTTTTTCCATTTGCTTTCTGGCTTTCTAGCTTGTTGCCCATTCAAGCGAGCTTGCTTTCTGTGGAAAATTGATAAATTAATGAGATGAATGCTTTAAACCTTTTCAGAATTGTAGTTGATGTTGATAGGCTTGTAGAAAGGCATGGTATTTTCTACAAATGAACCCATCTAGGCATTTAGAGTAGTGATCTCTGATGAATGCTGCAACGCTTCAAGTGATCTGCTATATCTTGAAGCTTCCCTTAAGCAATTAGGAAGCTACATTTTGAACCGCTTAGTTGTGCTTAAATGGGTTTAATTTCCACCTTCTAGCTATTATCTTTCATGGACTTTTGCTCTTACGTGCTCATCAATCTTTGCTCGTTTTGTCATATAGATCAAACGAACTAAATAGCGAGGTGAAGAAAAGGGGTGGATTTACAAAACTGTGTAGTCTCTCTCCACAACTTGAAACTTTCTTTGGTGTATCTGAGTTGGCCAGAACCGAGGTAAAGCTTGTAACCATGGCACGTGTTTTACTACCATTGCAGCTATAAGATTCATGACATACCCTATTATTGTGTTTCAGGTTGTCAAAAAACTTTGGGCTTATATTCGTGAAAATAATTTGCAAGATCCAAGTAATAGGAGAAAGATATTATGTGATGAGAAGTTGCGGACCCTTTTCAACGTTAGTACGATTGACATGTTTCAAATGAACAAAGCTTTGGCAAAGCATATATATCCTCTGGGCTCAGAAGACGGTAGTATCTTATGCTAGCTCTATTTCTGCACTTAATTTATGATCTTAATCTGAAACTATTATGTTGGATCAAACTTATTTTGCTTTACATTCTCCAGGACTAGGAGCACGCACACACGACTCTGGAGACTAAGTATAACTATTGTTTGTTAGACAGACAACTATCATTGTTTGAAACTTGGCTTTGTTTCTAGTAATTATATTGCTCGTTATTTTGACAAATAAACCCATAGACCTAAAAGTTTCAAAATTTATCTCTCATTTTAAATTTATGTTCATGCAAGAGGTGAAGACAATCTGAAAAATAGGCCACTTTAACCATTATGGTCTCAAATCTCCTAAGCTTTCTCAACGATGCATGCCTACAAGCTGCCCACATGTAATACGTCCAGAACTTACTTTCAATGAGTTTGGAATAAGCGTTGGTTTCTTTTACTTGGTATGTTATGTTGATGCAGTATCATATGTTGGATTCAATGATTACAGTAGGAAACATGAATTATTTCCTTCATGGTGTATTTTTATGTGATCCTAATAGGCACAGAGCGGAATCTCATTCTTTGGTTTCTGTTATATCATTCTTTCCTGGATGATATCTTTAATGCTTCAAATCCAATTTTCATGGACCACAGTCAAATTTGGCGCTTTATGCAAATTATTTTATTTTTATTATATTGATTTTCTAGTTAGTGAACTTATATCCATCATGTCAATCAGCTGTTTTAGAATTCTTTTATTGTATGCGTGGAACTACCAGGATTAGGTAAAAAATGGCATAACTGAACGGACTTTTGTTTTCTTGCTGCTTTCAAATTCAGTTATCTCCGCCAATAGAAATCTCCTTATCATTTTCTTCCCTTTTGTTGATTCTGCTAATTTAATATGCTGTTCCTTTCCTGCTGGAGACATCCTCCATATGCTCTCTGGGTGGATATAGTATAGTTACTACTATTTTCCATTTCTTTTGCGCATATACATACTAGCCAAGAATTGACTCAACTCACTTTGTTCTTTGTTTTATACGTGGAAGGCATCCAGCTTAACTATAATGCTCACAATAAGATAAGTTCCCCTATATTTTGTTTCTTTTGTAACTATTAGCTGTTTTTATTATTTGGCAGGTCCCGTCAAGTCTACACCAAAGGAAAAGCAGCAGAAAAAAGAGAAGGGAGAAGGTTTGATAACCAAGTCCTCATGCTCTGTTGGCATGATTAACAGAATGAAATGACATTTTTTCCTTTACCTATCAGGTTCCCATGAATTGCGGAAAAAAGACAAGCGACAAAAGAGAGCAAGTTCAGGCTTTCTTAAACCCCTTCCACTTTCAGATGCTATGGTGAAGTTCATTGGTACTGGTGAAAATGAACTACCAAGATCTGATGTTGTTAAAAGAATATGGGACTACATTAAGCAAAACAACCTGCAGGTATTTTTCACCATTTGGTTTGATTTTATTGACTGCTGCTTGTAATTTTCCTGTTTTCATTTTTTCCCTTATGAGGATCAAGACACCTACTTGTGATACAAGTGCACCAGCATTGAAACGTTAATACTTTTGAGGTCTCTACCAGTTAGTAGAGTTACAGATATGGTTTGGGATATAGACTAACGATAGTAATATGAACTGGTTGTATGCTAAATCCAGGTAGGCTACCGTACCAAGGTTTACATTTTTGGCGTCCTTTCAAGGGCTGAATAGGAATCATTAATATAGTATATGGGAATCATTAATATAGTATATGATAGGTGTTTTGGCAAAAAGAGAGAATCATGCCTGCACATGTCTTTCTCTACATTCATATATGTTACTGCCACCTATTTGATTCTTCCTTGCCTATATTTTGCCTCCTGCCTCTTTTCTAGTTCAGTTGTGACTTGTGGTTATGTATCAGCTTACCCCAATGTATCACAACGTATTCAGTTTTGGCTCATTTTGTTGTCATGTCTATTGGGAGGGCGTTTGTTTTCTCTGTTAGAACCAGTATATATGAAGCTCATTATCTCATTGTGGATCAGAGGTTGTAAAAGGCACCACATGCTCTGTATAGGCTAGAGCATGGAAATAATCCTTAAAATAGCACATTCTGCAGTGCAAGTGATTGTCTTTCCAAACCAAGTAATCACTGCTTCAGCAAGTTCTTCAGAACCAGAAATGCTTTATGCGGCTTCAACCAGTTCTGCTTACCTCTACTCAGCTTTCCTTTTGAGAAAAGGTCCTAATACTACAAATTTCTTCTCTATCCGTCATTTTGAGAGCTGCAAAATCATTTTTCCATGGCACAATTGTTCAAGGACTTAACGTGTGATAGTCCTTGTGACGAATAGTGTCCTGCAGTCCAGGACAACTGTTCCAAAAGATGCCCATGACCAGTCCTCAAGATCAAGAAGTACTCATTGTCAATCAGATAATTTATGTATTGCTCAGGACTCAGGAGTCAGGTCTATCTTCTTAACTGCATTCATTTACAACTGTCTAGGGGGCAGCAGTGCCTTTAAAGCCAGTAAGCGACCTTGTTTGTCGTACTGATAAAGTGCATCACAATAAAGCATTTATCTTATCGTGATGGAAAACGATGTAGCATATATAATTTATGTTGGCTGCTTAATTTGTCATATTTTAGCATTCGAGGAAATAACAAATATGTTTTAAGCTTTTCTCTACACCTTGATGCATAAAATGCTCCTGTCGATGAATCCTCTATCTGGCATCATGAGTTGATCTGCTTGGTACTGATCTTTCTCATAACAAAGTGAATCGAATGTGCTTGGAATGGTAAATCAAACTTACTTGCCATACATCTTAAATGGCTATTGACTTTTCTTATCAGGTATCTTTAAGAATTGAATACGCAGTTATATTTGTGATTGCTGTGAACTAAAGCATGAAATCAAACATGTGGTAATAGTGATGAGGTTTTCTAAACATGTGGTAATAGTGATGAGGTTCTCTGTCATTTCTGTTGAGGGAAAATAAAGCTTACTGCATGTTTCTGTTAGTTTTTCTTTTAATCCAATCCATTACACTGAATTTGGTTTTACCATTTTCCTTTTTTTTTGGCAGGATCCTGCTGATAAGAGGAATATCATCTGTGATGAAAAGCTTAAAGAACTGTTCAATGTCGATTCCTTCACTGGCTTCACAGTTTCAAAGCTCCTGACTGCTCATTTCATCAAGGCTGAACAGTGATTCCCACCAGATCCTCCGGCCAACCCAAGAAAGTGGGCAATTTTGTCTCCGGGTGTAATCCGATAGCAATTCTAGAATGTAACTTTTTGCTCATGCACAACCTCTATGCCCCTATGGGATGGTGACAGGATAGAAAGTGAAATCATTTGTTCATCTCTTTATCTGAACAGTTACCATCTTTGCCTGTGAGTCTTTTGGAATTGTAAATACAAGATATGACTCGATGGGTAGATCTAAATCTTGGGAATTCCACAAGTTTCAGGTGTTTTTTTTTCCCCTAACAAGATAACTATACTGCGTCACCTTTCTTTTTTTGTGACAGAGATCTATCAAGTTAGCGGAGCTTATCATGTTCTGAAGAAGACAAGGGGACCTCCTGACAACAGCAAGCATGGCGCCATCTGTGAAATTCCCGCGTTTTACTTCGCCGGTACGCCACTTATATATCATCTCTAGTGTCCTCTATTTACGTGTCCCCATTATAAGCATAGATTGCGACAGCTACAGTGGCCCTGACAGTGATCCCTCCCTCCTCCTATCTTATCCACAATCCATCAGAGGGTTTAGAATCTTTGGATATGCTTCTTACTTGATAAGAACCACCTTGTATAGTGTTTTTGGCTTGATTCATCCGGCTGGATATGTTATCACCGTCCATTTGATGGAGAGGGACTCACTCCATGTGAAGTAGGGCCCTTAATTAGAGGAACCCAACTGGAATCTTGAGTACTAATGGAGGTGAAAAAAGGACAGCTTGTGGGCACTATTAAAATGGGAAAGGGATAGCTGAATAGCTTACACCTGCACTCTGGGTATCTCCTAAGGTCCACTTCAAGATATAGATTCCTCGCACCATAAACTTTGCCGTGCATCAAATGAGACTGTTGACCTGCTGTCAGCCTTCACCGTCCATTTCCACTTAGATTTCAGCCAGCCGATCATCGCATCGTGTCGAAACCTTTCATCTCTCCAACATCAACCACATACTTTGGTTCCACTGCTGATCAAAGAACTAATGGATTGATTGGAGTTGGAACTTGAATGCAGATGATTTTGCACTATTAAAATAGAACTTAGATAGTTAAATCTATCTATTGTTATTTTCTTCAGTTTTTAGCTCAATAGATTATTTATCTGGAGTTCTTAATCTGATTCTATCCCTTCAACCCATTTTTGATGATTTAAAAGGAGACCCCAAAATGAGTTCCTGTATTAATCTGAAAAAGTTTTTGACTTCAGAAATTAGGTATCGTAACAACATTAAGAACAAGATCTCAGCAAGATACACATGTTCCTATGGGAAATCATTTTCGGATGGGAATGATGATCTTAGAGGAGTGGTGGAGGCGAGATTCTTGAAGCCACCAAGGAATGGATGGAGGTCAATGCTGAAATCTTTTTTTACGCAGATTTTCCGGTGGGTGGCTAATGTTGGTCGCTTCAAGGATGCGTTGATGGCTTTTGGCTGCTCCAAGAGCCAAACGGTATACCAAAAGTCGAAAGTGGAATCCACACAATAGCTACTTACTGTGCTACCGTATTATATATTTAGATTAGGCATGATAAACTCTGCTCCTAGGACCTAGGATATGCGGTATGTCTTTGATATCACCGGCTACAATAATCACAATATTTTAAATCTTATCATTGATGATTGTGTGGGTGCATGGACCCATCTTGAATGCACTTTGTACACTTATTTCTCGTAAAAATATATGACGATAACTTTTCAAACAGGCTCGTGAATAACTTCTTTTTTTCCCGGAGAAAAAACATGCGGAAAAGAACAATAATAGTATATGAGGAATACTGGAATAGGCATCAGCTAACTCTGTGTCAACAATTGAGGTGAGACAAAAGGATGCAATCGCAATCGGCTCTGGTGGGACAGATCGTGAAAGCAACCAAATTGACATAGTATAGTGACCGGGGTTGTTAAGGCTTGTAACCTCCTCCTGCGTGAGCCTTTTAGTTTGAATCCTCTGTGCTAGGGATTTATGATTGTATTGGGGGTATTTATCCACACTAAATCAGGATAGAAGGCCTAATTTGTTATAAAGAGAAGACATTGTAGAGCCGGAGTGAATTTCCAATCAAGTGGGGAAATGCGTAGGAATAAGAATTTAAGGTGATTCCGAATTTCCGATGATATATTGTTTTAGCTTGGCCAAAAGATTATTGATCATGGTTAATCTCTTAAGTCTAAAAATATCAGTTGGTTTGATGCTAAAATTAACCAAATAGTTTTTGTTCAAATGCTTGATAGTTTTGCAATATATTACCGATATCAAAATACGAATTTCTTATTTTTTTAATGCAAACTTGAGCCCGAAGGCTAATGGAAAAGTTAGATCCAAGAGACAACCACACATGTTGAAGAATTAAAAGAAAAAAAGTATATGAAGATTAAAAGGGATAAGACTGTTCATGATTGCAATGGGTCTCAGTAGTTCTTTGAGTTATGACTCATGATTCATGAACTTGGCATGACAAAAGTTATTCCACGAGAATCATATTCCAGCAACCTTACAAAATAATAAAGGCACTTAAATTCTCAGGAAAAGCAACCTTTTGGATTCTTTGATTGGAGAAGGGAACAACTCTTGGAGGTCCTCCCTGTTCACATGATTCCATGGGCTTCCATGGATCGCCAAACCAATCCTTTAGCATCTCAATTTTTCTGACACAAGGAAGCTAAACCTTTAACATACAAAGGAGGATTCCCATGTCACATTTGAAAACTATAAACTCAAAACTTGTCGAGCTTTGGCGAATATGACAAGACAAATTAAGCATGTATATAAGAATACTCGACCATCAATTGATTTTGACTAATATTAAGTAGCTGGTGATAATAATAATAATAATAAACATGCTTATGATGGCTATTTTGCATTTAATAAATACATGAATTGATGGATATTATAACAAAAATTGGACTTATAAAAGAACATATTATGTATATATAGATTATGTTCTAAAAACAGATCCATCCTAATAACCGCAACAATTCTTTTGATGGGTCTATAAAAAACAGTAGAGTAATTTGCATATATGTGGTATTTCATGTTACCTTTTGTATATTAGTGTCACTTTTGATTTTTTTTTTTTTTTGTTTTTGCATATCAGTGACATTTTTAGTTGACATGATGAAATTATCATTCACTTATGTGCAATTGCTCATTTTTTGTTCAACTTTATGCACTTACTATCAAGCTTCCTTCACTTATTGCGTAATTTCATATATTTATTGCACAAATTCATTTATTTATTATACAATTATTATCTTGTTAATCACATTATGAATGAAGTTGCGCAAGCAAGTGAATGAAACTACGTAACAAGTAAGGATAATTTCATCATGTGAAGAAAAAATGTCACTAATATATAAAAAAAAACATAAAAATGATATTAATATGTAAAAAAGCAACATAAAGTGTCATTAACATGTAAATTACTCAAAAACAGCTCGCAGCGGATGATCTTGATTCAAAGGATGGAATCTGACAAGCAGCAGATGGCCTTGATCCAAAGCATGGAATCTGACAAATAAAACTAGGTAGCAAGCATCCATGGCTTTGCATCTAGCGTTTGCTTCTTTTGTGGGGAGGGATGGACAGATTCCTCAATGGACATCCTAAGTAGTGTCCTGCTTGATTTAGAATCCACCTCCTTGAAAGGATTAGTTGCTAAACCTTTCTTCTAGTGTTGTTGGTTGGAGGACACCCTATATTCAAATCTGGGCTCTTCCTTTTAAGGATGTCATTTTCTCTTGGATGGTTTAATAATCTTTGGATAAGGGTACCCACTAATAAAGAATTCCTTCTGATCTATCTCTCTTCCTTTATTATTATGTTGACATCAACCTTTCTTTTTGTAATCATGCTTATTCTCCGTGGAAGAAGAGATTACGGAATGGATGGTTACCCCATGTGTAATGTGTAGCCCATGTCTCTCTTTATTAGTTGAGCATGTTATCTGAACTTCAATGATTAAATGTCATATATGATAATTTCTGAATAGCACAACGTAGATGGGTCAGCATATTTTCTTGCATTAGTTGTCTCCAATCGAACCCTTGGAGGTCTCAAACTAGGGGTGGCAATTTGACCCGTAACCCGCGAACCCGACCCGACCCGACCCGAATTTCACGGGTTTGGGTTTAGGGTATTCGGGTGCGGGTCGAAAACGAGTCGACCCACCACCGACCCGCCAAAAATTGGGTCGGGTTCGGGTTAAGGAGGCTAACCCGTGACCCGAACCTGACCCGACCCGTGACCCGTTAGTGACATGTTTAGTGACCCAAACCCGACCCGTGACCCGTTTGACCCGTCAATGACCCGTTTAACCCGCCTAACCCGCCTAACCCGCCTAACCCGTGACCCGCCAAACCTCTCTCTCTTTAATTTTATCATTTAACTCGCCAAACCCGACCCGACCCGACCCGACCCGTTTAATAAACGGGTTAGACGGGTCGGGTCGGGTTGACCCGTTTAAAAATGGGTCGGGTTCGGGTTGATAAAATCGACCAGTTTAATAAACGGGTCGGGTTCAGGTTGGCCTTTTGGGTCGGGATAATGGACCTCAACCCGACTCGAACCCGACCCGTCGACCTGTTTTGCCACCCCTATCTCAAACTCTTACCACTACATAAGAGCGATCAGATAGGTTTTAAGTTGGGTTTGAAAAAAAAACCCATTGATTTAGAAAACAAGGGAGAAAGAAGATTTGTTGGTAAATTCTAGATTATGGTAAGAATATTTTATTTGAAACTAAAATTGATCTGTCATTAGTTATTTACTGAATCATACGAATTATTACAATAATATTTCATGAAAAATTGAAAACCAAGCCAAAAGAGGAGATATGAGCAAGTCCTTACGATATAGGAGTGTGGGAATCTTTTTAAGAAAGTAGGGAAAAATTGGATATATATATATATACATTTTTTTTTTTGGAGGAGAGAGATGAGTTTTTTTTCCCCCTTTTAAGGGGAAAGAATCCATGAGCATTAATTGATAAATGAACGTATAACCCGGGTCGGATTCTCCAACTTCTCGGACTCTAAATATACTCTTTTTAAACTCCGTGTCCGCATCCGATAAAAGGAAAGAAGGAATCCACGAGAAATGAAGGAGGAGCCGAGCGGCGCGGGGCCCACCAAGAAAGGAGAGAATCCCGGAGTCGAGCGGGCCCCACCCCATCCCTTCCTCTATATTCTCTCTCCTTATCCTAATCGCCCCCCGACTTGTCGATCGACACGTCATGACGCGGCGCATCGCCGCGCCACGTCAGCCCCACAAACCCCGACATCCCCACGTGCTTCCGTCCGCCCGTCTCTCCGCCTCCTCGCTAATCGCCACAAATACTGAGAGAATCTCCACCTATACCATCCCCTATAATAATACCCGTCCTTATTTAACCACATTAAACTACAATTATTCCCGAATCTAATCCACAGATTAATTAATTAATTACTGAAAAAATAAGAAAAATCGATGAGTATAGTACCGTCGGTGGTTGGGTCACATAGGTCGTCTTCTTGCTGAGGAATCTAAAATATATATAATAATAAGTCAATGTGGGTTGCTGTGGTATAAGGCGGTGAGTTCACCGCGGTTGCGTGGAGATTGGGTCTGGTCACCGGTAGGTGGAGATTCGCTGCCTGACGTGGGGCGGATCTCCTTGAGAGGGATGCGCGAGAGTGACCCGACTCGAAACTCTTTTTTATATTATAACATGGAGATAATATCAAATCAAATAAAATATTCAGGATAATAACAAATAATTTATTTTATTATATATATATTCAGCTATTTATCTTAGGTTAATGAAGTTTTTGGGTCCACTAATGACGTCATACCATATTGCTACACACATATATATGTATCATATATGAAGCATGAATGATTGTTACTTACGTGGTGGATCATGTAATGTGCCACGTTAGAGTACTGTAGGTCCTTCTTTTTGTGAGTGGCACGAATAGTCTTTGTCTCGGGGTTGACTGATTCCTTACTTATCCTCTAATAATCTTCTGAAGCTAGCTATCAGATAAGGCCAAGATGGGAGAGTTCGAATCTCTTCCAGGTGTTTATTTATTAGTGTTTAATTTTGGTTGGTCGTAAAACAAACTTTTTCAGTGCTGCTGGCCACTTCCTTGTGTGGTGATGGTTGAGTCCATTTTAGACCTCCTTTAGGCTAAAAGGCTAGTGCTCATGGAAGCAGGAACATGATGGGCCAAGAAGCTCGACCGGCCACCCACTTGTTACATTTCAACAGTGAACCAATTATGCATACCAACACGCACGATATTTCTTTAATTATATATAGAGAGATATTTTTTGAAAATATATTTCAAAATTTTAATATTAAAATATATTTTAATATTTCAAAATATTTTTTTCCTAATGATATATAAATAATTTCAAATTTTAGAGGGGTATCGAGAAAAACATCC
Organism: Narthecium ossifragum; assembly: GCA_963920575.1. Classification (NCBI taxonomy): domain Eukaryota; kingdom Viridiplantae; phylum Streptophyta; class Magnoliopsida; order Dioscoreales; family Nartheciaceae; genus Narthecium; species Narthecium ossifragum. The sequence continues at coordinate 1,360,693 of OY986973.1, forward strand.
ATTAATTAGAAGGATATTATATTTAGACGCGTTAAGACATGCAACAACCCTATGAGAGTATGTGTTTGATTTTTTGAATTAATATTATATTTAGACGCGTTAACTAAATCATGGTAATGTGTGATAATATGCCGGATATTATATTGAAATTTCATAAGGTGTTCATGCAAATTGGATGATACATTTGTGGACGAAGAATTTAATAATACATGCAAGCACACGTTTCTCGTGTTTCATGATGCGTCACACTCGTCTTCATTGTTAGGAGCGTAGGTTGGGAACTACCATTAACGTGTGTTCGTGCGATCTAATTTTACTCGGCCATAGTGTTGGAAAATAAACCCAACATTGATTAGAATTTTATTTAGGATTTTGAGTTTAATTAGAGTTTGATTAGAAGTTTGTAATTTAATGTGAATTAGAACTCTAAATTAGAGTCTTTGTTTTGTTTAAAACCCATATATATGAGTGGTATGAGTCTCGTAACTTTGATTGGGCAGGAGATACATATGACATAAATAGTAGATCATGTAACGTAATTTTTCTGGGGAAAAGTGCATTCATTTGAGCTTAGAAGAAGCAAGATATATAGTTGAACTTACCACATCATAGGCTGAGTATGTCACAACATCGACATGTATGACAGATGTATTATGGATCAAAAAAATGTTGAAAGAATTGAGCTTTACATAAAATAATCCCATCAAGTTCTATTGGGATAATAAATCAATAATTTGCATAACAAATGATTCAATTTTTCATGAAAATAACAAGTATATTGGACTTCGATATCATTTTATTCGAGAGCTGATCAGACACAAAATAATAGAGCTATCTTACGTGAGATGCACTGAGGCGTCATTTTCCATATTTCATTCTCTAATGCTTTTTTCTCTATTCTCAATCACTCTCAATTCATAGCAGTACTCTTTTCCTTATCTCCATCATTATAACACATAATCCCCTCTCAAGAATTTCTCATATGCTATAAAAAAAAATTGAGCCTCAAAGACTAGAAATAGTTATAGTGACTTCAATTTGCTTATGCTTGGGAGAGTGAAAAGTCAAGGGGTTTTCTGATTCGCTGAAGAGATAAACCAATTACGACTAAAAGACGTACCCTTTGATGCAGCCCAATGCTATATCATACAATAGAATAGAATCAACCAATATTATATAATGCGATATCATGCTTTGCATCAAAGCATCACTGACCGGTGACCTTTTATAGGGAAAAAAAGGGATATTAGCATAATCCTGGATATATAATTTGGAATGCTACATATGAAAAATTAGAAAAAGTATCCCTACAAAATTTCCTAACAATAAATAATGGAATCAATAGAGGAATAAATAGGGGACTACTACTTTATTATTCCGGATACCAACGCCCACGCCACTACTAATCGCCTCTTCCCCCGAGGAGAATATCGAGCGCCGAGGAGTTTCGCACCGGCATGCGAATCGGACGCGAGGAAAAGGCCACGACGCGATGAGATTCCCGCAACTCTGCGCGCGACGCGGTATCCTGACCCCGGTGGATCCCAAACGCGAGGACTCGGTATCCTGACCCCGGCGGATCCCAAACGCGAGGACTCGACCCCGGCGGGTTCCGTCACCGCCCCCGGTCCTTTTGGCCCATTTCACACGAAACACCCCCTCTTCTCTGCGTCTCTGCGTCGCTCAACAGTATATATATGTGTATATATATTGGACTCATCTCGCTTTCTCCGTCGCTCTGGTTCTCGTTGGCTTTGGGTGGCGTGGCTAGGAAGAGAGAGAGATCTGAGGGGGAGGGGAGGAGATGGGTTCGATCGGGATGGGGTTGGATTGGAAGCTCTCGGCGAGGAAGACGGTCGGTGGGCTCTTGAGAGAGGCGTCGGCGATCGAGGATGCCGAGGCGAGGGCGGTGAGGCTCGAGGAGTACGTCCGGAGCCTCGAGGAAGAGCGGAGAAAGATCGAGGCGTTCAAGCGCGAGCTCCCACTTTGCGTGCTCCTCGTCTGCGATGGTTGGTACCCTTTAAATCCCTGTTCTTTCTCGTCTTCTCCACGTCTTTTGATCTAAAATTGGGATTTTTGCCGGCGTTTTGTGGTCGCGGTGGTGGTTTAGACCCCGTTTCACCAATCTAGATGGTAAAAGGAGTGTTTTCTTTGTGGGTGTCGCAGTGATCGGAGCGTTGAGGGAGGAGCTGGAGGTGTGCCGAAGTGAGAGGTACGCGGATGGTCGCCGCGTCCTGGAGGAGTTCATGCCCATCAAGAGTAAATTCGAGGAGGAGGAGGAGGGAGGGGTGAAACTGGAAAAGGACTCCAAGGATAAGAAGAACTGGACGAGCTCCTTCCAGCTGTGGAGCGACAATTATAGCGATGATACCACCGACAAATCCAACAATGGCAGGAAGAAAGCCGAGGAGGTACGCTGGAATTCGGCATTGATGTTAGCTTTGTTTGGAAAGTTTATCCCTTTAGGTAATTCGATGGTTTTCCTCAATTGGGTACTCTTGGATTTTGACTACAGAGGGCCAACGATGCTGATCGGCGGCCGGAGGACGAGAATCCATCTCAGGAATGCAAGAGTAGAGGCGGCGGAGGGGCCTTCTTACCATTTAAGCCGATCTCAGCGGCGACGAAGAAGGAGGAGAAGGTGGCTCCGATGTTGCCTGACCTCACCTTGTTGTCCCCTTGTGGCTTCAGTTCTAAGAGCGCCGGCCGATCTCCAGTGTCCTCTACGACAACAGGCACTAATCTTAGCCTGCAGGGGGAACAGCAGCAGCAGCCCAGGAAGGCAAGGAGATGTTGGTCGCCGGAGCTGCATCGGAGATTTGTGGCCGCTCTGCAACAGCTTGGTGGTGCCCAGGGTGAGATGAAATTTCCATAGTCTTGTGCTCAAATTAGATCTAATTTGGAAAATTATTTAGCTTGGCAATATTCCCATTCCCACATGGCTTATACCACTTAAAGAAAACAGTAGATTGCTTCTATGTAGAAGTATATTGAAACTTGTTCTTCATCAAGAACAAGTTCCAAGATGGATAGTTTTGCATGATCTTATGAGCATGGATAGGTGATTTTTGGTACATGCTTGATCTGTCCTTATCCTTCTATCTAGAAATTGTTTTATGCAGCCTAAATTCCACCATGCACCTTTGTCTGATTGCATTTCTCTGTTTGATCCAGTGGCCACTCCAAAGCAAATCAGGGAATTAATGAAGGTCGATGGGCTTACCAACGATGAAGTCAAAAGCCATTTGCAGGTGGGCTTGAGTTCTTCTTCTGTGATCATCTAATTTTCTCTTAATTCTGTTTGTTTAATTGTTGGTTCTTCAATTGAATACATTCAAAGATGACTTAAATTAATCTTCATGGCTATTTCAGAAGTATCGGCTGCACACTCGAAGGATGCCAAACTCCTCTTCTCCAACATCAATTCGGCCAGTTGGGATGGGGGGAAGCTTGTGGGCTCCTCAAGCTCAGTATGCAGCCTCTTCTCAGCAGAGTGCTTCTCAATCACGATCTCCCCAAAGCCCTCTTCAACTAGGCAGCACTTGCCGTGCAATCTCTCTCACTGCTGGAGATAGCTATGAGGAAGAAGATGGTAAATCGGAGAGTTACAGTTGGAAGTGAGACATTTGGTGTTGCTGCACAATAAATGGCATCCTGATAAGGTTACCACTGATATAGACGAGAATATCAACAAGAACACGACTGCCATTGGATAAATAGGCGGAAATGAGATTGGCTGATGGCAGCCAATGTATAGAGTTACCTGGGAGAAACTAGACGAGGCCGGAGTAGATTACCATGTTTTATAAGAACATCTTTAATAGTGAGAGGAGGCATGGGACTCCTCATTTCAAGTTTTGGCAGAGTTAAGTTTTTTCATTGTCATTGTTCCTTTTCTTTCTCTCGGTTTTTTTTTGGAGACTATGAGACTTTGTAACATCTAGCAAACAGTGATTGTTGTTTTCTCTAACATGGAATCATCAACTTGGAAAATAAGTAGCTTTTGAGAGTTGTAATTTGAGTTTGTATGTTCTTCAGTCGGAATATCATTGAGGTGATTAGATTCACTTTTTTCTATCAGCTTAAATTATGAATTTCTTGTGATATTCGTTGTTCTGTTTCTTAAATTCAATATTCATGTGTGAGGACTCATTATTATTCGACCGAAGAAAAAACAAAGGCGGACCTCTCCCTATGCTTCAAATGGATCATTGAGTCTTTTTGCACCTTATCCATCCCTTTCTCCTTTTCCTTGCTTGAACGTAATCCGGACAGCTGTTGAGAATAAGTTTGGGGTATCTTTTGTCGTCTCCAGCCATCATAGAAACTCAGGTGTCTTCTTGTGCTGGAAACATAGAATCCTCTTGTGGTTCAGTACCCACACTTCCTCCTCATCATCAGCCTTCTTCAAGTGCCTTCATCCACAGCGGCATCTGATGCTCTAATGGAAGGCCAAGAAGAAGGTGCTCTACTATGGTACCTCTATTTGAGAAAAAGGCAAGCTATGAAGCATCAGAGACCCTTCGAGGACATAGAAAGGGAATCTTAATGCAGTCCAGGGTCTGTCTCCGTAGGCCAATAATGGATGCCATTCTAATTGTTTGTTTGGTAGCAGGTAGCTTATCGGTTTCACACGCAAGCTTCTTCTGCTAGAAATTAACATCAATCCACATCATGAGAATCCCTAGTAGATCAAACCATGATTTCCATATGTATATATGGAAGGATCTGAGGACTTAAATTGGACCACAGTTGAGAATCCCAGGAGGATCTTTGTTTTAATATAAAAAATTCAAGATCTTTTCTACAGACTAGAAAGCCATTAATTCACAAGATGGGCATGTTGCAAACTTTCATATGAAGCAAAACATCTGAAGAGAGGTGGAAAAAGGGAAGGAGAAGGCCATCACGCAACTGATCAGCTATCATCTTTTGATTTTGTTGGCTCCACCATTAGATCGAATCTAAACGGTTCCGGTTGCTCTTTTTTGTTTTCACATAACAATCTAATAAACTCATCGGATTCCATTCCAATTCAAAGGTTTGGATCCTGTAGAATTTGGCTGTAATAAACTCTTAAAAATCCAGATACGATAGATACAAGTCCAGTTATAGTGGTCCACTTTGGGCCGGGGTGAATCAGACATTCAGACTCTAAGCCCATGTTTGATACAGGAATAACCCCCCTATCTCTTCTTATCTCCACACTTGTTTTTAAACATAAAAAATAATTATTATTACTTTATGCTCATTTCACATGCTACTATTACTCTATTTTTTCATATCCTTATTATTTAATTTCACTTTTCCTATCCCAAAATCCTCTAATCTCATTTAATTCGGAATAAGCTATGTCCACGGGGACTAAAAGGCCGCCGTTTCCGAGTTCTATACGCTTCTTAACCGAGTTCAAATTGCTACAAATTGCTACCAGGTTAACAAGTTGGCCTGTCGGGTTCACTGAGTTAATAGGCTGTCGAAAAGACCGCATGGTACGTTTGTATTTGTGATCCTCCGATTGTCATCTAAAGCTCTGGATTCGAGAGCAAACCGTCCGTACTGATCGCAAAATGCCCGCACGCAGACTTGGGCGGTTGCCGCGAGCACGCGCATATCACGTGCTCCGTTCACACTGTTGCCCTTAGCGACTCCACCGCGGACTGGTTTTCCCGCCGCTGTTGCTCTACCCTGCGACTGCGAGCTTAATAAGCTAGGTATGGTCTCTTGGGGTTTCATCCCTCATCCTGCTTCTAAATAGATTAAATCGATCGATCTCCATAACGGGAACCTTCTGTGAGATCGTATAAGATTTCTTAGGTTTCTAGGGTTTCATCTCTCTGACTAATACAGCTCTTAAACTGGGATCAAATCGGCTGGTGATCGAGAATAATGAGGGAGATCGTGACAGTTCAAATCGGAGACTTCGCGAACTATATCGGCTCCCACTTCTGGAATTTCCAGGTGAAGTCTTTTGCACTCCTTAGTCATCCACCAGTAGCCGGTTAATGTATCCGAGTTAATTGGATCTAGTTCTTGCGTCTGGAGATGTATAGTTGTTATTTAGCAATATTAAATTCCATTTGAGCTCTCAGTTGCCAATTTATTGGATTAATGGACGTGGTTCTTCGCAGATATCTGTGTAAATAATGCTCGGAATTTAGTGAATGTAATGCTTGAAAAGCCGTATGGTATTTGAATGAACAGTGTACTGAAGGTTACTGTATTTGTGCAAACATCTTGATTTCTCATTTGTCGGGTTGCACCGTCTATTGTTTCTGTTGTAATGTTAATTGTTGTTGCTACTCAAGGAATTATTCTATGTGTTACCACCTGATTCTGCGCTCATGAAGTATTAGTTTTTTTTATTTGATGTATGCATTTTGAAGGATGAGTTGCTTGGGTTGGCTGATCAACCAGATGGAGATCCAATTTTCAAGAATACATCTTTGGATATGGATGTCCTTTATCGCACTGGCGAAACACAGAAGGTAAAGTTGATTGTAGAATTTTTAAATGGTAATGTTCTTTGTTTGTACTTAATTCTCCATCCAATTGTAGCCGCTTCTTTCTCATTGATAATCCGTCAGAAGCAAAATTGGCATTCTAAGCATTCTTATGCCTCTACTGTGTGCAGGGTGTTCTTACTTACAGCCCTCGTTTGTTGTCAGTCAGTCTTCAAGGTCATTACTGACTTCTGATAATAAGACTTGCTTTTCGTGGCAGTCACTGCCATATTTCGGTTGTAGTTACCTTTTCTTCTAGAAAGTTTCATAGAAAACACTTGTTATCTTCCTTGCTTGTTTTCCTGATTGCCAAATTATTGTTGTTCGACCATTTGCAGGATCCCTTGGTTCTATAAGTTCACAGGGTTCATTATATCATGACATTACATCATCCAATTCTGCAGATATTGCTACATGGTAAACTATTTTCCATGCTGGTTCTTCTTTTGATGCTCGAATTACATCACATTGTGCTATACTTAGGTTTAGTTATTTTGGAGGCCTGTCTCAACATTCAGTGCATATGCTCTTCTGTTTGAAGCGACCCTTTCTGTTTCTGCCAAGTTTCTGCAATTTTGAGTTGACAAATTTGGAATATTAGAAATAAGTGAATCTGCAAAAAGGCTAAAAGGAAAAGAATTAAGCTTGAAAACGTTATATGGAAAAAAATCTAGAGGCAGTGCTAATATTGCTATATTTATGAGTGTCTTGACAGATAGGCTTTGAATAGCAAATATGAGGCATTCAGCAATAGGTCATAGAGAATTAATTTTATCATCACTCATTCCATATCCGAGGTGATTGTATGTCATGATCTTGCTGCATTGAAATGAACAGATTCCTTTGCTGTGGAGCAATCCCGGGTTTGATTAAAAGGAGTTATTATGAAGTTAATTATTCCTGTGTTGCTTTCTTCTCATTTTATGTGTTGTGTTTAAGATCATCAGATCCGGGTTACCATTTGCAGGACCGGCAATGTATCCAGATTTGTTTCAGAACCGCGGGAAAAGAATTTATATCTGCAAAGCTTAGATGAAGAAGAGACAGAAACAACAGATGCTATGGCCGCTGGTCCCGGGAATAGGAGCATTTCTCAGAGACAAGTTCCAGATAAGGACCTAGTTGAATGTCTAGAAAATAGTGTTCGATGTTGGACAGACTTTTCAAAATTTCAGTTTCACCCAAGATCACTGTTTGAATTGCATGGCTCCTGGACAGATCTTCAGAAGTTTGACAACTATGGGATAGGAAAGGATGTTCTTTCAGAAGGTCTCCAGTTAGATGAGATGAATGAGAGGCTAAGATTCTTTGTTGAAGAATGCGACCAAATCCAGGTAATTCTTTTTTTCTTAAATTGTCAAGAACATGAGAAATTATTAGTATATATATGCTTTGTGTAATAATTGTTATAATTTATACATTCCTTTAATATTTGATTGCTGAAAAATAAATGGATTTCCTATTTTTTAGCTTGCAACAATAACTGATGAAAAGCCTATGCTGTTCATTCATTCTTCTCTTGTCTTGTCTTTGTTATCCCTTGAAAGTAAAAATCTTTTCTCATAGCTGTCAGGTTTCAATATATTATTTTCTCTAAACTCAAATCTAGCTGGGTGTGCAATATGTGGTTTATATGTCTATTTCGTGAAATAATTCAAACTAAACATGGTTTTGTCCATAAAGCATGGGTGAGATGTGCTTGTGAATACCCTTCTGGTGAATTTATCTTGATTTCACAGGGTTTCCAATTCATTGCTGATGACTCGGGAGGTTTTTCCGGTGTAGCTGCAGATTTTTTGGAATATGTTGCTGATGAGTATGCTAGCACACCAGTATTGCTTTATTCTGCTAGAGATCCTAGTGGTTATGTATCCATAAGCAAGAAGGAGAGCGTCTCCAAAGCTCTTCATGACGCAGTCTCATTTTCAAGGCTTTCTTCTCTATGTAGATTGATGGTGCCAGTTGGATTGCCTTCATTGGGCAGAAGTAAGCTACTTACTGCCAGTTAATGTGGAATTCTTTAAAGTGCCTATATTCGCGCTTCAATTTGGATTTCTCTACGTTTATTGCTTAAAAGTCTAGGCATGCTGGTGAAATAGTCCCAAACTTCCAGTAATATCCACAAAATATACATAGGAACATATGTTATTAAAGTACCTTCTGCTTTACCTTGGTGTGTATATATGTACAAGTATAAAATTGGAAGTTGTGCCTCGTATGATTGCTCCTCTCCTTTCAAGATTTCTGCTGATGGCCTTCCATCAAGTCGCTCTGGTGTATGCACTTTGTAGTTTGTGTAGTGCAACTATTTTCCAGTGCATGGCAAAAAAATTTACCTCCTCCTGGCCTTACAGGACTCTGAATTTACCCATTACTTCTTTCTCTTGTTTGATAGTCCTCACAGTTTAAGGTCTTGCTATCCTTTCTTTTCATTCATGGTGGGGGGATGTATTGATGGGATAGGCTTGATCAAATATTTACCCTTGGTAGTTTGCACTTGTTTGATTTTTATCATAGGTCTTCCAAACTTCTGCTGTTTTCTTTATGATCCTTGCATTCTGATCATGAGCCTTTTGCTGCATTTCAAGGTTTATCCTCCTCTCTTTGTGTTGAAGATCAGAAGCTTTTCCACTCCAGTGCTGTTTATGCTGCTTCTATTCATTCTATAAGCATACCATTTCGACTGGAAATGCTTGGGCCGGCAACAAATTCAGCATATGCTTCTGGTGCTATGGGTGTTGGAGAGACCTTAAACCTTTTAGGTGGCCACGGTTTGCAGAACAAGGTGATGATTTTGGATGCTGCAATGCCATTTCCATCTTTGACTGGTAATATTCAACCCTTACTTTATCTGATTGTTTTACTTACCTGAGCAAGTTTCTGATGATTCTCGAATTTAGGCAAACAAAATCAGAGGCCTTTACAGGAAAGTTTGCACTCTTTGACCCCTGATATCGAGGAGGATGTCGATGACATGAACTCTGTAGAATCCTTAGTTATTCATGGGGCACTTTATTCAGGTACTGCTTCTTCCCCTCCAGGTGGTTTACTTCTCATCTGCTCATCTTCACTTGATTGACATTTCCTTTGATATGCAGTATGCTTGCACAAATACTCTTACCTGTTAAACTTGAATCTATGCTACCTGCAGGTTATTTCTTTTCTGGTTTAGTTTGTACATTTCTTTTTGTTGAAGTTGATGATATCTGCTGGTCTCCACCCTTTGACTTGGAATAATACTAATGGACGAGTCTCCACTTTATTGATACTTTGCTGCGACATTATGGTGGACATTTCCTTATGTTGTATAGGAATCTATAAAGCAAGGTGGCCTTCAGTGAAACTTAAAAACTGGCCGAATCAGAAGAGAAGCGTGTTAGATAATGTAGTCTCTCGTTTGACTTGATGTGAAGGCGTTCAAAAGTCAAATATTGAAGGCCTTTTTTGGTCTCTGGAATAAAAAAGAAAAGAAAAAGAGTGATAAAAAGCCTTGAAGAGCAGAATCTGAAGGTAGCTATCAGCCCCCAAAACCAAAGTCCTAATGGTCATAACCCTACAATCATCTGTACAGAGCAAGGCGAAGTTGACTATTTTTATCCTGATTTCTCATCTAAAAGTGCCGACGAAATATGGTTTATGAGCGGATCTGGGCATATGTTCTGGGTATTTGCTTGCTTACGATATCGTTGTTGTTAAATGCTCTTGATTTATCATCTTCATTTGATCTCTCTTATTGTTCATTTTAACTCGAATGTTGCTTATTGTTGGAGTGGGATTCGCAGGAGATAGGCCGGCTTCCATACCTCAAGTGAAGGATACTATCTGTCAGACATATGGAAGCAGACAACCTCAACCTAGATACTCGCATCTGTCACTCGCCCTTTGCCCACTTCCAATACCCCTTCCTTTTCCATCAATCTTTGGAAGCCACATTGGCAGCCATGGCGAAGTGTTAGGCAGTCCAGCTGAAGGAACCCGGCCGAAGGGTTCTCTTGACATCCATTCAATACCCATGGCGGCACGCCTGAGGTCGAGCAGAGCAATCACGCCATTTATAGATAAAAGGATGAATAACCTCCTCCAGTATGGCTTGAAGGGAGGAGCTCCAGGCTCAGAGTTGCTTCGTAGCTGGGGCTTTGGGAAGGATGAAATTGAAGACATGGGGGAAGGTTTGGCAAAGATGTCGGCAACACTAAATCCTCGTGATCTCACATCATCGGATTCAGACTGAATTTGACGTGTTATCCATCTCTCGCCTCCGCTTGCCATCTTCTGGTTGTACTCTAACATGTGTGAAAAAATATTAGTTTCCTTCCAACAAGTCTTTCTAGGTTTTCTTCTTCAATGCGCGATATAAGCTACCATAAAGACAAGATAAAAGGCAGCCGGTAGTCTTTTTCTTTGTTGTTGCGTAAGCTTCTGAGACACTCGGTGAAAGCTTCTAGCCATGAAAGGGTAGCTCATCTATCACGCAACTCACGAGAGAGTAACTTCTCCATAAAACTACTTATATATCACACAAGTCAATTCTAGCTAGCTAGCACCAAGCATAGCTTTACAGGCATGCGGTCATGTATGTTCTTGGGAGAAGTTTATTTCCTTTGTTAGGATGATTTGAAAAATGAAACCATCCAACCAGGCATCTTCAATAACCTTCTGTGTCCTTCCCAATGTGTCAATCGACAGCAGATACATTGTCGTCCGTAGTCGTGCTACTGCCGCTGATGTGCAAGCCTTCGTTTATCTTTCTCATATAACCATCTACAGATCCTGTTTCTCGAATATAAATTGGACGGGGATACCCTGCTCAAAGTCAGATGTACAGTAATTAGCTCCACTAATAGTAAGGGCACAGACCTGATTTGTTGCTGTTTTTCATCCCCTGATTTCTAGAAGCTCAAGGATAATGTATTCAAGAATATACTGCATAAAGCCAATATTTTGACCAAGTGAGAACTTCACAAACAGTTTCCAAAAGCAAAGCAAGAAAGTTCATCAAGCGGAATCAAGGTCAGACCTTAGTAAACAGCGCAATGCAGTAACTGAAATCAGACATCATCACAACTTAATGACTATTAGATATGAACAAAAAATTTGACCTACGTACCTCCTGACATGGTGCTCTGGCAACAAGTATAGCACGCAGTAACCTAATGGTTCCATCAGTCTGAAATTATTGAGAACAGTGACCTTCCTGATTCATGCCCCTGTTTTCAATTCAAACGGATTTCTCCGAGCCAAATATCTTGTCCAAACTGTCAGAAAGGCTACTGAAATCTGTCAGTTTCCATTTGTGATTACTGGATCGACCCCCAGGATTCCGGAGCAGACCAGCTGTCATCATCTGGTCATATAGTTCAAGCTGCTTTCTCACCCAAGGAGGGTCACTTGAATCAATCCAAAGGCATTCGTTAGTATCTTTGTGTCTGAAGTCTGGACCCCTTGGATTTTTCTTCCGTTGCCGGTTGTCCCACCATTCATATGGACTAGAGAAGAAAATCTGCCATAAGTGGAGGCGGTCTCTACATTTCCTCTCATTGTCCAATGAGTCTGAAACAAGATGGGCTGGTCAGGGAAGAGTCCAAATTGTGTTTATGAGGTTAAGGAACTTACCGGATGAGCATGCTCTTTCCTGATCCAATGCACCTGAAATTGGAGAGAAGCACCAGTGAGAGCTGATCTATGATGATGATCGAGAAAGCTTCAATGAAGAGGGTTTTGTAAACTTACAAGAAATGGATGCTCTTAATTCTTCCATTCTGGTAGTCTCATGCTTATGAAGAGTCTGATTTTGATCGGTACATTTGATGTAATTTAAGTCCTCAACAGCGAGCTATGAAACATAACCAATTGGTGTAAGGGACAAAAAAAATATTCTTAGAACAGAACTGGTTTGGAACAATCAATCATGAAAACATATATGGTAGAAATACTGCATTAGTTTCTTTTTTCCTTTCATTGTTGAGATGAAGACCTACTCTTACCCAACCACCTAGTATGGTCATTGCATCAAAATGTCTGTTAGCCTTCAAGCTTAGAACAAAATTCTTTAGGATTTCAGACTTGAACTGAACGATAAATCATGACTGTGGCAAGGAGACTAATGAGTGACAAATAAGTATCATACGACAAAGACCCCAGCAAGTCACATTTTCATTGAATGATGCAATCAAAAATATAACGTACATCTTAGATCAGTTCAACCCTCGTGATATTTGCAATGACAAAATGATTCAAAATAAAGAGATATGCAATCAGACAAGCACTTGAACAAGTATATGAACCTTGTAAAAAACTTGACGCTTTCCCGAAACATCCGCTTTCTCATAAGAGCCTAGATGACCCGACACATAAATAACATCATTTGGTTTCAGGTACTCAAGTGATCTTTCTGCCAGTTCATTCTTCATTGCCAGCAAAATCCTGCTGAAGCATTACTAAAATGTAAGTAATATACTTCACACTTGCAGGTAATCAAAAGTATGGGCTCTGTTATCATGCACGGCGTGTGAAAGCTGTAATACACATCCCATGAACAGACAAGAAGGAGAATGGGAATCCTCAGACAACTTACAGTCACAATTTCCAAGGGTAAACGAGTATGGTCTCGAGTACAGACATCAATTATTCGAAGGATATATTTCTCATTTCCTCTGTGAAAGTTGAGGCCTCATCGTCAAAGAAAAGTGAAACGAGTGGGAAAACAGAACAATATAAGCGTTTTTAAGTAGACAATAATTTGAGTTAGAAGACAAACAGTATGATGTCTCAACGGCCAAAAGCACATGGCAAAAGCTTCCAACTTAAATAGAGCTTTGAAATGAATACAATGATCCCATATACATTTCAAACACTAACCTATTTATCCCATTCAAACATTTTCCTCGATATGAATTCCAGTCATCGATCTCATTGCTAGAACTATTCATATCTCTCTGCCCTAATTCTACTTAGCTCTAAATCCCTATCTTGCTCACCACTTTATTTAGCCGGTCGAAGCCCAAACAGAAATTTCGCTACTAAAGGACCATCTATTCGATCGGAATTTGCATGGAAAACGATCAGAAAGGAAGATTTGGGAGATGGATCGTACTGGAAGGAAGAGTATCGATCCGAGTCGCGAGAGGGCGTCTTCACCTCGAGAAACGTATAGGCATCGTCACTTTTCCGGAACCTCCTCACGGAGAGAGAAACCGATCCGATGAAGCTGCACGAGTTCGAAGGCAGGGGCCATGGGTCCACGGTCTCCGGTCGCCGGAGCATCGATTGATTGTAGGCCACGCTCTCCCCAGCGGCGAGGCCACCAGAGGAGAAGAGGCGGATAAGCTTCTGGAGACGAGCCGGGGATGCCATCGGTGGCAGAAAGGAAGAAATTTTAGGGTTTTGCCGGGTTCCGAGCGGCGATGTCGATGGATTCGAACGCTTTAAGCTCTTGGCGGCATTTTATGGAAATGCTCAACCGCGAGAGGAGGACTAGCAATGGACGCCGCTTCGTGCATCTTACCCGCGTAGTTTTGGCAATCATGCGCTCGGATTTCGGATTTCGGATTTCGGATTTCGGATTTCGGGTTCCGGATTCGGGTAACTTGGAGGGTATACTAAATAGTATCTTTACTGAGAAGATATGCTTAATTTACGAGAAGATAGTGAATCTATTCGTGTATATTAAACTCTAATAAATAGTATCTTTACAGTGATATATTCAGTGGCCTGATGAGTCATGATCCAATTTTTTCCTTTTTTATTTTTTGACTAGATGAGTCATGATCCAATGATTTTGTCTTTCTTGATGCCATTTATTACTCTTTATCGGGATTTTTTAAAAAAATAATTAAGCCTTATGCCAATTCTCTACGTTTCCAAATTCCAACAAATTTAGGGATTGGTGATTGAATCCAGGACTAACACATCAGCCACTCTATACCTATTATGCGATTAAAGTTGGTGAAAACAAAAATAATTTCTTTCCATAGTTTCATAAATCACCTAAACCAGGAACGTGGATATTTTATGATTGACATATTATATTTTCCTCACATGGAAAATTTGGATTAAAAAATTTTAAATACATGGCGTATGATTATAAATAAGCTTTGTTTTTTTGAGAATAACCTCCACTTTCCATATTATTTTCGTTGGCTCTAAAAATCATAAAGCATGCAGGTTTCTAAAACTATATTAATTCCACCATCACTTTCAGCAACCAAACACGGGCAATTGAAACGTGGAAGTCATCTTTCAGGACCAGAATTCTCTTTCTTTTATACGTCGCAGCGGATGACCCACTTCATCATATCTGTTTTGGATGCATATATATCAACATCAATTGAAATTTATTTATATGAAAACAACTAATAAAAATCCTTATTAAAACGAGCTTCGCATCCATCCATTAAATATTTAGGCAATAAACATTTATAAAATCCTATAAAGAATAAGATGGGAGGCGTTGAACGTTGAATAATAGAGCCCTTGTCTCAATCATTGGAGATTAGATGACCAACTTCTAACTTAAAGATCTTATGAACTGTAGATTTTGTACGTAAATTTTTTTTTTAATTTTTTTAATAGTTAAACACGGCTGTGGGGAAAGAGAGTATCGGCTGAGGATAAGAGAGGGTATCAACCATTGAACCCGGTTTTTCACATGACAAACCAAGCTGTAGACAAGCTAATATCCAACATCGCAAAGTATATCATGCAGCAGTCCAATGCGGTCTTCATTTAACCGTAGGCGACCATTAATAAGATCAACTGCAAAGCGAGCATCCACATGGGTAAACCAAGCTCGAGTTAATTATGCTAACTATGCTGCTCGTAATAGAGAGGGTTTCATTTCAATGCGCCCTCCAGTAGTTTCTAATTTCTACCCGTCTCTCGGCATTTTAGCTTCGGCTTAACTATAGAATAAATTAAATGAATTTTGCCAACAATACCTTCTCCCCTACGCAGCTGATGAAAGACTAGAGCTATGTTATGCCATTAAAAAAAAAATCCTATTGGAAACGTGTTGGGATTATAACTAATATGAAATAACGGTGAGAATATACCTTATTGTCTTCAAGCCCGAGGTTGCTTCGGAGAACTCAAGTCGGCCTTTTTTTCTCCTTTTTCCTGAGGAATAACTGACACAACACGAATTAGTTTGTATCAGTTACAAATGTAGTAAGAGAGAGTATATTTTCCTGTAATTAATACTGTAGAAATGGGGAACTGGCAATTAAATCTATGGTTTGATGTTTCGTCCAAACCCATCTATTTTGGCCAAGAGATATTGATTTGGGTAGGAACCAACCACTTCCGTTTTTTTTATGAGACGAGCCCAAAGATCAGTACAAAGGTTACATCAAACAATTCAAAACCTATACTACGTTTTCACAGGTCCAATAAAAAGGTAACATGAAAGAACGACAAAATCGAGCAATGCAATCCGCTCTGAGATTACAATCACTTCTGTTCCTGTTGGATATACTTTAGTTCATTCCTACTGAAACCACTAATATGGGGCAGAGTCGAAAACCAACTGAAACGTTTTTATTTTTACTGAATCAAAATCAAAATTGAGATTTTTAATCTTATTAAAGACCAAAACTCTTTTTGATTTTTGAAAATTTGCTCACATTAAAGGAGATGTTGGTAATTTTAGTAGATAAACCTATAGCAACAAAAAGGGGTGATTCTATCTGCACCATAAATTAGACTCGTCATCTCACATTTACTCAACACCCCCCACACCCAAATTTTAAGTCTTACTGGTTGACTCACTACACCGCAAAATA
The DNA here is from genome assembly GCA_963920575.1 of Narthecium ossifragum. NCBI lineage: Eukaryota > Viridiplantae > Streptophyta > Magnoliopsida > Dioscoreales > Nartheciaceae > Narthecium > Narthecium ossifragum. The sequence goes on from OY986973.1 coordinate 1,376,975, forward strand.
GACCGAACTCTAATCAACTGCCCTTAACACCACAAACCTACAATACTCAAGGACCTAAGACACCTTTACCCCCCCCCCCCCCCCCCCCCCAACCTCTGCGTCGCAAACGGCAACCGAAGTCGGGCAGTGGAGGTTCGCAAGGGTAAATGGGTCTTAGGTCATTGGGTGCTTTAGGTAGTCTGGGTTTGTGATGTTAAGGATAGTTTGGATAGGGATCAATCTATTTAGTGATGTGGTGAGTCAAGTAGTGAGGTTTCAAATTCGAGTGTGGTGAGTAAAATGTGACATGGCTAGTCCAAGCTGTGGTTCGGATAGAACCCCCATATGAAAAATATACTTAAAGTTGTGGTGTGACTAGTTTAAGTTGTGGTGCGTATAGAACCATCCAAACAAAAGCTAAGACCTCGTCTTCTATCTTCGCAAATAGCCCTAGTAATACCTTTCTATTTCTTGACTTCCAAAGCAGTCTCCAACTCGGCGTGATTTGCACATCAAACTCGTCAGCTCAACTTATATAAGCCATCAAGTGGACTAGAAATTCAAAAAAAAGTGCCGATCAATATAATGGTCAAGGGAGTGATTCGTTACATATAAATACACAAATATAAAAATACTATATTTCTAAATCATAGGGTGCACAAGCCATGTGACATGGTGATGATGTAGCACAATGAGTTGGTGATGTGTGCATACACACATCAGCTAAATTCTTCCGACGTCCGGCCAGCTACTCCGACGCCTCCCAGGAATCCGACCATCCACGTCGGTGGACTGTCCACGATGCAACTCGTCAAAGACGTGGCATGCCACGTAGGTATTCCACGTCATCAGCATGTCAATGAGGAAGCCACCGCACGTGGGCCGAAGCCTCGGGTTTGCTTGCAAGGATTAAAGACTAGGTTTCCACCGTTGCACATGGTGTAGACTGTAGAGTATATCTAATGCGTCACGACAACACATGCAAGCAACCAATAGAATTAAGCCGAGCAAATAAAATACTGATATTGGCTCCATAGGTCGGCCTTAAATAGCATGGACTTCAGCAACTTAAATAATACGCCTCAAATCTGTTAATCGTCATTTTCCTGGACACAATTTTGTCCACATAATGCATATCTAAACAGTTAGATTGACAGCGAGGGAACATTGGGCGGTCTTGACTTGGTGTTGTTTAGGTGAGGAAATCTATGCAAGGAAACGAAAAGCTTACACTTCACTGAGAAACCATCCTTGGTTTCAGTTTAGTATTTTTTTTTTGGCCCAATTCAATTCAAGGTCATGATATCAAAGTCCCCTCTTTCTCTCTTTCTCACTGCATTTCTTATTCAGATTACATCCAGCTGTTCATTCTTCTGAATCATTGAACACTTCGCATCAGTTAAGTTAAATGGCCATCGAGAGAGGGAAAAACAAGGTTGAAAATAGGACATGCAAACCATGGGAAGAAATGATGATGAGAGTATATATTTCGCATAACCGAGGACATTAAACTATTTTCTCATCACTTTTGACTTGGACTATAATCCTAGCAAGCAGCCAAATCAAGACGCATCATTTACTCCCAAAATCCATAGAAGCATAAGAAAAATATGAATAAATGCAGCTAATAACCAAGCATACAGAATAACATACATTTTTAAGGAGGGTCTCGAACATAAATATCCAGAAAAAAAGGAAAATGACCATTACAGCTTATAACCAAGATAAAAAATCCCAGCAAAAATAGGAAGGGGGGCAAAGAGAACTCAGCAGAGGACAGGTTTTTCTTAAGGTGGGGTGTAGAGAGAGAGAAGGAGAGAGAGAGAGAGAATCACTGAATCTGTCATATTTCTGCTGTAGTGATGCAGCAGCTGCATCTTCATATTCTGCCTTGGTAACCCCTCTATCATATTCTCCTCCACATGCATCTGATCTATTCTTTTAGGAAAAGGCCTGCATAGAAGATCGACCCTGCGCAAAGAATTCCGTCACCAATGTCAGCATATGAAGTTTGCTATGCATCTAAAGCCAGATAGATAGAGAGAGAGAGAGAGAGACAGAGAAAGAGAAAGAGAAAGAGGACTTGACCATCGTTTCCGGTTGCTTGATTGAATCTCACTTGGGTGGCTTGTACGTAATCACATCATATTGTTGTTGGGGAGGTGGAGAGAGATGAACAACAACATACAGCACATGCCACCAGAACATGATCCAGAAACAAAATATATGATGAAGTATATAGCCATCTTTTTTTTCATCGAATCCCGGTTTATTATCTTCTTCTCTAGCTGCTCCATTGCAGCGATGAAAAATAGCAGAACAAATATCTGATTGTAAGATCTACAACTTGATCTAAGATGTTTTTTTCTAATTTATTCTTCTTCTTCTTCTTTTTTCTCTCTTTCCAAAACTCATCTGAGGAGAACTAGCTATACTACTCTTCAGCTCCACACCGTAGTGTATTTCACCGGAAAAAGGCTAGCTTCAACAATGCATATCATTTTCTTCAAAGAATGAGTAGTGAAAAGTGTATATGCACAAAATCGAGCAAAAAGAAATACAAATTCATACCGACTGGATCAAAGAAGGGCGATTTGTCCTACTTCTTCCAGGATCTACTCGCCTCAGGCCAAACCAAAACGACGCCTGTAGTATTATTTCGTTTATTCAAGAAGAAGGACCAGTGCCAGTCATTCCCTCATCACTCCCACTTCTTTGATGCTGTGGCTGCTGCTGCTGCTGTTGTTGCTGGTGCTCCTCATGCTGCTGGTGCTGCTGTTGGATATGGAATGGGTTGTTCCCAATTGGCTGTGCTGGAACCAAAACAACCCCGGGGTACCCACCCGATGATGTAGCCGCCGCCAGTGACGGCCCTATCTGATTAAAGCCTATCCCAACTCTACCTTCTAATCCACTATTCCCAATTCTCACAAGCTCCTGCTGCTGCTGCTGCTCGTAGCTCCGCAAAATTTCTTGCTCCCTCGCCGCGGCTACCATCGCCATCTGTTGCGCCTCGACGACCGCCACCATCTGCTGGTGCTGTTGCTGCTGCTGCTCGCGCAACATCACCTGCGTTGCCCCCGGCGCACCCAGCCCCAACCCCGCCCCCATCCCTGACACCCCGAACGAAGCCACCGCCCCGCCCTGGTTGAACTGGTGCTGCGGCCCAACCACCGGCTGTGCAGCGTAGACGGAAGAGTGAGGCAGCAGCGGCTGCGCCTCCGGACCAATATAGGCTGCGAGCTCCTTCTTGGCGTTGTAGAGTTCTTGCTGCACGTGCTTCAGGTTGTGCTGGAGGATGGAGATGTAACCAACGCAGCCGTACACGGGGTCGTGGAGGCGCGCCTCGGCTTCGTAGGCGAGCGAGTTCACCGTCGCCTCCCGGTCCGCCGGGCTGACGTCGTTCAGCAGCTTGGAGACGTTACTCGCCCCGAACACCTTGTGCACCTGCTGGAACCTATGCGGCTGGTCCGGCGGGAAGTAGGGCGCGAACACGCACCCCTGCGTGCACTTCCGCCTTAGAAACTTGCACGCGGCGCACGGCGAGCTCGACGACGCCATGTCCTTTATATCCTCTCTCAATCTCCAACCGCCTTATCCAATACAACGCCGCACAAAGATACAAAGATCCGCCCTTTTTGGCGTAAATATTAGAATTCAATCAAAATGAGGATCCCGTATGCCTTACAGCTAGGGCTAGGGTTAGGGTTACCTTCTTCTCCTCGTAAATGCTATTCTCCGCACGAGATCCAGATCGCGACCTGAAGTCCCCATGTTATCACATCAGCCAAATGAGAGCAATCGACTTCGCCGGAGAGCGAAATCTCTTCGAACGATTTCGCCCGGATAGGAGATGACTGGCGACGGCGAAGGCTTCGATCCGTGAGATTTCGTAGATTTTATATGCCTTTTTTAGGATTATAGCGGATGGAAAAGAATGAGAAGAGAGAAGAGAGAGGATAGGAGGGGTTGCGCTGTTTACTTCGGCTTGTGGGAGAACGAGCCCCGCTTGGATCGGATGGATTTCGGCACCTTCGCTAGGGTTCCAGATCCCGACAGAGGTGGAGGTGGAGAGGAGACCGGCCGGCATAGGAGATCCCAAGAGCCAACTATTTAAGAAATTTCGAGCAGCTTATAGGACTCAACGTCATCGTGTATATAAATGATAGCAAAAGTGGCATAAAAATAGAGATCTCCTCGTGATCCTATGTGCCATTCCCAGTCTCCATCGTCTTCCCTGATGATGCCAACTTGACTCTTGGCTTTCTCGTAGGAGAACCTTAGTTAACCTCCGCAGGGTGAGGTGGCGAGTCTCGTACTGGACGATTGGGCGATTGGACACTACTGCCTTTTATAACAGCCATCCCTTGAACCCCACGTCATTCTTGGAGGTTGGCAAATCTCTTCCCGCGAGGCCGAATATTCAGGGCCGTTTGGGTGAGTGTATGGTAGGGAATTTTGGGATACGAAAAACGGGTGAGGATGGTACGGAATCTCGGGATAGGAAAAAATTGAGGATAAATTAATAATTATTATTCGCTGTAGAAAATGGCGTTTAGATGTAATAAGATGGAATAGGAATAGATATAATTTAATTTTTTTTGTTTATATTTTAATTTTTATGAGTATCGAGGTTTTCACTTATGTTTTCGATTATAATTTTCAATGCGAAGATGTATTGATATTTTTACCTCAAATATATTTATAATATCTATAATATACTAGATCCTTCAATGTGTAGAGGTTGTCATTTATGTCTCCGTGCGTTTGGATCGGCCTCATGTCCCAGAAAATGAGAGCGGACGTCGTTTTCGGAATTCGCCCCCGACCAAACAGGCCCTATATCACCGAAGTCTGTCACCAGAGCTAGAGAGATAACGAAGTCGCGAGCAAACCCTAATAAAATTAGACGAACGTTCTATTTTCTTAATTTTATTATTTATTTTAATTTTTGTTTTCTAAACATGGTGTGTTAATGGGTTTAGGTTTAATCTCACGTAACAATATCTCCAAACAAAGGTTGAGTGGTGTCTAGTCCAACTCTAATACTATTATACTACATAATATACTATAATATATAAAAATATTATAGTATATTATACAATACAATATATAATATATAATATCGATTATATCACATTTTAAAAACTAATATATTAATTTAACTTAATCATATCCCTCATGTTATACCAATTAGTATCAAGATTTGTAACTCAATTATGTCATCTATGTATGTCTCGGCATTCGTGTTATACGTCTTGGGAATTGTGATTTAATAATATTAAAAAATTATATTTTTCTACTCATATTTATGCAAAAGATAAAATCAAATTTTAATTAATTATTTAACAAAATTCTCAATTTCTACCTTAACCTTAATTCCAAAAAACATGGATGACTTGATGGGTTAGTAAACCTGGGTTTGGGATCATATCCCATCATACTCCCCATTTTTAACCAATGGTGTTTTGGGATAAAATAAACCAATGATGTTTTGGGATAAAATAAGAAATAACGGGGTTATTTCACCCTTAGGAGTGATTCGGGTCTATCATGATCGACCTAGAGGCAAATGGATTAAACCCAATCTGCAAGGTAAGTAAAGAGTTCGTAAGCATTTTGTAATATTTGATGAGAGGCACTGTGCAAGAAAAGAACTCCTTTTCTGTTTTGAAAACGGATGATACCAATCTGTTATCAGCTGTCAACTCAGTATGATCTATTATGGATTTTGGTCATTTTCTTTCTATTCTGGTGTCCACCTGTCATTGGGGAATATTCCATCCAAGCAGCCTCTTTCCTCGGATTGGTGAATTTGGCTCGAGCTTCCTACTACGAAGGGCGAGAGCATGTTTAATATCCATGTCGTTCCAAAAGAAAATAACCAACATAATGGATATTATCTCGCCTTGAGACCAGCTGCCATGAGCATCAGAGTTGCCCGATACGTATTGCGTGCATGAGCTTGGCATAGAGCGTTATATATTTCCATCTCTTTTCCTTTGCTCGCGATGTACATACCAATAAAAGACGGGTGGGTGACATGTGTCCGAATCAATCCTCGCGTGCGTGTCAATATCATGTATTGCTAGTTGGAAGCATACGTGGAGCAGCAGCGGGACCAGTGTGTTTTGTAGCATTGCCTGTAAGCATCATTGTTGGAGGCAAGACATGATCTCAGTTCGTCGAGGTGAGTTGAAGATTGCTCCTAATTAATGTTACCAACGTCTACAATCATTGCGAAGCTCTAGGGTTAGTTGCCGGTGGTGGCAATGGCCAATGGGTACGTCTTGGATTCAATTCGCAGGCACCCATATTTGTTGGAACTCTAGATCATTTTGCCCCCCCCCCCCAAAGCCAGGGCTAATTGATTGGCCTCTAACGTATTGCCCACTAATTTTAACAGCGTCAGCCGAGACCGTATAAGATTATTTGAAAATATTTTATTAATTGGTATATTTTGAATCGTAAAATTCAATTAAAAGTTCCTCAATCTTAGGAGTACAGCTCACTTCCTAGTCTAATTCATTTGAGAGTTGAGGCCCAGTATCATTTATCCAGCACGATGGGCTTCGGCCCGTGGGTTTAAAAGGAACCGTTATTGGCATCCCAAGCTTTACTCCTGGGTCGAGTAATTAGGGGTCTAAACTGTCGGGCTTCGGATCGCCGCGAAGAACCCCGACACTGTGAGGTTTTGGAGCAGACTCGGGGTAAAGGAGAGGGATGGTGCGGTGGTGGCGCGGCGGCGGCGTAGTTCTCTTTCGAAGGGCGGTGATAGCGTCGGGGGAGCATCAACCTCTACAACGCGGCTACCAAACGATCCAGGCTGTACCGAGGGAGTACACGGGGTGCCGGGTGGCGGCGAAGGAGCGGGCGGATGGGAAGATCCCGGCGGTGGTGATCTCCCCCGGGGAAGGCGGCGCCACAGCCTCTAGGAAGCTCCTGATCACCACCGAAGCTAAGCAGATCGAATCCATCCTCAAGCGAGAGCCCTTCTTCCTCTCGACCACATTCGGGCTCCAGGTCCGCGCCGGACCCGGCTCCTCCGTTGTCCTCAGCTCCGGCACAGTACTACCCATCAAGGCTAGTGTCTGCAAAACTAATATTTTGGATCCATTTATGGTTTATTTAGTTTAGTGAAATGCGGGCTTGTTCATGGTTGGGGTTTTGATGGGGTTTTGTGGGGTTGTTTTGATAGGTTCACAAGAAGGACGAGACCGGAGAGATACTTAACTTAGTGATGGCATGGGCAGAGAAAGGCGCGGAGTTGAGGGTGGACGTTCCCGTGGTCTTCAAAGGGGAGGATGTGTGTCCCGGGCTTAAGAAAGGTAACGGTTCCATTCATTTTGTGCAGTGGATTGGTTCTCCTTCTTTCTTCTCAAAAAGTTATCTTGTGAGTTGCTATCAGCGTTTGTTCTTCAACTCATTCGGGCATTTTGCTGGTTTTATCCTTGTGCGTCTTAGGCATTTCATCGAACAACTTAGCGTTCTTTGGTTTTAGGAGGAAGACAATAGGATATAATGTGAGAATCATTTGGTCTACTTAACAGAATGGACATTGAAATCTACTGCAACTGTTTTGTAAAACACTCTTTTGAATCGCTCTTTATTGTATGTTCCTACTGAGTTATGAGTGCCATATCCAAGGAATCCTCGATAATGAACTTTGTGACTCCTTGCTCACCCTTTCTACCTGCTTTGATTTAATAACTGCCTAGATTATATGTAGGGAGCTATTTGAGTGGGAGTATTTCTCCATGAGATCTTCCTTAGGTTTTGGTGGTTTGCATATAAAGAACATTTAGCGAAGACTGATAGTTTTGTGGAGCTATTGATGCATAAACTTTCAGTCGATTATGCATTGGCTCATTAGGCTGATCTCTATCAAATTGATTCATTATGAGGATCTCAATCAGCAAGAGATTTGAAAGCTGGAGGTTCCCTATGCAATCTTAACTCAGGAACCTCCATTTTCACTGGAGAATCAGAGAGAAAATCAGCAAAGTTTGATCAGGATATGTATCCTATGCGCTCATTCAGCATTTCAAGAGTCTTTACATGTGAAGATAGCTAGTTTCTGCCGACATGTTCAAAGCAGAATAATTCAATCTATCAACAAGCAGAAGCTTAAGTTTCTATATATTGCCAATGTCAAAGGGAGAAAGGGGAGGAGGGAGGGAGGGAGAGAGAGAGAGAGCTTGGTGGTGTTTGGTGAAATGTAACTGAATTAATGAATCAATGCATCCTTCATAAGGGTCTGTTCTGAAGCTATTGCTGAGCTAAACTTTAAGTGACTATTTGAAGGAAAAGGAAAAATGTGGAACATGACTAAAGATTTGCAATGTACAGTGCCATGAGAAGAGTAGTTGTTAAGAGGATCAGCAAAATTGTGGCTTTCTTTTTCGCCATTGTATCCCAGAGAAGGGAGTAGTACATATGGTTTCAAAAGAAATACAATAGTAGCATCAGATCATGTTTTTGGTCGGATGCAATTTTGGTTTGTTTTCCCTTGTTTTTGTGTTTACTTAACTAAAAGCTATTGCTATCTTCCCGTCCTTGTTGCTGTATTTCTGTACTTAAAAGTTTTTTGTCCATGTCTTCGAGATCCAGGGGGCTATCTGCAGAAGATCAGAAGCAGTCTAAAGTATCTATGTCCTACCGAGCATATTCCACGAAAGATCGAGGTAGATTTGACAAATCTTGATATTGGAGATAGGGTTTGCATGCATGATATTAAGGTGCATCCATTACTGAAGCTTCTGAGTAAAAATGACCCCATGCCGATCTGTAAGATTTTGGCTACGGCACCTGTAGAACCAAAGCTCGTGGCTTTACCGGAGGAAACATCAGAAGCATCTGGAGTTTAGCCGATGCCAATACCAAATTTGTATCGTGCCCACAACTGACTTATAATGTTTCAACTGCTTATGAGGTGAAAGGCTGCCGGTTTACTGTTGTCTATTGTTAGTGTACCTGTTTGATGCTCTATGTCAAAATTGAATAAGGGTCTTCCTCTGATAGCCCTTAGGACATGGAAAGAGAAAACACTGTTTAATGTTATGCCTGCGGCATAATGGGCATATTCTATTGTTGACTAATTCAGCTAGTCTTTCAACTAATTATCTTTGATAATGCATACCCTTATTCTAGACTTCTAGTTGTAGTCTTTCATTTTTGGAATCTATGCTGTATTTTATTTGTTGTACCAGCGTTTACGCTTTGAGCCTCTGACTGTGAATAAATATTCCATATGTTTGAGAATCTCGATTATAAAGTTGCACGTCAGAGTTTTGTTAGTATTGTTTCAGATTTAATATAGAAACAAGTTCTGCCCTTGTGTTTTTCCGTAGACACATTTCTGAACCTAATATCTTGATTATTATGCGGGTAATGAGTTCAAATCGAGAATGTAAACAGTGACATAACATAGTGAAACTGCTTGTTTGATCAGTATTTGCTGGAGATAACTAATCTGAAAGCCAATAATATGGTCCTCGATACTACTAATATGTGAAATTTTTATTATGACTATGACATGTGATTAACTGTAAAATGCATCACGTTAAACTGAGACATGTACTTGCATTCTTCTTACTCTTAAATGAACTGTTATGCTCGTGAAGGTTATATGTTAGTACTAGCTGAGAAACAATTGGGAATGGTCAGAAGACTAGGTAAAACTCAATGCGACCTTATAACAACGGTGATCTTTAGCCTTACCTCATAAAAAAAAAAAAAAAAACTCAATGCGACATGAGAAAATTTCAGATGTGGCTGGACTTAGGATACTATATTCCTACTGTTTTCTTCTCCCGATTCCTATCTATATTCTCGGAAAACTATGAAGATTCGCATGGACATGATTATTGAAGATAAGGATAGGATAAATGGATGTATAATACATGTATTTCGTGAGTTCAGACATACAAAGTTGCCGTTGTCTAATTGGTCATTACCAACATTTTGATGATAAATTATAGTAATCTTCTTGTCAAGATATTTGTGAGCTCAGATTCCCTCCAAAATGGATGTGTTCATGGAGTTGGTGCGGCTGACCTGGTCCATTAGTACAATTGACTTGGTTCACCCCTACAATACTCCAATTCTCCACTCATCGCACTGAAACCCAGGGAGCGGAATGGGTCGCGATGAGTCGATGACCCATTCCGCTCCTTTGGGACGACGAGCTTGACCCTCTCATCTCAGCCCCAGTTATACGGGGTGTTATCCTCGCGACCACTTCAAAGTCTTGGGGCCTTGTCGCTCGAGTTCTAAACAACAAAGTCTTCTGACGACCTTCCGGTCGTTTATTTATTTACTTTTTTCCGAGAAGGTGAGCACCAGCGAAGGTTAGAAGAAGATAAGCAGGAACAAGAAGCTACAGGGAAAAGGGGAACAGGGGCTACAAGTAAAAAGGAAAATTTCGAGGAATTATAGACCCAGGAGCGACACCGCCCTCCCTTTCGGTCGTTTATGGAGGAGATAAAGCCGACCAAATCCCGACCACTCTAGTGGTGCTGGTCCATTTGTTTCCCCTTGGTGAGCTCACGGGAATGGAATCGATGAGGGCTCCACAAGCAGTTGCCTGGGAATTATTTATCACCTGTATTCCGAAGGGATTTGAGGTTTTAGAACGAGTCTCATGACTAAGTTTTGAGTTCAACTAGAGTAGGACAAAAGGAAAAGGAAAAATAAGACCATATGGGTCGCATTTGGTCGTCGGTAGCGAGTAATATTGGACTTTATCAAGTTGCATCTGATTTTTTTTTTTTTGTAATTTTTGTGATCCACACTGCCAATGACCAGAATCATTTAAATTAGGTTTTTTTTACATATAGTCACCCCCATTTTGACAATACCGTAGAAAATTACTTCATTATTGTTTATTATAGAGAACTACCTCTCTTATGATTAAACTCGTAAAATATGATTAAAAAAAAAGATGTACATTTCACGAATTTAATCGATAAGAATGTTGTTTAATCTTTTATTGGAAGTAGTTTTTTATGAGTTTAATTGATAAATGAAGTAATTTTTTATGATATTGCTAAAATATAGATGATGATATAAAAAAAAACCCTATTAATTAACATATTTAGTGTTATCCTACTCAGTCTAACAAAATCATAACCACAATTGAAAGAATCAGATTCATGAGTTTGTTGATTAATGATGTGACCAAATCAACGGATCCAGACCGGCAATTACGTACAAAATCTTCAACTTGGGTCCACTAATGTCACACGAATCTGGCTTTTAATTCGCTCAGTGTCAACAACTACAGTAACCATTGTCCGGCCACGTTGCACGCGTTAATACACATAAGTGTAGCAAAAACCAATAACAATCGAGACAACTCGACGGTCGTTTTGCCTAATTTCCAGACAAATAGGGCCCATTACTCCCGTGGGCGGAGAAGCGTACAATACCAAGTCGGGTACCGCGCCGTCTACAATAATGTGTAATACGGTGGACCCGCAGGGCAGCGGACTTCGTTCCGGGTGCGTCCTCCCAAAGCCGCCTGGCGATGACACGCGTTAGAGCGCGAGGCGAGATGGGAGGTCTTCCCCCAAATGCCCGATCTAGGGCTTCCAATTCCATCGATGACCTGGGCTGCTCGTTCTTAAAGCCTCTCTCTTTCTCTCCTTTGACTCACCACCCATGGCGATCGCCGATACCATCCTAATATTTATATTTAATTTGGAGTTAGGGTGAGCGTCTCCAACGCTCCGCCCTTGTTATTAGAGAAAAGGGCTTCGCGGCGTACCATGTCCCTCTTCCCCCGGCGCCGCGATGCCTTGGTGGAACCGGAGCAGCGCTAATTCCCCGTCCTCGTCGTCGTCCTCGCCGCGATCCCCCACCTCTCCCCGTCGCGGCCGTAGGGACGCCATCGGCGGGCTTGCTTTGGGACGGCGGGCGGAATCCCAGCCCCGGCTCAGCCGCCAGCACGGGCATCGCCGCAACGGGGGTGACTCGGGCGGTGTTGTAGGAGTAAATGAAGGCGGGCAGCGCTCGGCGGACTCAACGCCGGTTTCACGGAGGGTGAGCAACCTCGACTGCACCCCCGCCAGGTCGTCGTCATCGCCGGTGCGGCTGCCCCAGCCGCTCCCACGACCGGAGAACTCCAACGCAGCGCTGCACCGCGAGGGGGGGTCGGGGTCAAGTTTAGGCCCGGGGTTTGGGAGCCCGGGGGGATTACCCCTGCCCTCTCCGAGAGGGGTTTCGAGCAGAGTGGATGGAGATGAGGCGAATGTTGGGCATGGTTCTTCTTCGATTTTGGAAGGGCTTGGAGAGAGGCTATCGTCCGCGTCTATTATAGGCAGGCAAGAAGTTTATCTATGGCTTTACTTTGTGTTCCTTAATTTGGGTTTTACGCACCATGCTGGGAAAGAAACGTTTTGGTATCTTTGTTTGCTCAAATTCGAGTTCAAAGAGTGTTGCTCTTATCAATATTGAGATAGTGCAGAGGTGCTTTGCTTGCTAATATTAAACATAGCACTTTGTTTTTTACGCTAAGGCTGCAAGATGGAATCTGAGACCTAAGTAAATCACTGCATTTGTTTGTATTAGCTCTTTGACTTCTTCTTCCTTCTATGACTGTTGGTGTTGGTTAGGCATTTTGAGGATTTAGCAACTAAAGTTGTTCTGAATGTGCTGCCATGTTGTTGCAGTAGGTTGGCAAATCAGAATGGTCGAAAAAGTTCAGAGCCTGTTGATTCATCGCCAGGTCGATCACCACATAGTCATTACAGAAAGGCTCGTAATGATCCTAGTTCTGTCGAAAATATGAACTTTAGACTAAACATACCAGCTAAAAGTGCTCCAGCAAGCAAGTTTTCCAGTCCCATACAAAGTCCTCGAAGATCTTGTAACCTAGATTTTCTCCCATCCCCTTATGCTTCACCTCAAGGACATCAGGTTTGGTCGGCTCCAGAGATCGCTTCCACTGATATGATGACCGTTTGTTCTCCTCAAACATCACCTGAGAATATTGTTGCTAGTCCTGATCTTTCACCAATTTACAGTCCGACGATGAAAGCTCCTCTAAAATCAAGGAATCTAAGTGCCCCCCAATCTCCTCGACATCCAAAGCTTTTTCCTGAGAACTCGGGTGCATGGCATGACGGTAATGGTAATGTGAATGTTCATCCATTGCCTCTGCCCCCTGGAGCTGCAGTTCCTCTTCAATTATGTTATGGTCATCAGGCCTCTGGAAAAGCTGAGGCACCGGCAATGACTAATCAGTGGCAGAAAGGAAAACTTATAGGAAGTGGTACTTTTGGGCATGTTTATGTTGCCACTAACAGGTTTGTATATCTAAATAAGTATGAAAACTTAGTTCCTTTTTCTTATATCTCAATATAAGCAAATGAACTTCTTGTTTAGGCACACTGGTGCTTCATGTGCAATGAAAGAAGTTAATATAATTGCTGATGATGCAAAATCTGCTGAATGCCTAAAGCAGCTAGAACAGGTATGTGTTTTATTACCTCTGGCACCTCAAGGTGCATGGTGTAAATGTTATGTTTCTTTCATTAGTTACTAGGATGTTTTAACTGAAGTCAGATATTTACTTTGAAGAGTCATATTGTAAACAATGAAAATCATCGCCTTGAAATATGTAAGTGGTCTGAAAGTCAAGTCCAAGTTCCAAATGCTTGAAAGGCAAATGTCAAGATTATATGTAAAGTTCAAGGTTTAACTTTCTACCATAGTGACTTAAATCTTGCGCTTTTCTACATATAAAGCTCTTTCAATAAGCATCCCCATCTTTTTGAGTATGTGCTTATTTTTTCTTCATGCTGGTTCCTATTCATATGGATTTTAAATATGTGTATATGTTCCCATGTCGGGAGGCAGCAATTAATTGGCCTAAGTTTTTTTAACTTGCAGGAGATTAAAGTTCTTAGTCAATTGAAGCATCCAAATATCGTGCAGTATTATGGCAGTGAAATGGTTTGCTTTCTTTATTGCTGCATGTTGTGCTCAATATTACTTTATGAAACAAACCAAAGTTTAAAATGATTCTCTTCTTTCTGCAGGTCGAGGATGGATTCCACATATACCTGGAGTATGTTTATCCTGGTTCAATTAATAAATATGTTCATGATCATTGCGGAGCAATGACTGAATCGGTAGTTCGCAATTTCACTCGTCATATTCTTAATGGGCTAGCTTACTTGCACAGTACAAATACCATGCACAGGTTATTTTTGTCCCTCTCCATACATTTCAGATGGCATTGCTAAATTAAATGTCATCTATGCCTATATTATTTATGGTTTTCTTTGTTGTTACAAGTCTTTGATGCACTTCTTTGGTACTATTGGCTTGAAAATGCTTGTTATATGTAATGAGAGCATAAAAGTAGTTGTAAATTCCTTACCATGTGAATACTTTTGGATATGAGAAGCACACTATCCTCTCTGATGCTTTTCTTGCACTTTTGATGCTAAATTCTTTGTGACTAACTAGGAAGCACAGACACTTGACACGAATACGATATGACACGTACACACTGATATGATGATTTTTGTAAAATGCGGGACATGGCACAGAAGGGACACGTAGAAAAGAAACCTTTATATGTCATATTTGCAAGAATATTTCATTGTAAGATACATGACTAAATAAAGTGTAAAAATCATGTACACTGATAATCACCATCAATCAATGCATCAATTTGGCATTAGCTTGCCGGTCCTTAAAGATTTTAAGGTTAGGGCTAAATCGTGGAAGAAGGGAATGAGCGAGTCACTTTTAGATCCGATGTTGTCTATAAACTCCACCCAATAGAGAAGATGACATGATCTGTGTATTGTCATGTGTCCACAGTTTGTCTGCCAGATGACGGACCTTAAAAGAAAAAAAGAGGACACATGAGAAAGTGTCGGACAATTGTCTGAGGATTGTTCGATGAGTGTCATGTCTGACATGGTGTCTCTGATAGGGACACGCTCCGCTGATACTAGTGTCGGTGCTTCCTACTGACTAAATCAAACAAAATTGAAGTATCTTGTATTTTATGTTGGTGTGTGCTTGTGTTGATGAAATGCTTTTCAGACTGGGTTTTATCCAATGGTTATGTGACTCTTGGATTCTCTTTTATAGTCTATTGATCTGAATTATTCATTGGGGCTAGCAGCATTATATGCTTCTAACCCTCGAGTTCAGTTCCAATCTTTGAGCAAGAGAGGCCTCTTAACACTGAATTTATTGCCATAATACATTGCTGTCACCACCTTAACCATGCGAGGAAGTTCTTCTTGATAGTCTTTGTCATAGAGGATCTGTACCTATGGTGGGTTCAACAACTTATACTGAATTTAATATACAATCCTGAGTATATGGTGATTCATTTTGCTTGCAAGTGTTGTCTTGAATGTGCTTTCTGCATGTTTTGGTCCTGTGTGAGCACGTCTTTTTGCCGAAATAGTTTGTTCAAACTGTGTGTGTGTGATGTAAATTCTTTGTTTCATGATCAATTCTTGCACTATTAGTATAAACTGATCCATCTTTGACTATGACGTGGCTATCAGTAGTTTATGGAATTGTGGCTTTTCTATCGTACTTGTAATCATTGTACGAGAGTGGGTTCTATTTAACATATCTCGAATTAGGTCTTTGGGCACTTTGTGTAGATCTATTTCCTGGTCTTTTAGATGGTTAGTCCTCTTCCATTGCCAATTCTATGATTCTTGTAGATTTCAGTGACAGTATGTGGGTGGGGTCCGTGGGGATAAGATGAGTGGCTGTGAATAGTAATGTCTCCATGGTGATCTTCAAAGCTTTTAATTATTCCCAGAGTCATCTTTCTTTTCGTAATGTTTCATGCATTTAAAGCTCAATCTTTTCTTTCTGCTCTTCTTCAGCTTAATTTGACTTGCTTTACATGCCATGGTATCACTTTATTATCCTTGTTAATTTATGCCTATCATAATGTTCAATCTCTGTCCATTTTGCATTTTCGTGTAATAGTTTTGACATTATATTCCTTCATATAAAGTATGCTTTACTTTTGCAGAGACATCAAAGGGGCAAATTTATTGGTTGACGCTCAAGGTGTTGTCAAGCTTGCCGACTTTGGGATGGCCAAGCATGTGAGTTTGACTTAGTGTTTTTTGAAGTTAAATGGCAAATTTTTGTGCACTTATGTTTGTTTTTTCTCAAGCCCACTAACGATTGCGAGATTTGTTTTAGCCATATGTAATGTATTGCACTTGCTTATGCGTTTGATATGTGCCAGTGCTTTGTAGCCTTTAATCAGAGAAGACATCTATGGCATTGCATTTAATGGTTACTGTATTATCATTGGGAATCTTTCCATTCAGCATTCTGTTGTCATTCATATTTTTATTTTATCTATCTTGCTTATCAGTTGAGTGGAGCGGCACCCAATCTGTCACTGAGGGGAAGTCCATATTGGATGGCTCCGGAGGTACTTTCTTGTTGCCATATCTTGCTTATGATACATGTTATGAATATGGAAGTTGAACACGTATATAGTGCCAGTGTTGACTATAGCATCTTTGCCAGTCATTGTGCCAAATGTAGAAGCTTCACTGATATCTATCAAGTAGATTGTCCAACTTGACTGTATCCATAACATCCACTTGGTTCCAGCACTGACTTGACGTCTGTTACAGGTGGTGCAGGCTACGATGAACAAGGATATGGGTTATGATCTTGCTGTTGATATTTGGAGTTTGGGCTGTACAATTATTGAAATGTTTACAGGAAAACATCCTTGGAGTGAACTTGAAGGGGTAATTGTTCATAAGAATTTTGTATGTGTTTATTTTTTTAGTTCAAGGTTTTGCTATTAAAAAGACCAAAACCAAGTAATGGCAATGCTACCATTATTCTAAATCCTCGTGATGTGCCCTTGGAGAGCAATAATATCTTTGCATTTGGTTGACACAAGGTATCACAAGATAGGTGTATTTATAGAACCAAATCCATTTGACATGTGATATTGAATATGCATAGGACTAGTACATAAAGTACCTCAAGATAGATATAACTGTAGAACCAGATTTGTTAATCACATGAAATGTCAGTAACCAGAAGGTCATGGCAAAAATCTGAATTTTGACTTCTGTATGGCGGAAAATTATGATTTGCTTTAGGGCCTAGATTTTTTTAGCTGTGATTTGGTGGAAACCATTTGTACCTTATCCAAAGTCTGCCTTCACCATTCAATTTTCATTTTTTGTTGTTTTGGTGCCTGAAATGTTTTATCTTGTTTATGATATCTACAGGCTGCAGCAATGTTCAAGGCTTTGCATAAAAACCCGTCTATTCCTGAAACATTGTCGTTAGAAGGGAAGGACTTTTTACGACGATGTTTTAGAAGGAATCCAGCAGAGAGGCCAACGGCAAACCAGCTCTTAGAGCATCCTTTCATACGGAATTCTAACCATTACAACCTCCATGGTTCCATTCAGGCATTTGCTGGTATCCAACTCGTAAGTCCCATGTCTTCTGCTTTGTTTTTCATGTACAAGATTCTCTTAATAGTCGCAGATATAGTGAAATCTTGAGAGGCTTTTGACAGGACACTGCTACCTACAGCCCAAGGGAAAGGCAATCTAAGAGTGAGTCAGCTGTGAAGGGAAAACAATTGTCTAATGGGTAAGCTAGTTAATCACTTTAATCACTTTGTAGGTTTTCCTGATCCAGAGATCATTGGCAATTTTTTTCTCATCTTTGCTCTTTTCCAGTGAGACCAGCTATTCTTTGCCTGAAACTTCTGAGTCAGCGACATTTCGTCGCTCTCCTCATTCTACGCTGGAGGCTAATCTCAGCATATCCCCTCGCTTACATCAGGTTGCACCAAGTCCTTATGGCACTTTTACAAATATGTTTAATGGCAAGCATTCACTCGCCGGAAACTATCATCTGTCTGCATTGCCGAAGCCTCATTTAAGAGAAGGTTAAAATCTCTTACGATTTGGAATTTGCAGACTGGACAATGCCAGGGTCGGATATACAGGACGAATGTGGCATGTCCGATTCAAGAGACTGGCAGTTGATTAACTGTAGCCTGTGCCAAATTTGGTCTTTGTGGAGTCAGCTGTTTGACGCTGCTGCCCAATGTATTTTTTCCTTTATTTTTGTTTTCTTGCCCAGCCTTGATAGGATCTTAGTTAACTTAACACGAAAAAAAGGTGGTTGTAAATGTGTATCGGCATATTCTTTCTCAGAGTCGGCAGTCTCTTGATCTGGTTTGTACCTCCTACAGTGACGGAGAGATGACTGAGCAATTCGTTGTTGCACAAGTTCAGGTCCTTCATCAAGATCTGAAGTGTTTTAAGGCCTCATTCAGGACATTTCTGTTGTACCATAGAATCTAAGAAAAGATAAAAGAGTTGTAGATAATGAAAGCTCTTTTTTTTCTTTTCTGATGACTGTATGTTCTGCTAGAAACGCATGTTTGTCGGATGTGACACCTATTAGCCTATGATGCGTGTGAAATTAGTTTCATCTTTTGGGTCGATAATTCCGATCATACTGTTAAGTCTTTACCAATACACAAGGAGTCCACTTATGATTCTAATATTTCCGTTGCACACGATAAGGCTAATATGGCATACGATTATGTAGTAATGAAGATGAGCAATGCAATGACTGCTGTCATGATCACCAAAACGAGGCAGGCATCAGCCAAAAGCCGGCCAAAAGCATCTTCTAGTTATGCACCAGGCGAGATGGCAATACAGTTTGTACAGAACTAAAAGCTGTAAGCAGACTACTCACTAACTGTTACAGGAGGTGAATAAGACCACAGTGAAACCACCATATACATCTCAAAATTGTCTATCGGAAAACAAACTCACAAAAGCAAGCTTTTCAAGAATTTAGTAACACTTGTCAGTTTATTTACAAGGTTTTACAGAGGGCTAAAGCAGAGTAAGCATGAGAAAAAAAGAACATAGAATTCACTCGAGCAATAAATGCCATACAAGTGTAACACTTTCACGTGGAATGGCCAAACTTTTTTAATGTGTTTTAAGTCCTTTCCGCAATTAATAGTGCCTGGAGTTCTTCCCTACGCCGTTCCAATTCCTGCAATGATTGACAATCGAAAATTGAGTTGAATCAGCACATAATAGATCATGACTATGATTAGCATGGGATGTCTTTGTTTCATCTGCTTTAAATACAATATAATCTTCATTAAAGGTTCTTCTGTCTGATTCACTAGCAGAAAGTACGGAAAGATAGCATCATGTCACAGGGTCAAATGAAGGATAAAACCATTGACAAGCACAAAGTTGATTATAGAAATGGCAGGAAAGAATTTACAATTGCTCAGGAACACTGCTCTTAGCATAAACTGAAAAAAGCATACAACCCAAGAACGCGAGCATTGAGATGAACCAGACAATTAAACTTCAAAAGCTGACAAAAGTGGCATTCGCGCGTGAAGTGCTTACTAATTCTCAGACAAGTAACAGATATGACGACGAGCATGTCTTCTCCAACCGAATAAAGTAAGATCAAATTTATGAACTAGTATATTCACTATTTTCTCAATCAAGAGGAGAATACTTCAATACAAATATTAGGATGTGTCAATCATGATACTCAATGGCCTGGTTGTGTGGGGCTGACCATAAGGTGTTTTCATGAACTATTCCCTTTGAAGAATGCCTCTTATACTGCTGGAATAGTTATCACTAGAAAAGTGAATATACCATGACATTTGCTGCTTTGGACTACATATAGAAAGACAGAAATTGAAGTTCACTTTTATGTCCCAGCCAATATCATGAAAAAATATTAAAGACTAACAAGGCAATCAACATAAACACAGAGCATTTAACAGAAATTTTCTTGACGTTATGTAGCAAAATGGGAAAAGACTACGGGTCTCTCACCTCCAGATCTTTAGCCGCCTGCTCTCTTGTTATTTCCTTCTGCTGCCGAGCACGTTTCAGGAAGTCAATGCATAAGATGCCCTGAAGGCACAGCCACCATAAATACAAAAACATCGTCATGGAAAATTATGAGCCTGTCCAGGTAAGAAGCAGCTAAGCTAGCACATCCAACGAAACTGACCGGAACAAAATATAGACACCATATCTTCTTTGTTTGGCAGCGCACTACCAATAATACAAAATCTGTGTTTTAAATCGTGATGGGTATTGATACCTAACGTCTGAATTGAAATAGAACCAACTAATGTGTCATAAAAGCATGATTAAAAAACCAATCTTGTCTCCTTCCGAAAACCTATGCACATATGATCACATAACTCCAAATTGATAAGGGTCTCATTACCGAAACCAAGTAGACCACACCACACGCAAGAAGCAGATAACTCGCAAGCTCCTGAAGCACTAACAAATTCTTCGGTTCCCAATTCAGATCAGGGAATGCTCTGGTCATCACAGCAACACTGAAACAAAAGCAACCAGACCCTCTTAATAACTCCCGCAATTCTACAAGCATCATTACACCTAAAACCACCTCCCCCACTCAAAGTGGCGACAGATAGCATTGCAAACAGAATCCAAGAAAATACGTACAAGATTTGCAGCATTCCTCTACCAGCCCAGTACTCCAATACCTACTCATCCATCAAAACAATAGAAATGGTAGTCAAAACCAACACAATAGCCTAATTTGCCTGTGCCTAACTAATAGAAAAGGGATCGACTTTATACCCTCCAAAATTTCATTATGAATCCCCACTCGGTCTCCGCAACGGCCACAAAGAGCGCGAGCGCGACGGCGTAACACCGAAAGATCCCGCCAAAGATCTCAAGAAAGCAAAAGGAAACAATAAGTGGAAAGAGCTAGAGACTACTGTATGCACATTGGAGGATGTAGGGTTTTGGCGGTACATCGGAGCCGTCCCTGAAGGATTCGACGGCGGAGATGACGTTGGCGGCCACGCATAGGAGAGCGACGACGGCCGTGATGACGCTGAAGCATCTGCACGCGATGAGGAAAGGGTCGGGCCGGCTGCGGATCCGCTTGCGCGGGGAGTGGCTCGTGGAGGCCTCTCCGGCCTCGGCGTCCCTCGCCATTCGACGCGCCAAGGAGACCAACGCTAGGCTTTCCGGTGGCGGTGGGAAGGGTGGCGAATGGTTATGCTCTCATTCCAGGGAATTCAAAGAACAAATAGGAACCATGATCAAGCTTTATGCAGCTATGCTGTCTGATGCTGTCGCTGAGGTGGGGTAGTCGGAATACCTCACCCCCGGTGTGAAGCAACGAGGAGGAGAGAGAGAGTTGGATGCCTTGCGTGGGTCGGTTCAGGCAAAGAAGGTATGGTCACTCTATGGGCATGTTTGGTTCGTCGGAAGGGGCTGTGAAGTCACTTTTTTGAAAGTGAGTCCAGCCACTTCCGACGTTTGGTTCGTTGGAAGTGGGTCGCGTTCAGGCCAAAATGGCCTGGACTTCACGCTCGCGACTCCGGGCCAAAAAGGCCGGGAGTCGCTCGAAGTGAGGATCACTTCATATCCTCACTTCGCTCGGGGTTTTGCACCACTTCAAACCCTCGAAACCCTAGCTTACCGCTCCGGCTCTCCACCCTGTTCTCCCCCGATCTCACTCGCTCGCCGTCTCTCCACCCACCATGGTCCTCTCTGTCTCCTCCGTTCTTCGTCACCCACGCCAGCCTCTCACTCCCCGGCGGTAGATCTGAGGAGCAGCGGGGCCAGGAACCCTCCCACCTCTTCTCTAGTGGTGGATCTGACGGGCGTTGTTAGGCTCTCACTCCCCGGAGGTAGATCCGACGGGCGGCGGGGCCAGGAACCCTAATGCTACCTCTCTAGTGGTGGATCCGAAGCTCTGCGAGCCCAGGAGCTTTTCCCTCTCCACGCGGTGCTGGATCTGGTCGGCAACCAAGGAGGTTGCTGCTATCTAGCCCGGTGGTAGATCTGGATCTCGGCCGATCGAGAAACCCCCCCTTTCCTCTCCGGACACCAGGCGTCTGATCCCTGCTACCTTTTTCAAGGTTTTTACACCTTCGTACCCTGTTTCATTTCCAGATCTATGGTTTTATATCTGGTTTCCCTCTCCATGTCACGAGAGGCTTGTTTCTTTGTTGAATTTGATCCCCTGGCATGGTTAATCTGATTTTTATTTGGGCCGATCTGTGCTTTTATGGCTTGGTTCTTCAAGTATAAGTGGTGCATTTCCTGGATCTGATCCCCTGCCTGGTTTCTGTGCTTTTATTTGGGCATATCTATGCTTTTATGGCTTGATTCTTCATGTTATATGCTGCATTTCCTGGATCTGATCCCCTTGCCGGGTTTTCTGTGCTTTTATGGCTTGTGATTGTTCATGTATTTGCTGGATCTGATCCCCTGCCTGGTTTCTGTGCTTTTATTTGGGCCGATCTGTGCTTTTATGGCTTGATTCTTCATGTTATATGCTGCATTTCCTGGATCTGATCCCCTTGCCGGGTTTTCTGTGCTTTTATAGCTTGTGATTGTTCATGTATTTGCTGGATCTGATCCCCTGCCTGGTTTCTGTGCTTTTATTTGGGCCGATCTGTGCTTTTATGGCTTGATTCTTCATGTATAAATGGTGCATTGCCTAGAACTGATCCCCTTGCCTGGTTTCTGTGCTTTTATGGCATGGTTTTTCAAGTATAAATGGTGCATTTCCTGGATCTGATCCCCTGCTTGGTTTCTGTGCTTTTATTTGAGCCGATCTGTGCTTTTATGGCTTGATTCTTCATGTATATATGGTGCATTTCCTGGATCTGATCCCCTTGCTGGGTTTTCTGTGCTTTTATGGCTTGTGATTGTTCATGTATTTCCTGGATCTGATCCCCTGCCTGGTTTCTGTGCTTTTATTTGGGTCGATCTGTGCTTTTATGGCTTGATTCTTCATGTATAAATGGTGCATTGCGTGGAACTGATCCCCTTGCCTGGTTTCTGTGCTTTAATGGCATGGTTCTTCAAGTATAAATGGTGCATTTCCTGGATCTGATCCCATGCCTGGTTTCTGTGCTTTTATTTGGGCCGATCTGTGCTTTTATGGCTTGATTCTTCATGTATATTCTCCAAGTCCTGAGTGGTTCGATTCTTCTATTCTTTCGACGCATTTATCATACCTGATCCCCTTGGCTTGAGTATTGCTGTTTGTATGCCATTGCAATTGCTGCTTTAGTATGCGATCTGATCCCTTATGCAATCTGATTCATTCGCTGTTAGTATGCCATTGCCATGTGGGTTGATCTATTGTTATGTCATGAGTATGCAATCCGATTCTAGGGCTTTGTATTTTCTATTAGCATGCTACTATTATGCAATGTGATCTATTAGTATACAATCTGCTTGGCATTTTGGCTATCTGATCCCTTATGCAGTCTTATCCACTTGCAATCTTTAATGACGCTGTTGCGTGGGATGATCTATTCGTATGATACTAGTATGCGATCTGATATGCTATGCTATTAGTAATGAGGCTGCCATTAATGTGTTATGCATTGGGCTTGATCTGATCCCCTACTCTATGGTTTCTTCATGCTCATGTTGGTAGTAGCTGATCCCCTATTTGAATTTATGATTTCATGTCATGTTCTTTACATACTCATGTTGGTATAGCTGTTTTACATGCAAATAGATACAAATATAGGTGTTTTATAGGGTTTTTAGTTAAAGTTTGACTTTTATATTAGATGGCCAATGGCGACGACGAGCAATTTGAGCGGATGAGGATGCTAGCTGCAGCCTATGTAGTCGTTGTCGCGGTGGTGCGTCGCTACCTTGGCTCACGTGATAACACATGTGTTATACCGCGCGAGCAACGACTTGTGTTGCGGGAAGGGCATATGGATAGGATATTGAGACCTGGGGGGGATTACTCTGTTAGTTACATCCGTATGGATGCAGACGCGCTGCATGAGTTAGCAAGAGTGATGAGAGCACGCCAACTTCTGATAGACACTGATCATGTCAAAGTTGAAGAACAATTATGTATATTCCTGCATATTGTGGGGCATAACACGAAAAATCGGGTCATGCGCATGGAGTTTATGTTGTCTGGTGAGACCATCAGTCGATATTTCCACATAGTTTTGAAGGCGGTACTGGCCCTCCGCGACACATTTATGCAACAACCTGGCTCATCAACACACCCTGAAATTCGGTACAACCGTTCATATTTTCCGTACTTTGAGGTACTATCCAACCCTCTTTGCACATAATGACGTCCCTCAATTTCATAGTTTCCAGAACTCACCATGAACGCTTCGGTTTTTTCCCTGTAGAATTGTATCGGCCTCATAGATGGAACTCACGTAGAAGCCACTGTCCCCGTCGACATGGCACTTCCTTTCCGAGGTCGTAAGGGTCTTACACAGAACGTCTTAGTTGCTGCTACACCTGACCTTCATTTTACCTATGTCTTGGCTGGTTGGGAAGGGTCGGCCAATGACTACACTGTCTTGAAAGACGCCCTTTCTCGACCACCTCCCGGTGGCTTGAAAACCATTGAAGGTATAAGTATCCCCACACAATCGTCGTTTAGCTTCATACTTGATTAGGCTTACGAGCCGTTTGAAACCCTTTCTAATCTTGTAGGGAAGTATTACCTTGTAGATGCCGGGTACCCAACGATGCCTGGGTTTGTTGCACCGTACCGGGGTGTAAGGTACCATCTCAACGAGTTTGTTGGACGCATTCCAGAAAACAAAAATGAGCTCTTTAACCTACGTCACTCGTCTCTGAGATCTAGGATTGAACGAGCGTTTGGTTTGCTTAAAAACCGCTTCAAGATCCTCGCATCACATCCATTTTACCCCTACAAGACACAAGTTGAGATTGTCCTTGTTTGTTGTATTTTGCATAATTTCATACTTGACAAATCCCCAAACGACCCACTAATGATGGTAGACACCATCGAAGATGACCCACCAATCACACAACCGTGCACGACGAGAGAGCAACGCCAAGAGCAAGGTGTTTGGCTCAATTTGCGTGAGGAAATCGCGGAACAGATATGGCTTGACTTCCAACGAGATCGTTAGGGATTTTGTTACATGAACTATTCGGCTGACAATTTGTAAAATTTACTTTGAGATGTTAACTTCTTATTATCTTGCTTATAAACGCGTACAGTATTCTATGCACCATGTTACTGGCGTATGCGGTATATTTTAAATGCCTATATCGCATTCGACTATTTACAGAATATGGATTCTTCCTCTCAATGCGAAGATGACTCGCAACAACCTCCTGGTGGGCCTAATACCAAGGGCAAGGCGAAGGTCACCGGCAAAACAGGCAGTCAGAATAAGAGGTGGACTGACACGGAGGAGGCTTACCTCCTAGAGTACCTCGCTGAGGTTAAGAAGGGCCGGCCCAAAGGGGATAGGTGGTTTAAAACTAGCCACTTTAATGCGGCGGCCAAGTATGTGAATGACAAACTTGAGCCTAAAGGGGACTTCGAGCTCAAACATGTCCAGAATCACATGGGATGGTGTCGAAGGAAGTACGAGGTCATTAAATGTTTGCATAAACTTAGCGGTTGTGGGTGGACAGAACTTGACAAGAAGTTCTCGATGGATGTGGATGTCGCCGCGGCGTACATTGCGGTGCGTTGGCATTGCCTAATACTTGACATGAATTAATGTCTTGCATTTGAAATTGCCTAATACTTCTCTTATTATGTAGGCACACCCTAATGCTAGGAACCTTATTAACAAGCCAATCCCTAATTTTAACTTGCTTACCGCTTGTTGCTGCGAGGAGAGGGCCTCGGGCAGATTTGCTCGGTCCACCCATGACGAGGCTAATCCTAACGAGCCTGTCATAGATCTCGAGGATGCGGGGTCTTGCCCCCCCTTTATCCCAACCGATGAGGCTGCCGATAGTCCGGCTGCCATGGACACGGGGAGCACGCCCACTGGGCATAACAACACTAATGTAGGCACAAGTGAATGTGAGACTTCTGTGCGCATGACTATGGCCGAAACTGTTGCACGTATGCCAGCTCGGGCATTTGCTAGTAAGCGGTCGAGAGAGACGAGGGATGACACATTTGTAAGAGTTATTGAGAAGGTTGGGGATGCCATTCTATCCGGCAATGTCAAGTCGACCGATAAATTATATGCATCAGTTATGGAATGTGCAACTGATTACCCCGAGGAGGATCTTCTACGTGTTTTCAATGTGCTCAACCGGGACGAGGTAGAAGCACGTGGATTCTTGGTGATGAGCATAAAACACCGGAAGATGTGGTTGAAAGACTTCTTTGATCCCAATAGGCACAATTGACTTTTATATTGTACGCATGTAAACATTATATGACACTTGTAGCTGCTTGATGTGGGTTTTATGGTGGTTTTTTGGGTTCTTTTTGGGGTGCATGGGCTTTTGGGATTCACGGATGCAAGCCAATCCCTAATTTCCAAATGCATGTGTATAGTTGATTTTGTATCATACAACCCACGTATTGACTTGTGTATTTGCCAATCAATTGATTTTCTTTTGATTGGCAGCTATAGTTTATTGTATACTATGCAGTTCATGTATTTGACAATTTGAGTTGATTTCCTATTGATTGGCAGCTTGAAATCATGAAATACTATGTCGTCTACAAAGGGAGACGACCCGGTGTATATGATTCGTGGCCGGCATGCCATGAACAAGTGCATCAGTTTGGTGGGGCGTGTTATCGGGGGTTTTATAATAGAAATGACGCTTTAAATTCATATCATGAGTATGCATCTCAATTGCCCCGTGCAACTAATTCCGGTACAAGAGGGTGTGGTCGGTTTGAATTTGGAATTGCAACTGCTATTGGATTGTGTATTGCATTAGGGTTTATTGTGTTTTTCACCACGAGTTGATTTGTATGTCATGGACTTGTTGGTTATTATGAAATTGAGCCCCTTGTGTTTATGGCTATTTGATGGGCAGTCACTCACTTTCCAATGTAATGGATTTTTTTTGTGATGGATTTAGTTGCTTTATGATTTTCTGTTGTTTATGATCATGGGGAGATGATGAAAACAGCTTATAATGCAATTTGATTTGGTGTGGTCTGATTTTTATGTCATGGACTTGTTGGTTTCTGATCATGGGGAGATGATGAAAACTGCTTATAACGTCATATGGTGTTGGGGAAATGATGATTCAAATGTGTTCATGGGGGAGGAGAGGCTTGGTGATTTGAATGGCTTAATCTGTTAAGCAACCAATTGCCGCTACTGCTATGATTGGCAACCATTAGATACAATCTGATTTTTATGATGGATTTAATGTTACTACTATGATGTGAAACTGAGCCAAGCCTATTAGATGCAATCTGATTTTGATTGGCAGCCATTAGATGCAATCTGATTTTATGATGGATTTATTGCTTCATGCTATGATGTGAAACTGAGCCAAGCCTATTAGATGCAATCTGATTTTGATTGGCAGCCATTAGATGCAATCTGATTTTATGATAGATTTATTGCTTCATGCTATGATGTGAAACTGAGCCAAGCCTATTAGATGCAATCTGATTTTTATTGGCAGCCATTAGATGCAATCTGATTTCTATGATGGATTTATTGGTTTATGTTACTGCTGTGATGTGAAACTGAGCCTATTAGATGCAATCTGATTTTTATCTGATTGGATTTGGTTTATGTTACTGCTGCCTAGGATGTGCAACTGAGCCTAGATGCAATCTGATTTTTATCTTTGGCAGCCATTAGATGCAATCTGATTTCTATGATGGATTTATTGGTTTATGTACATGCTGTGATGTGAAACTGAGCCTATTAGATGCAATCTGATTTCTATGATGGATTTATTGGTTTATGTACATGCTGTGATGTGAAACTGAGCTTATTAGATGCAATCTGATTTTTATGATGGATTTATTGGTTATGTTACTGCTGCCTAGGATGTGCAACTGAGCCTAGATGCAATCTGATTTTTATGATTGGCAGCCATTCGATGCAATCTGATTTCTATGATGGATTTATTGGTTTATGTTACTGCTGTGATGTGAAACTGAGCCTATTAGATGCAATCTGAATTTTATCTGATTGGATTTGGTTTATGTTACTGCTGCCTAGGATGTGCAACTGAGCCTAGATGCAATCTGATTTTTTATATTAGATGCCATTCGATGCAATCGGATTTCTATGATTCAAATTATTGGTTTATGTTACTGCTGTGATGTGAAATTGAGCCTATTTTCCGTACTCTGATTTTTATCTGATTGGATTTGGTTTATGTTACTGCTGCCTAGGATGTGCAACTGAGCCTAGATGCAATCTGATTTTTTATGATTGGCATCCATTCGATGCAATCAGATTTCTATGATTCAAATTATTGGTTTATGTTACTGCTGTGATGTGAAACTGAGCCTATTAGATGCAATCTGAATTTTATCTGATTGGATTTGGTTTATGTTACTGCTGCCTAGGATGTGCCACTAAGCCTAGATGCAATCTGATTTTTATGATTGGCAGCCATTCGATGCAATATGATTTCTATGATGGATTTATTGGTTTATGGTTTATTGTTGTTTATGATCACGGGGAGATGATGAAAATTGCTTATAATGTCATATGGTGTTGGGGAAATGATGATTCTCATGGGGGAGGAGAGGCTTGGTGATTTGGATGGCTTAATCTGTTAAGCAACCAATTGCCGCTAAAGAAGGGCAATGATGATCCAAATTCTGAGCCCTTGTGTTTTTTATATACGATTGTACAGGACGAGCATTGCGATCGACAACAAACAGATGTATTCAAGAGTCAGTCATTTGCTGTATTGTACGTGTGTATGTATGTCCAGGGAATCAGTCTTTTTGTGACATGTAATTATGATATCAAGGGTTGGTCGGTTTTGTAAGTTATTTAAGTTGTATTTTTTGAGTTTGTAATTGTGAAACATGTGTTTTAGTTTTGTATTTACAGGTTGTGCTAGATACAATATATGTTGTATTTTTCAAGTTTGTAATCTAAAGTGGGTGTTTACAGCTGTGTTTTGAAAAAATAGAAGTTGTATTTTTCAACTTTTTTCCTTTACATCTCTATTTTTTCATTTCATCCAATGCATGAAAATGTAAGTAATGTGAGTAATTGCTACATGTATTGGATGATTTTATTTCTAATGTCGAGAAAAAATACAAGTCGTGTTAGAAAAAATAAAGTCCAATGTATAAAACTCAAATCCAATCCATTTATAAACGGGTCAAATCCATTTGACTTGTCTAATCTGTTTATTAAACGGGTCGGGTCGGGTTCACGGGTCATGACTTGGAGATGATGTCCCCTAACATTAGCACCATTTGTGATGGCAATGGGGCGGATACTGTGGTATTTGTCCCCGCACTCCCCTTATTAGCACAGCCTTGTCCCCGCGCTGATAATGGAAAACATGGATAATTGATTATCTTAATTATAGCATATTGTTATAAGAGGGAAAAAGCTTCAAAAAATAAGAGCCAAAACCCTTATTTATAGACCCCAAGTCGTGGATCCTCCAATCAGATCAGAACTGTCCGTTTTTACCACTCAAAAAATCTTCGATCGATCCTAAATAGGTTTGGATCGAGCCAAGATGCCAAAATTTGGGTTTCTAACGGCTTGGATCGATCCAATATGAGTTTGGATCCATCCAATATGTAACAGAGAGTGGAATGGGTTTTGGATCGATCCAGACTGGTTTGGATCGATCCGATGTGTAAAACTGCAAAACTGGTCCCTGGAAAGGTTTTGGATCAATCCAAACCGGTTTGGATTGATCTACCCGGAATACATTTGGATCGATCCTGACTGGTGTGGATCGATCCGGAATAAGTGTGGATCGATCCAGACTAGGTTGGATCGATCCGGAATAAGTTTGGATCGATCCAGACTGGGTTGGATCGATCCAAACCGGTTTGGATTGATCTACCCGGATTACAACATTTAGATCTAATACATCAAGAATATGGGCGGTATGCTCACCACCTGCATTTGGGGTGACCATATCCCCACTTCATCCCCACTTCAAGCATCAACCAAACACCAGAACTCAGAAAATATCAGAACTCAGCATCCACTTCAGCACCAACCAAACAGCAAAAGTGACAGAATTTACCACTTCTCAGCATCCACTTCAAGCAACAACCAAACACCAGAACTCAAAAAAATCTCAGAAAGTCACTCCTCAGAAAGTCACTCCCCAGAAGTCACTCCACTTCAGCTCACTTCTCAGCAACCAAACAGGCCCTATCCGTTAAGTATCTAGAATTCTGGATTCATCCAGACAGTCGATGTTCGTAGATTTTAGGGTTTAGGGTTTAGGGTTTGAGGCTAGACTTGTCTCAATCGATAAAGGGCTGAGTTCGTATCATAAATATTAGATTATTGAGCCTAACGGCAACGAAAATGATAGATAAATAAATAAATTCGAAGAGCTTTATTTGCTACGGGCGGAGCAACGTGGGTGAATTGTACACGCGAAGGTCCGGACCGGAATAATCGAGTTATGTGCACGTGAGCACGGAGGTCAAGAATACTCGTCGGTCGAGGCGGAGCAGAGTGTGTAGAGAGTACGCGGAGATCTCGACCCACCCAAATCCCAGATGTCAAAAACCCATCATCAAGAAAGGCGTGTTCTCCAATTTGGCGGTCTCTCTCTCCCGCTCGCTCGCCCCCCCTCCCTCTCGTCTCCCTCTCTCTTACACGAATCGAGATGGGGACGACCTCCGATGGAGATAAGCCGTGGCAATCCTACCACACCGTGTACACCAACGCTAAAGCCGGTACTTCTCGGATTTAATCTCGCTTGTACCCCGAATCCTTTACTAATTTCTATGGTTCCTTTCGACTCGGTTCTTCGGATTAATGATCTTTACCTTCACTGGACTTCCAATATCTCTCTCACTGGTAGTATGATCTGGGTTTCTTGCTTTATTTTGTCGGATTTCCCGTTTATTTTTTGTCACATATTGGTTGGAATCTTGAGATAACCGTTACGAATCATTTTAATTCGGTTATGTGCTTTCAATCCTATGATTTAGGGTTCCAAGGAAGAGTAATGAGTTCTTGGAATGAGTTCGTTGTGAGGTAAGGCGGATGTATGGAGTGCGTTGCCTCGACCTTGTTCATTAAGATCAATAGAAAGTGGTGATCAATGATCTTTACCTTCCCTGGACTTCTATATATCTTCCACTAGTAGTATGATCTGAATTTCTTGTTTTGGTTGGTCAGATTTCCCATTTATTTATTTTTTCTGACTTATTGGCTGAATTCTTGAGATTAATGGCTACGAATCATTTGGAGCTAACATTTAAACGCTAGATACAATTTTTTTTATTATTAGGTTCTTGTTTTGAATCCTATGAGCTAGGGCTCCAAACAAGCAAAATGAGTTGTTGGAATGAATTTGTTCTGAGGTAAGCCGTAAGCCTATGTTCCAAAGAGAGATGCATCAAGTATGTTAGCCTCAGCCTTGTTTATCAAGATCAATAAAGAAGTGGAAATTAATCGTTTCAGCCATGTGTCTTTTATGATTGGCTTGGATGTCTAGTTTTCTTTGCTCTTGAAAGGGGAGAGGCTCTTATATCTGAACTACAGCACAAAGGATGATTCATAGATCCGAAATGTCTATGATAGGAGATGCATGTACTGATTGTGGAGAAGAAATGATTTAGGAGATACTAGGAGTTTATTGAACCAAGGACAGGTGGAGATTTTAACTCTCTTATGCACTGACTGTGGAGTGGAAATGTTTTAGGAGATTTTAGAAGTTTATTGAACCTAGGATAGATGGAGACTTTAACTCTTTTCTAACCCTTAATGAGAAGGGAATTAAATTCTGACACGTGCTTTCAGAATATGCATAAGATCATCTTTAATATCTACCCTTTCCTTGAGCTCTTTTACCAGACAAGAAATCTGTATATTTCCACGGTGGTGTTGCATGGTTCGTGCTACTTGTGGTGTTTAAATAAGAAATTAGGAAATCAGGGGCTACACTTTGAGATTTAATGCATTCTGTCTTTGCCATTGCTACCTGAATGCCGATGATGTTTGCTAGTTGTTCTGCATGCTTATTTGCCAGGGATGTTAATATACTTGAAGATTGGTAGGTATTATTTTTTGAGAAGAGATTACTATTTTCAGTGTATATCCTTTGGGTGTTATGACGCCTTGAAACTTTTTGTTGTTGATTATTAGGAATGGACGGAGTTGATAAGGAAAAGGTGCAAAAGATTGTCTATGAGATGAGCAAAGGATCAAAATATTTTAAAAGCGAGAAGCGTAAAGAGGCATTAATAAAACTTAAGATAGAGAATCTACGTGCGCAGTGTGCAGTACTTACAGAGATGGACTTATCTCAGTACCAAAAGGTGCACGTTTATATGAAGGTTTTATCATTATTGGATGCTTTGCATTTTCTAATCAATGGGTTTGAATATTGCTTTTTTGTTAGCCATATGATTGAAATCTCATCTTAAGGTGCCACATAAGAAGCCTGCTTTCATGTATGCATTTCCTGAAACCCAGGAGGCACTGCTGTGCAAATTGGAGCTTTAAAACCGCAAGATACAGAGAAAATGAAGATGAAGGCCAAGCAAATTTCTGGATTAAATTATCAATGTGGTAGTTGGTGGTTAATGAGGGGTTGAAAAAGCTACGAGATATCTAATGAAGCCAAGGAATAAAGGTAGCTGTATGGTTTTTCTGACGATAGAGCTGAGAATCTTAATAGGACACAAGAAATGCCATGGGCTAGAAGATGAACTATCAGGTGCTTCCTAGGAAGATTTGTGAACTGAAGCTGCCAAAAGGATGGCTTTCTCCAACCACCTTGTTGATAGTAACAATCTGAGAAGTCCTATTTCATTCGCTGGCGGACAATAGGGAATCATTTTGATTGTAAAATTCATCTATTTTTGGAGGATTGAATGGTTTAGGCAGTTCTTTTCTGATATCTGCACTGAATTTCTATTTTTGCTGTCAAGAAAATCTTGGTTGGTTTATTGAGTTTGTGTTCCGTGCTCAGCAATTTATTTGCACATATAATGGAGCAATGCACAAAGATAACCAAGGTAGTGGAGGTTTGGTGGAGCACAGTCACTGTGGCTCTAAAATTGATGCAAATCATTAAAGTAAAAGTACTTGATACGCAAATACTATTGGAAAAGGAAACAACTCAATTTATCCACTCATATTAAGCTATACACCCAAAGGATATAAATTCCAAATATACTAGGATGTTGTGTGCAAGTGATGCTTGTGTTTGATAGTTGATATGTCATCCAGTGGTATCATCTTGATGTTGTGAAATGCATAGAGCCTTCGGTTATGAGTGAGCTAGCATTGCTTTTAAGCTTTTTGTCTCCATACTTTTGAATGGATTCTTATGGTCTTTTATTCTGCCTTTCAGATAGCTGATAAAAGAATTACAGAGCTGGAAGCTTCACGTGACCTTTCAAAGATATGGCTTCATTCTGATATGGATGCATTCTATGCTGCTGTCGAGACATTGGAGAATTCATCATTGAAGGGAAAGCCATTGGCTGTAGGTAGCATGTCAATGATATGCACTGCTAGTTATGAGGTGTGCATCCTGTCTGCACAAGCAAATATGAGGTGGAATTTGGTGTTAAGTGAAAGATGCTAGTGCTTGCGTATGTTTGGATATTTCTTTTATGATACTGCATATTTTGGCTGACATTTTGAATCTTCCACTGTATTCTTTAGGCACGAAAATTTGGTGTTCGCGCTGCAATGGCTGGTTTTATTGCATGTAAACTATGCCCTGACTTGATCTTTGTACCTCCAAATTTTGAGAAGTATGCCTATTACAGTGAATTGACACGGAAAGGTTAGCAGCTTGCTCACAATATTGATTTTGTTGTAAGTAGGTATTTAATTTCTCATTTGGTCACTGCTAATGCAGTTTTCCGGAAGTATGATGCTGACTTTATTTCAACCAGTTTGGATGAAGCATATCTCAATATAACTGACATCTGCATCAAAAGAAGTGTTAGCAGTGAAGGAGTAATCATTCTGATCTTTAACATTCTTGATGTCATTTTATGTTCTTCTGAACCTATCAATTTGCTTTGGTTTGTATTATCACTAAATTTTTCTTTGTTATGAAAGGTTGCTGCCGAAGTAAGGAATGCCATTTACAAGGAGACTGGCCTTACTTGTAGTGTTGGTGCTGCTCCAAACAGGTTGCTTGCCAAGGTTCATGCTACTGGACCTGTTTAGTACGCTAGATCAGATTATTTGTTCAAAGGCTTGTCTAGGTTATTAATATTTTGGTGCTAGAGCATTTATTGTTAGTTATAACAACCAATGAAAGCAATTCATATGGTTTGTACTTCAAAAGGTCCAGGGCTAAAAGCTAACTCTATAAAGCATGCGATGGATTTGAATTTGCTGAGATTTACAATAATCATACACATCAGAAAGGGTTGGATAAACTGTTTGTAGTAGAAATGTGACAAGCAGGCCTTCTGCATGACATTTCTTTTTGTTGTATCACCTTTGGATCTTCAGTTGCGTTTTTGAGATTATCCTACAATGAGAAGTTCACAGGTTTCTTGTTGCGTTACCTTTTTGTAGCTTTTTTTATGCTCATCTTCCTCGTGCTACTCCATCTGAGTGACAAATCATTGGCCTTTCTCCATTTGTTGAGTATTAAAGTTCTCTTTAATGTGCCTCAAGGGCCTGAATTAGTTTTTAATTAATAAGGACCTCTAAAAATTTTACCTGTTGTGATTGCATCAAGCCAGCCATTTTGCTAATTAAATTGAGCTTTTTGGTGGATATACGGAATGTTCGGGTGACTATGGATATCTTTTGATTGGCATGCAAGTGAAGGGGGAATGCATAATAATTGCTTTTGCAGAATATACAACATGAAACATCATTGATGTAAAGAACACACTTGTTTAGTGACATTAACTAGTACTATGGTGTGCTGATAAGAGCATGAAGTTAAACAAACTTCAAGTTGGACTTTTCTCATCTTTGTGAGTTACTCTCTCCATCAATTCGGATCTAATCTTGATGCTGAATTGGCTAGTTTTAGAAGAGCTTCTAGGGATCTCAACTGGCCAGGATTTAATCTTTTTCTCATTACTTTTTAGAATGCAGGACCATATGTCGAAATTTGTACATTTTTTTTCCTAGTTGGTATTGCGAAAGTTTCTATAGTTGTAGTAAAATGTCTCAATTGACTAATATTTGTATCCCATTTATTTCACTAGGTATGTTCAGATATTAACAAGCCTAATGGGCAGTTCATTTTACCAAATGACCGGGGGGCTGTTATGACCTTTATCTCATCACTTCCAATACGAAAGGTAGCATTGTCCCCTTTATCAGAGTTTGGAAATTCTGGGCTCTCTTTTGAGAGTCATCAGTTGCAACCTTTGGGCTATGTGTCCAGTATTTCGATTATCAGTTCGAATGTCTTACCGCCGAAAATAAAATTATGTTGCCACTGTCATGATTAACATTTATCTCGGTTTATTTCTTGGAGTGTCTCAAGTGTATTATTGTTCTATTTATAATACTGCGGAAGTATTTTTGCCTGTAAATCTGATATTTTCTAAGAAATTCTGAATGCAGATAGGGGGTATTGGTAAGGTGACTGAACATATTTTAAAGGATGTCCTCGAGATATATACTTGTGAGGAGATGCTGCAAAAGAGCGCTTTCCTATGCGCTCTATTCTCTCAATGTTCAACTGGTTGGTATTTAATACTTTACTTCAGATTTATTACAATTTATATGGAGATGAATGGATCTCATTTATTAAAGGTTTTTAGTACTTTAATTTATGGATCCATGTGGGTTTGCTTATAGAAAATAGATTTCAGGAAGCTAGAACTGTCTTTTAAAGTTCACAGTAAACAATATACTGTTTAGATTCCTACACATGAAATATTGTCTTAAGGGTATGAGTGCTTTTGATTTAGTGTCATGTTACGTCTATGTTAGCACACACTGTCTTGAACCCATATCCAACTTTAACTTGACTCACTAGCAGTTCATTATTCCTTTACCCATACTATCAATCTACACTAACTTCTTGAGCATTTTCTGTATTTGAAAACCTGATATATATATTTAGTGAGACATATAGAGCCTCAATTCAGAGCTTTACATCTCATCTTTATGCAATGCATGAGCCTTAACTTATTAGTGATGTCTATGTGTTTCTTTTAGCCATTTCAAATAGCAAGTGTGTGAAAAAGTTTATTTTACACATGTAGAACCTATTAATACAGTTTGCAGAATAAGCATGCTAGCAGGATTTAGGGACAGTGCAATTCTAGCAATAACAGCAAGTGCCTGAGACAACATATGCTTCTATAATTATGGCATAAACTAGAAACTGGTTGGAAGTGATTAACCTAATCTCAACCCATTTTTGTTGATGTCATGCACTTTGACCCATAGCTAACTCACTAAAAGAAACTTTCCTACTCATAAACCCTTTTTGACGAGTTAGTTTTAGTCGATTTAGCAGGTCATAGCCTACTCATAACCCCATTTTGCAGCACCACTTGATGCATATTTGTTCTTGGTTATATATGGACTTTTCGCTAAATCTTACTGTTATTCTGAAAGGGGATATCTTGGTCTATAAATTTTGACTAACAGGTTCTATAATTTTTGTTTGCACTTCTTTTAAAAATCCGGTAGTTAGCATTTTGACAATGCCTTATAAGCATGGGTTTTGTCAAAAAAATGTGTTCCCGCTTTCAATTTCGTCTTATATAGCTATCGATGAATCATGTTGTCTTTGATAATATCACCATTTAGGTCTAGGTAAACTTTAGAAGAGCATTGATCTAAAGTAGATAGCCTTTCTAATAGTAATGCTAATTGCAAGTTCATGTTGTAATTTTTAAGCTTTTTTTTTGTTTGGAGATTTTTCTATAGGTAAATGTTATCGGATCTTTCAACTTTGGTTTCCATTTGTCATCTGTAAAGTTTCTTCCAAAATATTGTGGTGAGATAGTTTGAGTTGGTCATTTCCTTTTAACAAAGTATAGCTTAGTATTCTTTTAATTGTAGCCCCCCTAACCGCGTTCCATCATTTTAAACCTACTAACACAATTTTTCTGAATTTTGATGCAGACTTCTTCCTTTCCATTGGACTTGGCTTAGGGAAGACAGATACTCCTCAATATACATTGCGCAAGAGTATAAGCAGTGAAAGAACATTCTCTGCCACTGATGACATGTCACTGCTTTCACAGAAATTGGGTAAAGTTAATGTTGTTGATTTTTTTTCTTCTTTTTTTTAATTGAGCCTTTTTCTCTGGCTTAGGGTGGATAAATACCCATACAACCACAAAGTCCTTGCACAGAGGATTGGAACCCAAGACCTCACGCAGAGTTTACGAGCCTTACCCACTACACTATGCGCTCTTGTGCTTCATGTTGTCCAATTGATGAGTTCCAACTACCTGCTCATATGCTTTCCTCGACTACTTTGATTAAGAATAACCTTTGTTTCATCTTCTGATGCGTTTTTAGACTTCAGACTGGTAGATCAGTTATTTTTGTGAACTATGATCTTACATCTTCTGTGCTGTGTATATGCTTGCATTCTAGTCTTATGGTCTGCCATATGGAGGTCCAGTCTATTTAATCTCCGTATAAGGCTTTTGCTCTGACTATATACCGTCAAATGTTCTACTCACAATGTTCTAGATTGATGTATATGCTTGAGTATGTTAAGCATATCAGCTGTCCTTTCTTTATTTCATTTGTTTGATCTGTTATGGTGTATGCAGCTGAGATTGCGGAAGCATTGTCAAATGACATGGAGAAGGAATGTCTTCTTGGCCGAACATTGACGTTAAAACTGAAGACTGCAGCTTTTGAGGTCTCTTAGATTTTCTGGTTTTGTCATCAGTGGTGCAATTTACTAGGCTCTTTGAAAGAATGTTGTTCCTGTTGTTTTAGGGTGCAAATCAGTTTCGTCTTTACTCCATCTCATGATTGATGATGATTTTTTGTAATCTAGATACGGACAAGAGCCATAACTCTGCAGAAGTACATCCATACAAGGGATGACATCTTCGATAATGCTTTCAAGTTGCTTAAGGCGGAGCTTCCTATTTCATTGAGGTTGATAGGTGATTGTTCACAAGCTATCCTTATATGATGGTTTCTCTTGTGTGATTAAGTTATTGTACAGAAATATGTTTAACTTGCAATTTATGGCTCTTTATATTGACATGATGACAATCGTGTGCTGTCTTTTTTTGTCATGTTTTCGATTGTTCATAAGTGAAACATGCAACAATAAGCTTATGAGGAGGGAAATTTTCTTTAAGGCTACCTTGGAAATTTAAAAATATAGTAGAAGACACTAGAACTAAGTACTTCTGAATTCTGCCAATTACTTGTCTTAGATTTAGGTAAAAGTTGTCATAAAACTAGTTCTTAGATTTTAGCAAGCTATGTTTTATATGCGTTCATATTTCTGTACGTGCTTGATGGCTTTTCACTTTTGGCATAAACTATACCCAACAATTCTGAAATATCAGAGCTTTGTTGGAATTCTCCAGATTAGAGCCTAGTGCTGTCATAATTGCATCTTTCGCCATTGCCTCGGCTTATGGATATTTTAATACTAATTGGAATTTTATACAGGTCTGCGTATGTCACAGTTCCATGGTGACAAACATGTTCCTCTTGATCCCACGCAGAGAACTTTGACTAGCTTTGTCATCTCGGGAGATGCTTCTCTAAGTTCTAAATGTTCAAGCAATTCTGTTGGTCCTAATAGTGATGAGCATGTCATTCGTGATCTGGGAAGTGATGTTTTGGCTGTTGAAGAAGGTTTTATCTCAAATGATGATTGTAGAAAAACCAACCATCACTATGAATCAATCATCTTAAATTCCAACCATCAGGCCTTTGAACACGATCACAGCTCCAACAATGATGCCAAGAGAATGAAGAACAAAACTGAGGAAGAATCTTCGATGGAAGCAACCCTGACCTGTAAAAGAGTGCAGCCATTCTGGATAGACGACTCTATATGTTCAGTTTGTGGGCTTGAACTACCTCAAAGCTTTACTGAAGATAAGCAAGAGCACTCAGATTTCCATCTTGCAGAGATGATTCAAGAGGAAGAATCCATCCACGGCCTTAGAAACTCTGCGCAGCAGGACAGGTACCATACCCTCGCCTTATCTACATGATAATATTACAAGTGGTTAGCCTTTACAGCATAAAGTAGATGCACTGCACCTCTGTTGTTGGGAGGGGGGGGATAAAACGAATAAAAAAGCCCACGTCTCCAATCTTCAAAAATCCGTCTTACCACCTTCCAGTCATATTTCATGCCTTGGGTCTGAGATGCATGCTTGATCAATCATAGTACCACCAGTTTAATTATTCATGAATAAAAATGCCAACGCGTCTCCGGTCTTCAAAAATTCTATGCTCAAGCATATCATGATAACAGGCAGCGTCTCCAGCTTCATTTAAATGTCATTATATAGATCCTTCATGGAGAAAGATACACGAGAGTATAATCGGGATTATTTCATTAAAACTTGCTAGGTTGGCTGGAAAGGTCTTTCCAGCTAGAGAAGGTGCACGAAAGAAGCTGAAGTCAAACTCGAAGGAGGAAAGGTATATTCCAATCGATGCTTTCTTTGGAAAGATTACTAAGAATGTATAGAATAATAAGATAGAATATTATCAGCTTCTGTCCCCGGAAGCTAATATCCTTCTTCTCTCGCCTATTATTTATAAGTGTAGAATAGAACGTGACTTTTCCTCAGGCATATTCGTCGCTGGGTGATATGGAAGATCTACATTTAGCGATTTGAGTCATCATTATTATACTAAATAATTAACAGCATTGTCCATTTATCAAACTCATCTCTCCCAAGCTTCATTGGCTTAACCTCGAGCTCCTGTAGTAGGTAAAGCATGATTACTATTAGGGGTGACAATCTGGGTCATGACTCATGAACCCGATCTGATCCGAGATAAACGGGTTTAGGTTTAGTATAAGCGGGTTCGGGTCATAAACAAATTGACCCGTGAATAAACGGGTCAGGTCGGGTTGACCCGCAGGTCATCTCCTCCCCCCCCCTCTCCCTCCCGATCTCCCCCATCTCTCCCTCTCAAGTCTCTCAACCCGATCTCCCTCTCCCCGATCTCACCCTATCCCCATCTCCCCTCTCTCCCCCTCTCCGGCCTCCCCCTCACAGCGATCTCCCCTTCTCCCCTAGCTAACCCACCTTCTACCGCGCCTCTCTTCCTCTCCTCCTATGTTCTCTCCCAACCCTCTCACCGGCCGCCCCTCTCTCTCCTCCCTCTCTTCTTCCCCGACCATCTTAATTCTTAACCCACCTACTTCCTCCATCTTCTCCGAGCACCCCCGCGAGCTCCAACCTCGACGCTGAGACAACCCATCGTCCACCGCCATTAATCCATGCAAACTCACCCACAAGGCCACAACCCATCCCGGCGCCGTCCTCTTCGTCGCCGACGCCTTCCGATCCCTTCCCTCATCCCTCTCGGCGAGATCCAGCCCTATCCGGGGATCTCTCGTCTTCCTCTCGGAACCCGGTGCCTCCTCCATCCTCAACCCATCAGGACACCACCTCCGGCTACTCCTACCTCCACACTCCCCAGATCCGGCCTCCCCATCGCCTCACGACCCCTCCATCATTTTCAGCGAAGAACCGGCATCATCAGCCTCTCCCTAGCTCGCGGCTCCTCTTCCTCCCTTCAAGACTCGCGAGCCACAACCCATTCCGGCGTCCTCTTCACCGCCAACGCCTTTCGATCCCTTCCCTCATCCCTCTCGGTGAGATCTAGTCTGATCCGGGGATCTCTCACCTTCCTCTCGAAAGTCGAAACCCGACACCGCCTCCATCCGCAACCCACCGCCTCTGGCTACCCCGACCTCCACAATCCCCAGACACCTTACAGCCCCTCCATCATTTCTGATGAAGAACCAGCGTCGTTGGCCTCTCCCCCAGCTCAGCGACTCTTCCTCACCGCTGCCGCTGTCACAGATAACCCGTTTATTAGATAGGTCAACCTGACCCGACCCGTTTAATAAACGAGTTAGACATGTCGGGTTCGGATTGATAAACCTGACCCGTTTATTAAATGAGTCGGGTTCAGATTTGACTTTTATTAAACGGGTTAGCGCACTACCCGACCCGCGAACCCAAATTGTCACCCCTAATTACTACTAACAATACCAGGATTAGGACAGGGGCCGATCTCTAGAAGCTTTTTTACGGCTCTTTTCTAGCAACTCATCCGGAACAGCATTTGATATCCATGCGGGATAGTTTGTTGAGATTTCCTCATGCCGCTGCTCATAGAACAGTATATGAGCAT
Organism: Narthecium ossifragum; assembly: GCA_963920575.1. Lineage (NCBI taxonomy): Eukaryota > Viridiplantae > Streptophyta > Magnoliopsida > Dioscoreales > Nartheciaceae > Narthecium > Narthecium ossifragum. Next base: position 1,418,277 of record OY986973.1, read on the forward strand.
AATGTACCTGTTCTGCCAAGTGGGAAACTATGCTGCCAAGCAATCCCATCGGCAATCTTGCAAACTCTCACATCGGAGGAAAGCACAAATATGCAATATGATGATGGATACAGCTTCTCTAATTTTCTTCAACCAAACAGTTCCAAAGAAGCAATTATCACAAATAAGAAAATGCCCATCACGAGACTCTGAAGCTACCGAATTCTGAATAGAATAATTAATTTCAAGACATCCAGCAAATACATAGCCGCGGATATAAGCAAGTTGTTACTACCGTAGGGCTCCAGAAGGTTTTGTGAAAAGCACCAAAATTCTGTTTTGCAGAGCAGGTGGTTAGAGGCAAACTACAGAATCCATCCAAAACTGGGTCGTGCAAAGTGCGCTTGACTTCTTAAATTAGAACTGTAAAATGACAAGCAATAATCTAGAAGAAACAAACACTTATCTAGCAATGCCATTAACCCATAGAAAAAGACAGTTATAGTCGGAAAAATTACTTCCCCAGATGCAAAACAGAATGCTGATCAAAATCATCCAACCATGCTTGTATAAGCAGGAATTAACAATATTTACTTGCATATAAAATTATTTCTCTCATGAAGTTATAGGCAACTATAAACCAATGGTGGAGGACATGATGTTAGAAGTGGAAGAATACTAGAAGAGGAAGATTAACTGGAAGAAGAGGGTGATGAACAAGCGGAAGAGTAAGAGGAAAAAGAACATAAAGAGGATGTAAAATAGTAGCAGAGGAAGAGGAAGAAGTCAATGAGAATAATATGAATACGCAAGTAAATGAAAATTCTTGCCGACATGAAACCCTTAAGGTGATAGGTATGGTTTCCTTTGTAATATATATTAGCAACTAGGCTTAGACCAGTTACTTCACATCGGATGTAAAACAATGGCCTTAGAATAATTAGAGATCAGAAATAAGTGACCTGTAATTAAACTAAGCATGTACTTGGGAGGGCAATAAAGGATGTCAAGCTTATAAATGAGTAACCACTGGAGCCAAAAAGTGCTTACTTCTAGTGCTGAAGCAGAGGATGTTTGGATTTGCCAAATAATAGAAGCTTGAGAGTTGACATAGGATAAAGTAGCAGCCAAGGAGCTGGAGCAACCAGTTGGAACCTGGCATTCATGCTGAAGATAGCACTGACATGAACTTTTAAATCTGAACTCAGAACTATGGCAAAAAGGAGACTTGTTTCAATGATCTGGAGCTGTTTTACAGAACTGACAGCTGACGTAAAATGCTGATTGTAAGATACCCACCAAATACTGGCAAACAGAGAAAACACCAGTATTTTTAATTCTTGCTTCCATACAGAATTAGAGCCAAAAGCTCTAGGCTTTTTACCCACTATCTTGGTTTCTATTCCCTACATCCACAAGGAAGCATGAACATTGATATTATCCTTACTGATTTCTCCAGAATCCCTTCATTCCTGATATACAAGGATGGATTTAAGCACCCTTCTAGCACTTTCTAACATATGCCTACCACCCTCGTCAATAGTAGTATCCCCAAGATCTCTCCCTATCCGTATAAAGATCTCTTGTAAAGAGCTGAACATCAAATCCAGCTCTCTCGGTTGAGTAAATCCCTTGCCCAATAACTTCATGCAAGTCAAACGAACTAGCCCTAGTACCAAGCTGAAATCCGCATTTTCCAGTCCAATCACAATTCCAGACAACAAAACATTACCCACAGCGTCCAATACCTTCGTGTTTCCTTTCTTTAAAAGCAACACAACCATATTTATAAGCTTTTTACACACTGACTCTTCAACTTGAGGAATGTGCTGATCTTCAGTGAGTTCATTGACATCTTGTAGTTCAGCCTTTGCCAAAGCAGCAAGCCATGATGGAAATTTAAGCTCATATAGATCATATAATCTTGGTCTACCTGCTTCTCGTGTCATTAGTTGGCCAGAGGCCAACCCCAGAATAAGCACAGGCAGCCATGGTTTTGCAACACGGAGAATATGTGACGCATAGCTTGAGCCAATGGAAGTTTCAACACAAACAATAAGGTCTAGAAGATCATTGCAAAGATAAAAGACTTCAAGAGGCAGTCCAGAAGACACGGTAGACCTTTTCAGCACTAAATGGACAAACTTGGCAATATAGGTGAAGGAGCTCCTTAGTTTGTGTAGAACATCTTTCAGATATTCTTCCTCGGAGAGAGTGCTTCCCACTTCACGCAGTCCCTCTGTACAAGAGATGAAATGGCGGACATAAGATGAGGCAAACTTCAAGCATCTTACTTGGCTATTAGCTGTCAATCCAATTATTGCAGCATCAATAACAAACTTAAGAGCTGATGTGGATATTTTGAGCGCATTTTGCATTCTTTTGAAATCAGATAAATCAGATCTGGCTTCATAATCTGTAGAGAAAATGCAAAGTAAAGTTAATAAGAATGAATATAATAAATGGAATGGTAAGAGTTGTGCTGTGAACAAGATCTAGAACTCTAAAAATGATCTAATTACTTCACGTTCTACTAAATTAATGCAAGTGCTTGATTCTCTTTCTTATTCACTGTACCGAGGAATACCAATCCTTTTTCTGCTGGAAGGCTTCAAGAGGATAATTTCCATACCTTTCATCTGGCTGGAGGAGTTTGTTCCAGGATGGGAAAAGAGTTTTTCAGCCCAACAGAGTAGTTGGTTCAATGAAGCATCCAAAATTCTATGCTGAAAAAAAATATGATAATTAAGATGACTTCTTAAAAAACTAGCAACAAAATTGTTTCTATAACCGAAACAATCTTATCTAGTCATTCGACCTCACAGAGCCAAGTCTCCAGAGCCCAAGATTGATACATTAAGGCATAAAAGTTCAATTATTGATGGATGGCTACAGCACTTTGGATATTTACGCTAGGGCAGGACAATACACAAAGTGCTTAAATTTCATGGTATTTTGTCCAACGAAACTGAAAAAAAAACAACCAGATCACAAACTCGCACAAAGAAAGAACAATGACAAACAAGATGCAGAGTAACAAAAGAGAATGTGCTGCAACAGAACATTACCAAAGAAATTATCTAAAGAAGCAATGCCAATACCTATTAGACATCTAAACCTTGCCTACGGAAAAAATAAAGCGAATCCAAAATCCATGCAGTCTCATTTGCATTCATGTATATATGATTTCATTTCTGAATAGTTGACTAGATTTATATTAAAAAAATTCAATCAAGAAGTGATGACCATTTGGAGTTGTTATATCCGTAAACTCATGTTGACTATGAGATAAATCCATGCAGTCTTGTTTTTATAGAAAACAGTTGTTTAGAAGGTTGAAGAAGACCAATAAAGAATGTCCCGGCAGGCAAATAGAACTCCAATGAAAGAGGAAAGGGAAACATTTTGCCACAGAGCAAGACGAAAAAATGAAAATGAACCCAAGATAGTATTCCATGACTTCCAGTAAATTCTCAGCTTTTCTTCATTAAAGGCCAGTCAATTCTTTTCGGTCATTTCATTCAGGAAAAGATGATGCGATGAACCTACGAATACCTTTTTTAGTTGATGAAAGAAGATGAAGAATGATGGCTCTATGCCTACTTACTTCCTTAGTGGAACAAGCAACTCCATCAAGATTGTCCGCAGCAGCCAAGTCAACGTCTTGAAGGGCTATGAACATCGCAAAAGTTGTGTATGCCAATGCAGGCGAAGTGTCCAAGGATTCCCAATGCACAAAGTGCTGAAAACTTACTTGACAGATGATTCCTAAAGCAGAATATGCCACTTCTAAAGTTGGAGATTTCAGCACGGCATTCCGCGTGACCGTGTCACTAAGCAAGTCTTTCATCTGCCAGGCTACCGCTGCGGCTCGGGCAAAGTCAACCTCTGCAACTGAAATGCCACATGGAGATCCTCTTCCATTAGAATGAAATGATTTCACTGAGGCTTTTACAGGTACTTTTTTCTTTTTCATGGACTGTAAAACATGTTCAGGGACTCTCAATTGATATTTGTCAAGGAACCTAGAAGCTATAGTTTGCACAATATTTGTCAATGTACCAAACAAGTCATCAAACCAACCGTGAGAAAACATCAACTTATGAATTGCCCGAACCATTGCTTGTTTCTCGACATTTTCAGATAAGCCAGCACAATCCATTATTAGAAGCATGCACTGACTCAGAAATCCTGTTAAATTATCTGGACAAGTGTCCGCAGCAATGCTCAAAACAGCAGCCTTGGCATGGTGAGAAGATGCTGAAGTCAGCAGGCATTTCAATTTATCAGCAGGAAACAACTCACGCAGAGTTGTCTTGCTTAATGGATTAGACGATAAACTTCGGCAAATACTGGCTGAACCAACAAGTAAACCATCAATTTGATCAGAACTAAGTTCCTTAGGCGAAAGGGCCAATCTCGAACAGATTCTGAGAAGCTCCATGAGGGACTTAGAAGATGAACCCTCCGCGAAAGCAAATTCACAAAACCGAGCTCCAGCACTCGGAGATCTTTTGAGGAGTGCAATGCACCGACTGCATGCTTCCTTTGCAGTCAGCTTTGACGGAAAATAAGATGGAATGAGCAGCCTAGTTACCTTCTGAGCGACACTTGGGTGATCATTTGCAAGGGAAGATAATAGAGCTTCTAAACTGACCACCTAAAGAAAATAGAACTGTATAAGGAACAGCAGAAATGAAATCAGAGATTTAATTCACAGACAAAGGAAGGCATCCATCATCAAGATGACCTCCATCCACAAAATGATCTGCAGAAAGTCCTGTGAAGTTTTGGTACAATTTGAATACCTTATTGAACTGGAATTTCCGAATGTCTCTAATCACCAAAAGGAGATCCGCAAAAGCAACTCGAACATGGAGAGCACGATCCGAGAACATACCCCCAAATCTTGGAAGAAGGACCTTTAAAACCTCATGACTCTGAGGATTGTCAAGCAAATATATAATGCCTCTGACAGCGGATAGCCTCACCTCATTGCAAGTGTCATGGGATATGTCGTCAAAAGTTTTTGTCAAAAATTTTGTAATTATCGGAGAAGGAAGGACTTCCCAAAATAGACGAAGAATGCGAAATGAGCCTTCAACTGCAACAGCCCTTATATCAGGACAGTCATCCAACAGCAATTTCTCTAATAAAAAAAACTGTTTGTCAAGCAAGGCATCTTCAAACTCTTTGGTAAGATCTGGATCTTCGAGGGGAAACATGTCCAAAAGTAGATGCAATGCATTTAGGCGCACACTTGAATTAGCAACCTGCAAAGGACCATATAATACAAAAAAGAAGCAGATCACAAAACCGCCTGTGTAACCTGCATAGAGAATAACATGGCTTACACATGCTAACTCCTAGTGTCTAAATGCTAACCCCCAGTAGAGTCCCTATTCCTTTCGTTGTAAAGCAGTTCACGTTCTCTTGAAGCATTTCTCGTTATTTGTAGTCTAAATCAAAACCTAAACCAAGAAAAATAGGCATGAATCAAAACCAGATATCTTCTTAGTTGTTCCTGTTCAATAATCATATTTTTCACAGAACATGAAAATGGTACTAATTATAACTTCAAACCCTCAAATTCATGCCAGCAGGGATCAATAATAAGAATGACTTCCACACCATGCTAATTACAGACATCTCTTGAAGAAACATGAAATAACAGCACAGCTCACTAGAAAATCACGGAAATATAAAGAGGATCAACTCGGTGATAAAATTACCTGCAGCGACCGGAATATCACAGGCTCTGTGAGACGGAAGAGGAGCTTCTCAACAACATCAGTTGCCCTCTGTTCCAAGAAACCACTTAAAACCCTCCTCACAGAAGCGGCTAACGATCTCGAGCTCGCATGGATCGCTCCTTCAATCAACCCCTGAAGGAAATCGTTCTCAATCTCCTCTCTTAAAGAACCCTCCGAGCCTTTCCACGACCTAAAGATTATATCCGCATAGGCTTCTAATACCGACTTCCTTCCAAAAGGGATCTGAGATTTAATCAACGCCAGAGCTTCTTTGGTCAGCTGGCTGTTCAGTCCAAGCATGAAGGCGATGAATCGCCTTCCCTCCTCCGTTTTCAAGTACACCGGCGTGATCATGCACCGGACGATCAAAAGCTTCATGTCCTCGATGCTCTCATCCAGGTAATCAAACAGCAAGAACGCCTCACGGAGGCTATAAACCCGCCGCACGTCCTTCTTTTTGCCCTCCGTCAACGATTTCGAGAGCAAGTAGGGAAGGGACTGGGAGATCAAGGTCTCCCTTCCAAGAGCTCCCTCCTTCCACCAATCCTCGCATAGACTCGCGACCTCGGAGAGGAGCGCCGCGTCCGCCTCGAAGAGCACGAGGCTATCGTGGAGGGATCGGACGGCAGGGAGGAGATCGGACGGCGAGAACGGTTTCTTAGGGTGAGAAACGCATAGGTGAGCGACGTACGCGCAGGCCCGTAGCTCCAGGAGCGGATTTAGAGTTTCCGACCGCGAACGAGGTTTTGAATTAGGGCTCAAACCTTCTTCTCCATCATCGGATGGCCGTATCCGGGTGGATCGCCGGGGACGCTTCGACGGAGGAGAGCGGGTTTCGGTGCCACCCCGTCCAGAGGAAGAGGAAGGATTCTTGAAGAACTCGAGGGATCTGGAGATTGCGAGGTGTAGGGCGGAGGGGAGAGACGAAAGCAAGGGAGATGAGGGGCTGCTAGTATAAATGAGGGTTTTAATGGTGGATTTGGCCGGCTTGGTGGAGATTAACAAGGCGGCGGCGGCGAGAAGCTCCTCGGGAGCGGATGATGAGCGGAGAGACGAGAGTGAAGGCTTCTCCATTAGAGGATTCCTCTGGGGTTTCGGACAGAAAGCGGTGGGGACGAGACCAAGGGCGCCATTTCTTGATTTCTTGAGCAGGGGCGGGCTATCTATGGAGGGAATCGGCTCTTTGTGACCGCCGACACAAGAGAGTTCAAATTTGAAGGGTGAACCACACGTGACGTGACCGTTTATATCTCACGTACCATGATCCGATCGGTGAGTTTGGGCTGGGCCAACCTCGCGCCGAGGAAACCCAGCTGGAGCCCAATTAACCTTACATTTTAGCCTGGACCTAGCCTATGGCTCATCCAGTGTTGGCTCGGACAGGTCCAAGAGGCCTACGTCCCACCCAGGATATTCGAGGCCGGAGTCACTGGTCCTGGGATTGGAAATTTATCGGCAAGAAAACACTGTGGTCCAAGGACTTTGTGGCATCTGACCCAGATCCAGCCCAAAAACTTTTCCTGGGCCAGTACGAGGCCGACCCATGAACACGTCTAGACTACTGACCTTCAAAGCTCCTAAGCCTGTATTAGCATCCGTAGACAAGTTACTTTCAATTTAGCATACAACTTTTAACATTAAAATAACGATGAACATCATAACTTTCGCATGTCCTTTAGTTTGAAATGAGAGATATTTTCCAGCGGGCTTTGATTGGGGGTACATGTCATGTGCATGTACCCCAATAGGTGGCATTGGGCCTCTCCTGCCCATTCTCTCTCTTTACCCCACTCTCTCTATCTCTCTACCATGTACGTGTACATGGCCAGCTTGTCATGTACACAAATCTTTCTTGTTTTCCAGCAGCATTCACCGTTTGGTTCCGGGTAAAGGGGGAATAGGGTTAAGGGGGTTAGGGGTAAAAAAATAGGGATAAGAAATGGGGATAAACTTAACTCATTTTTCACGTTTAGCTTATAAACAGAGGTAATGTAGTGGGTTAAGCTTAGGATAAGGATAAAAATTGTAAAGTGTATAAAATATATAATATTATAATAGTGGGTAAGCTAGTGGGTTAAGATTATAATATTTGAATTAACTATTAAATTAATTCAAATGTATCTACGTAGAGTGTATAAAATATATAATATTATAATAGTTGGTAACATAATGGGTGAAGATTATAATATTTGAATTAACTATTAAGTTAATTCAAATATTTGTACATAAAATGTATAAAATATATAATATTTTAATTCTCCAACGGCTCTATTTTTGAGTCGGCGTACAGTCAACCTCAGCACCACTCCTCCAATCAATTTTGGTTACAGTCAATCCCTAAAACACCAGCTAACTCAACTTTCTCTATTCCATTATTAAATTAAGTTTTCGGTATTTATACGTTGAACCATATAAAATTTATATAATTATATTATTACATAAAATAAAATAAAAAATATATTATAATAAAATATAATATTACCACCTCATCCGTCTAGCTGTGCTGTTCAACCTCTTCGAGGCATTGAACATGGTGGCAGACATTTATCAATAAACAATTGGCAACAAAGAAATAGCAGTGCATTTATCATATTAGAGTTCCAATTTATAATGCGCGCGTTCTGATCATAACCCATTTTACTCGTAGCTATTTTTCAGCTAATGGGCAAGAGTTGGACACGACTAATTGGTCCACAGAAATCGCGGGTCAACTTACCCTATTTGTCAAGGCAGTACATTGTGATATCAAAGGTGTACCATTCCAAACCTTCAGCCCAAACGGGGTTATGGAGAATATGAATAGGAGTAAGAAAGTGAGCATAGTTTACGAGGATAAGCTTAACCTATTTTTGATGTTTGGCTCAAAAATAAAATAAGTTAGTGGGTTAAGCTTCGGATAATAGTAAGAATTGTAAATTCTATAAAAATATATAATACTATAATGATGGGTAAGCTAGTGTGTTAAGATTATAATATTTGAATTAACTATTAAGTTAATTCAAAATATTTGTACGTAAAATATATAAAATATATAATATTATAATTCTCCAACGGTTCTATTTTTGAGTTAGCGCACGCTGACAGTCAACCTTAGCTCCACTCCCACAACCAATTTTGGTTGCAAATCAATCCCCGAAACATCGGCTAACACATCTTAATTTCTCTATTCCACTATTAAGTTAAGTTTTCGGTATTTATACGTTAAATCAAATAAGATTTATACTATTATATTATTACATAAAATAGAGTAAATTTATATTATAATAAAGTATAAATATTACCACCCCACCTCTCCTGTTCGACGCCTCTACCCGCGAATCTCTCTCCTATCAACGCCCGCTCGTCCTCCACCATGTCGTATGGCTCGACGTTGTTGATGGCGTTCTTGCCAACGCCGTGGCTGCTAGTGACGCACACGTGGCCTCCAGCTATGGCGGATGCGAAAAAGGATCACATCGCCACATGGCATAGCATAGTGACGTGGCATGGTCATACACATCAATATATCCCCAATGCGAAACCACTTATATTAATATAATAATATTATTTTAAAATTTAAAATAATATAAAGTAAATAAATTGTTGCATGATGTAAACCAATCATGATATGACACGTGGCATGTGGACCCACTTATATTAATATTTTATTATAATAATATATTATCATTATTATTTAATACAGTATACACATGAAAAATGTTTCTACGCGCGCAAAAGTTTTTATACGCGCATAAAAGTGCATACAAAAATGTTTATGGGCTCACAAAAATATTTGCATGTAGAAAAATAAATACGCATAAAAAATGTTATTACGCATGTAAAATTTTTTATACCCTCATAAAAATATTTACATGCAGTTTTAGAAGCACATAAATAAGTCTAGGTACGTAAAAACATTTTCCTATGCGTAGTGTATTAAATAATATAAATAACATGCTATTATAATAAAAATATTAATATAAGTGGATCCCATGTGCCACGTGTTATATCATGATTGATCCACATTATGTAAAGTATTATTTTATTATTCTTTATATATTGACATGATAAAAAAAAATATTAATGAGATGAATATAAATGTGAAAGACAAGCTTAACCCAATTTAACCACTTAACCCCCAAAGACTTAACCTCATTCCGTTCAGGAAAAGAATGGGGCCCTTAACCATGGACTAAACGGGGCCTCAATACTCCAACTCCATACTATTATTGGATGACCTGGTCAAGCCTCTCCTTCTAAATGGCATATTCTTCGGAAGTCCTTATCCAATCATAATGATTGCTTTCTTGTTTGCAGATATGCGTCGTAGTTGCCGCGCTGTGAGCTTGCAAGTGGATTGGAAGACCTCCTCGGCTCGGAGATAATTCCATTCAGAAGTCACGCTCTCTCCAATAAAAACTTCACGGGTTCTTTTAAATTGTTGACGTGGAATTCTTTTTAGTTGTTGGCAGGAATAAACCAAATAATGAACCTAAATAGAACCCAATTGGGCACTTCTGGCAACCCCCACCTCGACGCGATGGGAATTTTCAATGAATTGGACCTAATTAGCTAATTGACTAGTTCTTACATCCTTATATTAAGGTCTCATTTGATATGAAATTAGTTTATTTTAGATTAACAGATTTTAAAATAGAAAAAAATAAGAATAAAGTAATAATAAATACTTTGAATAAGAAAATATAGAGTAACAGTAGTATATGAAAATGGAGATAAATAGATAATAATTATTTAAAATATGAAAAAAAATGTTTAAAAATAAATATGAAAATAAGGGTTATACCTGTTATACCTTATACATGGGTGGGGCCAGTGTTTCTCGCCCACGGAAAACGACTGGTTTCAAGGACTCGAAGGGGTGTATGCTCTTGAGCTATGTATGATTCACAAATGATACACAAATGTCAGTTACGCAATACGTCGGTTCCCTTACTTTGTTGAGCTATGAATGATTCACGAATGTCATGCATGTCTGCATCTTATTGGTCGAAAAAAGTTGACCCACACTACCTCTCTGGATCTGCCATTAATAACTTTATAAGGAAAATAAGGTATCCTGTACACATCCAGCCCCACAATTATGACTCGTATTTATAATGCGTCTTAAAGTCTCCGATACCGACATTGAACTGCACCGAAAATGCGCCCAAAGGCACGTGTACGTGCTTGCCGGGTCAACTGGCAAAAGGTGGCTAACGCTTATCCTGGTGATGCACACCCGGTTAATCTCGAATCAATAATAAGATACTAATTTATTGATCTGATTTATCAATAGAATAATATCAATGGACTTCATCAATTAATAAGTATATTTACCGATTTAATATATCAATGATCGAATCAGTAAATATATATCGATCGATTGATCTAATTCATCGGTATGATATATTCAATCAATAGGTATATACCGATTGATTGATCTAGTTCATCGGTTAAAATAATATTAATAAAATAAATTAATTTATCGATGAAATAGATCAATCAATCGGTGAAATAATATCAACGTACATGCCATTTGAACATTTACACAAATATCTATTCTAATCATATTAGTGATTCTTACAATGAGTCTAAGAAGTTCCTATGAACTTATCAACCAATGTATAGATACATCTATAAGTACTCCCCGCGGCCACCTATTCCTCTCTCAAGTCACACAATCCTTCAGCCTTTCTTTGATCCAAAACTCTTAAAAGAGAGTTCTCTTCCTTCTTTGTTCTTACTAAGAGTCCCTAGAATGGCATCCCAGGCCATCCAGACCCACCGCGAGGGCGCCGAGATCTGCCACGGCGAAGTTGAGGGCAAGAAGAAGGCCGTGGAGCTGCTCTTGGAGCTCGGCCTCCCTAACGGCCTATTCCCCCTCGACGACATCGAGGAGTTCGGATACAACCGTGCCGCCGGCTTCATCTGGTTGACACACAAGAAGAAGAAGGAGCACAACTTCAAGAAGATCAAGCAGATCGTGTCGTACGCCACCGAGGTGACTGCCTTGGTGGAGCCGGGCAAGATCAAGAAGATCACCGGCGTGAAGACCAGGGAGCTGCTCCTCTGGCTCTCCGTCATCGAGATGTACATCGAGAGCCCTGCCACCGGGAAGATCACCTTCAAGACCGGCACCGGGCTGTCTGATACCTTCGACGCCTCTGCTTTCGAGCTTGAAGAGTAAGCCATGGAAGAAGAGCTAGAAGCTGCCTGTATTGTGTCATGGTTGTGGATTTTTTACTTAAGGTTTTATTTTTATCTTTAGCAATTGGCCTATATGGCTATCTATTTCACTATGTTATCTTCACATGTAAGCACAGTTTGAAAAATATGTTTCAACGGAGATGTTAAAATAAATTTGCCAACTCGATCCCATGATTTCTCGGTGCCTATAGACAGCTTTCTCTTCTTGAAGTAACATGTACCAACTAATCAACAGACTACAAAAGGGAAAATCTTTTTCAAAATATAAATAAATAGTAAGTAAAGTATCGATTGTCAATTGGTATCTCATTATTGATAGATTAGATTAATAAATCAGTATCTTATTATTAATTAAAGAACGTTACATGATTATATATATATAATTTTATCTGATTTTTTATTTAAAAAGAAAAAACTAGTTATAATGCACCTAACGTCGAGACAAATACCACCGTTTAGAAAGACACATAAACAATAGCCTCTTATATTAATATAGGTCCCTAGTACGTACAATGTTGCGGTGGACAGCGTTGCACGATGGCGCATCTCCGGAGTTCCTCTGCCAGTGCCTTGGATTCCCGAGAACGGGTGTGTAGCACTCGATTTATTCTTGAAGTACTTCCTAGCAATTTTGTCTCAACTCGGACTTAAAAAAAAAATAAAAAATACGAGAGTTCGTCCACCAAAGAGCTTTGCAATCCCTGCAATCTGAATAAAATAAACAAATATGCCGATATTTTATCTAGTGTGAAAAATAAAAATTCGAACCTAACTATGAAGAAGTGTTGCTAATGAAATAAATATGTCAACAATTTGAAGAAAAAAAGAATCATTTTGATCCCCGAGAACAGTGCTAATGCCTGTCACTAGAACAATTGTACCCACTGCAAATGTGTAAACTGCTATTGTCAGAACTTGAACTCGTGTCCTTCAAACATTGGCCAGTCGCGAATTTTTACGTGCGCCTAGGCACAATATATGTTGAACTTTTTAGCCAATAACTAACTGCTTCCAACCCACCAATTACGTGCACCTAGCACGTGAGATTGCTTCTATTATCACTGGGTATCCATTCAGTGGGTTCGACCTAATGGGTCTTTTTGTTGCCTAATTATTTGTGTCCCAGCCTTTTGATTTATGTCTTTAGAAAAAAAAAACCCACCAATTCTTAACTCAACCACCAATTCTTAACTCAATCAACATGCCTAATTGGCTAGCTAATTGACCACTTCGGACGCAGCGGCAATGTTCGTCCCTAAAGTCTCCCTGTGTTTGACTCGGCCCAATGTCTTGTGTCACCCATAAATACTGTTAGATTCGAACTCAACTATGGCCCAACATTAGCGACCGACTCATATGTTCTCTTTTTATTGGTCAACAAAAGTTTCGAACTTGGGAAGTTTATCAAATAGGGTAAGTTGACCCGCGATTTCTGTGGACCTATTAGTCGTGTCCAACTCTTGCCCATTAGCTAAAGAATAGCTCTGAGTATAATGGGTTATGATCAGAATGCACACATTATAAATTGGAACTCTTAAATATGATAAATGCACTACTATTTCTTTGTTGCCAATTGCTTATTGATAAATGTCTGCCACCGTGTTGAATGCCTTGAAGAGGGTGAGCAGCACACTTCCTCGATGCAGGCTTCCTCAGTGCGGACGCAGTCACACGGGCCCTCGATCGGTGCGGCAGAGGGGTTGTTTGTTTCGATCTTCTTGATGTACGCACTTGGTCATGGATTGAATTAACAAGATCTTATACATGGTGTTGCACAACCCATGAATCTTCTATCACGGGTTTGATCTGTATGAGAGGTGAATAATCGGGCCTCCATACCACACCAATAGTAGTAGATCATATCCAACCTCCTCGAGGTTGCGCTTGATCCAGCGTTGCGTTGTGGGCTCGTGGTCAATCATCGTCTGCTCGACATGATGCCGTCCGATGACCGTGGTTGGTATAGTAAGAGACTTTGGCTGGCAAGTTCCTCGTCTTCTTTGCCCCTTCTCATGGCCATTAAATAGGAGTAGGAGGCGGAAGTACTGGTCCAAAACTGCTTTAGTGAGCGGGAAGAGTTTCAAAACCGGTCACGTCACCCCACGTGACCGGTTTACTGTCATCTTTCTATAACGCCGTCCAGCGGAGGTCGCACAACATGTGTTAAATTTAACGCTGGGTACTATAACACGTGGAAAAAAATTGTCTACGTGGCAAACAGTCCCAACTGGAGATTCTCTGCGCACTAAACGTGAAGGAATTCCCCTTGCTAAACCCGGGCGACCGAGTTCGAGCATGTCAGAGACAAAGGAAGCATAGGGTGGGAAGATGGGAGATCGGATATTACAAGATATTTCTTTAAATATTTCAAGACATTTCTTTAAATATGATCATGTATTACATGAATTACATTACCATGTTTTTGTTGAAAGATATTACCAGGTATTTCGTGAAACATTACCAGGTATTCCTTGAAATATTAGCAGATGGGAGGCGGACATCATGGCCACAATGACATTCTTTCTTTTAAAGCCATAATGACACAGAACTTAGTGTGAAACGACACAACACTACTAGAGGCTCCATGACTCCCTACCAATGCTCGAACCCTCGACTCTAAGTAACCATCTTGAATCATCGTCGAGATCCAGCTACCTTGAGTTGATCTCGAAGTCAAAGGATTAAGATCTCTAAGGCCAAAATCCATCTCGAGACCCATAATCTTTCACAAACTCAGGTTTCGTCATGTTAGTCAGACACCTGACCAAACACCGACAGAACCAAACCAAACCACATACCCCATAATCAATCAGAGTCTCATCATAGCCGGAAGAATACGATGTGGCATTGAACAAATGACGGAACAATTATTCTTCGAGGATACGTGTCAAGCTCGTGATGAGAGCATAACTCACAATGCATACACCCAGAAGAAAACCCGGAGACGTGGGAAACAATCAAATATCACAACGTGGTCGAAGAAGCCCATGGATATAAAAGCTCGGTGAGACAGAGGAACATGGCCACAAACACACATATCAACTAATCTTTTTCAACGTTTTCAGGTTTTTCTAGTCTTAATTCTAGCTTTTCAGTGGTTTTCAACTTTAATCGAGGATGTAATCCATCATTTACTGCTTTAATGAAAGTAAGTTTTTAGTTTTTGTAGTTTGGTTTCTATTGCTAACTCTAAGAGTAGTGTAATCTATACTTTCAATTCACATTATCTTTAATATAGGAGCAACATTAATTTCTCTCTAGGAGTAGCATTAATTTCTCTATGGGAGTAGCATAATTTCTCTATGGGAGTAGTTTAACAGTACCATTAGGAGTAGTTTAATTGACCAAGAAATTAGTAGTGGTATATAAGGGTGGACAAAAAGCCCGCCCAAACCCGGGCTTTTACCACATGCCCGGCCCTGCCCTTTAGCCTAACGGGCCCGGGCCTGGCCGGGTCCGGGTTGGTAGCACCGCCACCCGGC
Source organism: Narthecium ossifragum (assembly GCA_963920575.1). Classification (NCBI taxonomy): domain Eukaryota; kingdom Viridiplantae; phylum Streptophyta; class Magnoliopsida; order Dioscoreales; family Nartheciaceae; genus Narthecium; species Narthecium ossifragum. The sequence continues at coordinate 1,433,677 of OY986973.1, forward strand.
CCGGGCCCTCTTTAAGCCCTGCCCGGTTCTGGACCGGGCCGGGGGCGGGTTTAGGGCCGGGCCTAAGCACCCGGCCCGGTTTTTTTTTAATATATTTTTAAATTATTTATGTTATATTTTAAATACTTAAAATTCATTAAAAATCAGAAAAAATCAGAAAAAATACAGAAAATTTGTAGAAAACTTTCTTTATTCCCAACATTGCTTTTCAAATACATTACATATTTAGAGGAGGTATTGCATCACAATAGGATGGGCACATCCCAGCTAGGTTGGCACCTACCCACCTATAAAATCATTTGCACCTCTACTCTAAGTTCTGAAAACATAAATTACAAACTTAGAAATATAGAAGAAAAATTGCATTTATACAGTCATGCTTCTACATCTAAATCTTCAAATTCTTCCATCATCCCTTCTTCAGCTTGCATATCTTGAAGCCTCATTTCTGCACCCCACCAATCCTTGAGGCATATCAAAGCTTTGACTGTCATTGGGTCTAAGCTACTTCTGTAATCATCAAGCACACGTCCACTTAAACTGAACGCGCTCTCAGAAGCTACGGTAGACATCTGAGCGGCTAATATATCTCGTGCTAGAATGGATAGAACAGGAAATGCTACTGATCCTTGTATTTTTCACCATCCCACAATATCTAATTCACTGCCGGGCTCAACAACAACTACGGGAGCATTGTAGTATTGTTGAAGCTCGGATGTCACAGATCTTAATGGAGCTCCGGAGTAGAATAAGTCATTAACCATGACCGTCATCCCTACTGGATCCTTTCCTTTTCTTGGACTCGAGTGAGATGAAGATGTTGGTTGATTGGGCCTCGTTCCATACTTAGCATTGTACTCATTAAATAATGTTTCAAAAGCTCACTAAATTCTTGAATGATGGCTCATCATTTCATGATCATCTGGAGAGTACATCACTTCAAAAAATTTTAGCAAACCTGTATCCTTCATGTTAGGACTTATCAGCATGCCGAAACCAAGAACCATGGGAATTGGTCTAAAGTACTTATTAAATTTCATAAACATGCTTTGGATCATGGTACTAAGATAGAAGTTACTGGCATTATTAGTAAAAAATTTAAAAATATAGTGAAGGTGCAGACAACCAAGTGTTACAGTAGGAGTATATGAAGGAGAAAGGCCGATAGTTGCATTATAGAAGATTTTGAACATGTCACGTAAATTATCTATTACAGTCCATTCATCATCGGTAATCAATCCTAAAGTAACAGAAGATGATGATGATCTACTAAGAGCATAGTCAACATATTCATTCATTGCAATTCTATACTCTATAGCATCATTTAGCATGAAATAGGTAGAGTTCCACCTGGTTTTTACATCAATTTGAATCTTTTTAGGTTTCAGTCCATGCCTCTTGCATATAGAACAAAATTTTCTAAATCTTGTATCAGAAGTTCTAATGATGTAGGCAATATCCCTTACCTTTTGGATACTGTCTTTGATATGCTCATATGCAGTTTGGACAATAAGATTAAATATATGGCACATACATCTGCAATGTAAATAGTCCCCATTACCGGGAAGAGGTAGATCGCCTTTGAGTTGAGCTGCAGCAACATTATTAGAACTAGCATTGTCCAAAGTTAGGCAAAAAAAAATTTCATTAATCCCAGCAGTAGTAAGTTCGGCCAAAATCGTATCGGCAATTAACTCGCATGTATGACAATCTTCAAGAGGGACGAAAGACAAAATTCTTTTTTGTAAAACCCAGTTTTGATCTATAAAATGGATAGTAATGCATAGATAAGAGATTGTTTGATTAGATGTCCAAATATCGGAAGTAAGAGAAAACCGGCTCGGGATAGAAGATAAGTAAGAAATCAGGTTTTTTATTTCGATTTTAAAACATTTCATCACATCTCATTGTGCAGTACGCCTTGAAAACTTCTTATATGCCGGCTGAAATCCAGATCTAATCATATTCTCCAAAAAAATATTCTCGGCGGTGCTAAAAGACTCATTGTTCATGACGATATATCTAACTATCTGCATTCTTGCATTGTTTGGATCATATGAGAAAGTAGAGAGAGAACCTGAAGAAGAAGACTGTGATAGTAAGCTTTGTCGGATGTCTTGTTGTTGTCCACCGCCTTGGGCCTTTTGATGGCCTTCAATGTGCCGAATTAAATGTTTCGTACCTGCTTTATGGTGAGCAGTGAGCTCAGCCCTGCATATCGAGCATCTAGCTTTGACGCTGGTGACCTTGTTTGGATCATTTGGGTCTTCTTTCTTCTCTATTCTTTCGAAAATGTCCCATACAGGAGATTTTCACGCCCGTTTCGTAGTGGTGGCGGTGGTGGCGGTGGCGGCGTAGGCGGCTTCCCATTGCCCTCCTCCTTGCGTGGACTCCTCATCAAGGTTGATGGGTTGATCCCATGCTGAAAAACTCGATGGGGAGGAATCCATCTAGTGAGTAGCTGGAGAGTTGAAGTTAGGAGCTTGAATGAGGGAGGGAGAGAGAGACTTGAAGTTAGGAGCTTGAATGAGGGAGAGAGAGAGAGAGAGAGCTCTTAGATTTTCAGATTTTGAGATCTGGTGGGTTCAAATGAAAGGAAGTGAGCTCATTTTATAGAGTGTCTTCATTGAAGAGCAATTCCCAAATTATCCCTAAAATATGGCTGTTTATGGCCATTTTTCGGGGGTAAATTATATATAAGTAAAAAATGACAAAAGTGCCCTAATAATTTGACCGTTTTTGGCCATTTATTAAGGACAAAATGGTCATTATATATGACACTTTAAACAACAGAAAACATGTCAGGAAATATTTGACAAAATTATCCCTAAAAATGACCGTTTTTTTACTCTATTTGAGGGCAAAGAGGTCATTCTAGATGTCATTTAAGAAAAAAAAGAAAAAAGAAAAAAGAAAAAGATTTAAATTCAAAATTCAAATTCAAAAACCGGATGTCAAAATTGCCCTCGAATTAATTATAACCGTTGTTGACCGTTTATGTAGGGCAAAATGGTAATCTTATATATTATAATCTTATATAATAAAAAATTTTAAAAAAAAACTCAAAAAACCCGGGCCGGGCCGGGCCCAACCGGGTTTTGGGCTTGGGTACCCGGCCCCGGCCCTAGGCCCTCTTGGACCCGAATTTCCGGGCCGGTTCGGGCCCGGGTTAATGGGCCTTTTGTCCACCCTTAGTGGTATAACTACTTCCTTGACTTTCAGTAGGTTTGATTTAGATTTAGGCATCAGATTTCCAAAAGTCATCTTAATTGAGGCAAAGTTGAACCCATACTCCTTTTGATTATTATGCACGACAGTTGACATACCTCACAGGCCTAATGACCATTTACCCATCTTGGGTAAGAATTTTAAGTAACTGATGTACGTCGAGAATCCTGCCTCTGAGAATCCATGATGCCATCTCTCAATGCCCAATACAACGGCACTTGAGAACGACGACACCATCGGACCACACCGTCCACTTTATAATTACGCATGCGGTTGATGTACACACAAAACACCCTCGCCAAGTCCATTATCGCCTGAATTTCCCGAAGGATTGGTTCCACAGTATGCAGACAAATCATATTATTATATATCATATTTCTTGCCATTCTTGAATTAGTTTCAATGATCACGTCTTGAACTCCATTTTCCTTAGCCCAAGTCATACCATTTAGGATTGCTACTAGCTCTGCTTCAAAAACTGAACCAACTCCAATCGGCTTTCCCATTGCCTAGATGGCAAGATCTTGCTCACATGGCCTACCCTTTTGTACAAAAACAACAGCAGATTGGCAAGAGACATATGAAGCATCTACTTGAATAACTATACCTGAAGAATTCCTTTCATCACTTATCTTACTTTGATTTCTTTCCAGGAACTCCACAACCAGTCTCATCACCTTGTTTACCATAGCACGAGAAGTATCTCCATGGCCATAAGAAACAAGTCGATTCCTATCTTTCCAAACTAGCCACATCGCATAAGCCACTGCCGATTTTCTTCTCTATGTATCACCATGATTGGAGGACTGAATTAGCAAATCCAAATAATCCTCGCCCTCACAATTTATGCTGTCACAATTCATAGAGTCCAATACCTTGTGTAAGACTTGCATGGCTAAAGCACAATCAAGAAGTACGGGGCAACATTTATATGAGACAAGCTTTGCTTTCCAAAGCATTTCTTTGACAGCCAGCTTTCCCACACACATGTAGTTGAAGATTGCAGAGTCAAAACTCGAATCTAGATACAGAAGTATCACATATGTACATGGGTAATTAGCTGAAAATGAGCAAGTCTTGTATCCCAGAGTACGTATGATCAAAACTTCATGTGTAGTGTATCACGAGGAGGTCATTAATCTTATCATCAGCAATGGTAATTAAGAAAGAACTGTACACAAAGAGTCGCATTTGTTCATCCTCTCACCGTCTCACGCCACTAGGCTAGCCTTTAATTAGTACATATAGATCGACTGAAACAATGAGTATTATATGGCTGCAACTTTTGCTATCCTGATCATCTTGCTTATTGTTAAATCTGTGCCCATGTGCTCCTGCTGAAGAATCCTTCTACCAAGTAAGAACAGAACATCTCCATTCCGTCTCCTCTTACCAAGTCTGTGGACATTTCGTCAAGAAAGGTGTCCAAAGTAAACGTCTATGAACTCATGTACCCATGTGGAAGCCATCTCTATAAGTACTCCCCCTCGACCATCTCCTTACTCACACAATATTCACATAAGCCTTCAAGCCTTCTTACATCTAGACCTTAGAGATCTCTCTCTTCCTTGTTTGCTGTTCCCACCAATAGCCTCAATAATGGCATCCCAGGCCATCCAGACCCACCGCGAGGGTGCCGAGGTCTGCCACGGCGAGGTTGAGGGCAAGAAGAAGGCCGTCGAGCTGCTCTTGGAGCTCGGCCTCCCCAATGGCCTCTTCCCCCTCGACGATATCGAGGAGTTCGGATACAACCGTGCCGCCGGATTCATCTGGCTGACCCACAAGAAGAAGAAGGAGCACAACTTCAAGAAGATCAAGCAGATCGTGTCGTACGCCACCGAGTTGACCGCCATTGTGGAGCCGGGCAAGATGAAGAAGATCACCGGCGTGAAGACCAGGGAGCTCCTCCTCTGGCTCTCCGTCGTCGAGATGTACATAGAGAACCCTGCCTCCGGGAAGATCACCTTCAAGACCGGCACCGGGCTTTCTGATAGCTTCGACGCCTCTGCTTTCGAGCTCGAAGCGTAAAACATGGAAGAAGAAGCTGCTTGTATTCGGTTATGGTTGTGGATTTTTTACTTGAAGCTTTCGTTTATGTTTCAGTAGATTGCCATTGTCACTGTCATGTGAGTACATGCAGTTTGATGTGGACATTGACCTTGAGTCATGGGGTTATTCATTCATCATTGTATTTTGGAGCACATTTACTTATCATCTGGGTTTTAAAGTGCATTTATGTCTTTAATTGGCTGGTTGTATTCTTTAGAATGGCCTTTAATTAGATTCTGTATCTTTGTATTCCAAGCCTTTATATATTCTCTCTTGAGAATGAAAGGGGCTGGCTGTAATTGAAATAAAAGAAAAAGGTCGCAATTGCTCTGAGGTGGATTCCTCTTCTTCTCCGGGGTGAATTCCTCGTCTCTTCTTTTAAGTTTCTTCCTCTCTTTGAGGCCTACTTCACAACCCCCCAAATCCAAATAAACCCCATCATTCTCTAGTACAACGGATATTGGATTCGACTCAAATACAACATTATCCGCGGACTCATTGCTGCAGCTGCCATCACGAAGCTGCAGTGGCTGTTCAGCTACCCTCACGAATTTGCAGCAGCTGTTCGTGAGTCCCTACAGCTGCAGATTTTTTTTTGCAGAGAAGCCCTGCACCAACAGATTTTTGTAAGAATATCCTGCTAGCTGCTGTCATTTGGCCCATAGATCTGTCTGCAGCAGCACAACAGATAAGTAAAATGCTTTGCTCATTTCCTTAATCTATTTAGCAGCGATATTATTTGCCTTGTGTGACTTGCTTGCATCCAATACATCAATCTGATCAGCCTTAGCAAGAATCCTGCCAGGTCCTCGTTCCTTTTCTATCACTAGACCTGAATCAAATCTATTTTCGTAAGCCCCTAAGCTAAATCTGCTAGCCTAAAGCAAAGGAAAGTCTTAGCTACTTTTGGATCCTGGATTCTTTAGCGTCTTGAATGGAACAGTGACTTAGTGCACACAACCACACTTGTAGTTTACCGATTTGAAGAACCGAGTTTCTTGTTAAATTAGTGACTTATTGCGTACTTAAATCTGCAGTTAAAGTCTGAGTTGATATCTTGTTTGCATCATCAAACTAGATTGCATTTCATCTAGTATAAGCATGCTGTTTACTGCATCACAGTTTGATACTATGTTGCCAATAATATTTTTAAAATTTACCAAAGTCTGTCGGATTGCAACTTCTATTAAATGATTTTTATTTTTTTATTCATTTAAGTTGAGTCTTTCACCATGCTTTAAGAGCTAGATATTCTTATAACCACAATGTTCAAAAAAGGATTTGGACTAAGACCATCCAGGAACACGAGTCCTTAAAGGGGTGAATGCCCTGTATTATCAACAAGGCTAAATTTTCAATTAGTACCCTGTAGTTTGACCGAAATTTTTATATGGTCCTTATATTTCAAAAAGTTGCAATACAGACCCTCAAATTTAATAATCGCTCTTATGTGGTCCGCCACGTCACCCGCCGTGAGCTACCGTCCGCGATCTGACGGAAAGTGGGACCACGCCGTCGCTCCCCGTTACCCCGTGAGGGACTTAACGGGGCGGTCACCCTCACCGGCAAATACATCACCAACCGCACCCGGTACACCATCCGCCCGCACACCGGCATCATCTCACCACTCGCCACCCTCACCGTTGAGTTTACCTACTTGGCCCCGCTCCACTCGTCCCTGCCAGACTAGTTCCCCAACTCGGACGACTCGTTCCTCCTCCACAGCGTCATCTTCCCCGGCGCCGCCTCGAGTTCGACCCCCGACTCGATTCCCAGCGACTGGTTCACCGCGAAGAAGAAGCAAGTGTTCGTGGATAGCGGGATCCGGATGTTCTTCGTAGGATCGGCCGTGTTGACTCGTTTGGTGGGGTCGGACGGGGTCCATGGAGATGATTAGAGAGGTTTTAGAATGGAGCGATCCCGAGTGGAGATCGGTGGACTCGATGGATTCAGAAGGGCGGACGCTGCTGCACATGGCTATCGGGCGGCGCCGGCCGGATCTGGTGTAGTTGCTGCTGGAGTTCCAAGCGGACGTGGATGTGAGCGGGCGCGCGGGGCGGACGCCCTTGGAGTGGGTTCTAGGATACTTCTTGGGCGGAGGGTTGTAGTTGTAGAACCGGGCAGAGCCGGGTCTCGACTCCGACAACATATGAGGGAGTTTGGAGCTGCCGATGGTCGGCGAAGGAGATGGAGAGAAGCCACGGTGCGAAGGCAGAGGCGGATGCGGAAGCGGTGGCGTAGGTGGTAGTTGGTGTGTCGACGGGGGGAGAGGCGTAGGTGGTAGTTGGGGTGTCGACGGAGGGAGAGTGGATGCGGCAATGGAGGTAGGTAAGGGGTTGTTGGGATCGGGAAGGAGTATGGGAGGCGTGTCTGATCGGAGATGGTGTGAGGCTCGCCGGAGGCGAAGCGAGTGAGGGCGGAGGGAGCGGAGGTAGTCGGAGTGGGCGGAGGCGAGGAGATGGCGAAACAGGACGACCTCCTTCATTAGGCGGCGCCGCTCCTTGCACCGCCGCACAAAGTCCTCGTTGTCCAGCCGCGACGCTGTGCACCCCATCGCTCGCCACCCCGTCTCCCGATCTCGTCGTCTCCGGCAATGGGGGCTCCTCTTGTGAAACCCGATAGACCTGGCCTCGGGCAATGAGGCGTCGGAGGAGAAGCTGGCGGCGCTGATGACCATTGTCATGGCGTGCGTGCGTGAGCGTGTCCCCCGATAGCCGTCCGGCGACCAAGGAGTTGTTGAAGATGGTCAAGGACGCGAGGGGGAGAAGAAGGGTTTCTGAAATGTTGGCCACGTGGCCAACTACCCTGACCGCCCCGTTAAGTCCCTCACGGGGTAACGGGGAGCGACGGCATGGGGTCACGTGCGGCGCACGTGGCCCCACTTTCCGTCAGATCGCAAACGGTAGCTCACGGCGGGTGACGTGGCGGACCACATAAGAGCGATTATTAAATTTGAGGGTCTGTATTACAACTTTTTGAAATATAAGGACCACATAAAAATTTCAGTCAAACTACAGGGTACTAATTGAAAATTTAGCCTATCAACAAATGTGAGTGCTTGGAGACACCATTCCATTAGCAGCATCCGATATTAATCACTTGAACTGCTCGATGGCTATTCACCAACTCATACCTTGCACCGCACATGAGGCTATTACGGCCTGTTTGGTACGGGAATATCAAACGGGAATAACCCTTAACCCGGGTTAAGGGAGGGAATATTTATGAAATATTCATGAATCCACTACTTATTCCACACTTTATCCACCAAACACCTTTTCTATTCCAAGTAATCATTATAAAGTTATTCCCATTCTGCATTCTACTTTTCTCTTATTCTAAGTAATCATTACAAAGTTATTCCCGAAACTGATAATAAAATTTCTTAACCCGGAATAAAGTTATTCCCACACCTACAAGATTTTTTTGATAGCTGCCTATAAATAATTCTCTCTTTGTTGCACACTCTTGATTCAGATAGAAGATTTGAATATTTTCTATTTTCTATTATTTTATATTTTTTTGCTTACTCTTTTTCTTATTAATCGGGCTTTTCTGCCCCGCCTCACCCCCCCCCCCCCCCACACAGGACTTGTGGGTCAATTGTTCTAGGAGACATGCTTCTCCCACCCCCATGACACCAGCCCTTCTCTGACACACACTCCCTTTTCCCATTGTGCCCCCCCCCCCCCTCTTTTTCCCCTCCCCACATTTTCTTTCTTCTTTTTCCTTAATTTTGTATTGTTTTTTTTTAATTTTGTTTCTTTTTTTCTCAGTAGTTTTATTTTTTTAATCAGTTTTTATTCTTTTTTTAATCAATTTTATTTCTTTTTTTTTATCAGTTTTATTTTTCTTTTTGGATAAACAACTTTTTTTTATTATATGTTGGTAATATTTTGTTTATTTTTTAGTTGTAGATTTTGAGAGTCATTATTTATAAAATATATAAAAGTCTCATAAGTCATGTTTATGGAAGAGTACATGTAACAATACATAAAAAAAATACATAAAAATACAAATACTAATCAATATTGCCTTCAAATTTTGCTCTCGGCGCGTTAGGTGTTGTAGCTATTATTTCGTATCACAATTGAACACGTGTCATATAACTTTTTGAAATTTTTATGATTTGATGTTTTAATAAATTAAAAATAATTAAAAAGGAGGGAAATTTTGAAATTTTTATTATTTGAATTTTTTACTATTTATGTTTAATAAATTGAAAATAATTTAAAAGGAGGGAATTTTTGAAATTTTTACTAATTGAAATTTTGAAATTTTTATGATTTGATGTTTTAACAATGACTCTCAAAATCTACGGCTAACAAATAAATAAAAGTTTATAAACATATAATAAAAAAACTATTTATCCCAAAAAAAACTAAAACTGATTTAAAAAAAGAAATAAAATTGATAAAAAAAAGAATAAAAAAAACCGATTAAAGGAAAACAAAATAAATGAAAAAGAGAAAGAAAACTGCGCTTGTTTTTCTACATCATTAGTCAATTCCTTTTGACTTTTTGAGTGACTCGTGACTCGTATCAATGTTAAAAAAAACCGATTAAAGGAAAACAAAATAAATGAAAAAGAGAGCTGCTTCTCACACTATCTCTGACACGCCCTATCTCTCATCAGGGTATTTTTTTTTTTATTTTTTCCCCTTATGCCCCCCCCCAGCCCGCTCAGCCACAAACATTGATCATCTCTCGCAATGTTTTTTCTTATATTAGTTTTGTGATTTTTTTCATTAGTTTTGTTTTTTTCTTATCTATTTTTTATTCTTTGTTATCATTTTTATTTATTTTTTATTTTCAGTTTTAGTTGTAGATAATTAGATATATATAATAAGCAACTCCCTAGATGAATTATATTAAAATTTCCATGTGTTGCATATTTTTATCTTTTTTTTATTTTTTAGTTGTAGATTTTGGGAGTAATTATTTATACAAATTAAAAAAATATATAAAAATATGGATCAAAATAAAAGGTGTGTGTGTGTATATATTGTGTATATATATATATGAAAATAACAAAAAATACTAACAGTTAAAAAATACATTGTGTTTTGTGAAAAGTCTCCTAATCTGATATTTATCTTCTCGGTAAGTGTGCATATGCTTATTTTCTCGAATATATAATAAAAAAACTATTTGTCCAGAAGGAAAAATAAAATTGATAACAAAGAAAAAAATAAAATTGATAAAAAAAATAAAAAAATATATTAAAGAACAAAACTAATGAAGAAAAGAAAAAAAAAGAAAACTAACAAAATCAATAAATTAGGTTTTGATGGTCAAAGATGGCAGGTGATGGTGTGGAGAGAGAGATGGAGTAAGAGAAAAGTGAGGAAGCCAAGGGTAGAATCGGGATTTCTATCTCTGACACAGGGTTGGGCGGTGTCAGAGATAGTGCGAGTAGCAATTTGCATGTAAAATACCTACAAATGTCATATGACTTGGACGCTGCATGAAAGCTTCAGCTAAATTGACTAGTCAAAAAATTCATTTAGGCTAATAAGAAAGTCTAAAAACACACGGTGCACATCATGTAACGTTAAGAACATATGACATTCACTATAAAAAGAGCAACTTATGTAGAACAACGCTAAAGCATCTCTCGCATAGACCAGATAACACTCTAATGCTGATGCTGATGCCATCTTAATATTTAAGCAGAAGTAAAAGGTTTCCTACACGGATTTGTTGCTAATCATGTGTGCTTAGGGCCCTAAAATTGAATAAAATCTTGTGCATACCAGTCTTTTAGCAGTCCAACGTCTGAATAGAAATGGTCCACGCGGAGTGCAAATTGCTGAATTCAAGATCAATGCAGGCTTCGTTGGACCTTGTAGCCAACTCACTACTTCCTACCGACAATTTAACTCGACCAACTTGGCGAATTGGCTAGCCCATAAAGTCTCCCTTTGTTTGACTTGACCCGATCTTGCTTTTCATTCATAAATGCTGGTCGACTCAACTCAACTGTCACCCAACATCAGCGACCGATTCACATGGGGTCACCCAAACTTCCCACGCAAGTTACGCCACGTGTGCGGGGGGAAGCGTGTGCGTGTAACATTATTCCTCCTTTTTATTCGTCAAAAGAGATTCGAACTTAGGAACTTTGATCAAGTCTTGATGAATCCACCTCTAGTCGACCACAGGACTAGTTGACCCGGGATTCCTGGACCTATTAGTTTTGTCCAGTGAAATAGATTGGAACTGATGTATTTATGAAATTTAAACAGTAGTGTCTTTAATTGTTGCATCTCCGAATCTTCATATGTAATCAGCCCTCATCTGTACTCAGCCGTGATCGTTGATAGATCTCTGCCACCGGCCCACCAGGCCCACCATGCATGCTCCTTTAGAAAGAGTCTTTCTACGATTTAGAATTCGATTATTAGGCAAACTTCGTCAAGAAAGGTGTTCTAAGTAAAACATCTATGAACTCATAAACCCATTTGGATGCCATCTATAAATACTCCCATCGATCACTGGCGTCCTCTCACAATTCACACAGCCCTTCCAAACTTCTTACAACGAGACCTTTTAAGAGACATATATTTCTTCTTTAGTCCAACCAACAATCTCAAGAATGGCATCGCAGGCCATCCAGACCCACCGCCAGGGCGCCGAGATCTGCCACGGCGAAGTTGAGGGCAAGAAGAAGGCCGTCGAGCTGCTCCTGGAGCTCGGCCTCCCCACCGGCCTCTTCCCCCTGGACGACATCGAGGAGTTCGGCTACAACCGTGCAGCCGGCTTCATCTGGTTGACCCACAAGAAGAAGAAGGAGCACAACTTCAAAAAGATCAAGCAGATCGTGTCCTACACCACCGAGGTGACCGCCTTGGTCGAGCCGGCCAAGATGAAGAAGATCACCGGCGTCAAGACCAAGGAGCTCCTCCTCTGGCTCTCTGTCGTCGAGATGTACATCGAGAACCCCGCCTCCGGGAAGATCACCTTCAAGACCGGCACCGGGCTGTCCGATAGCTTCGACGCCTCTGCTTTCGAGCTCGAACAGTAAACCATACATGGAACAAGAGAAGCTGCATGCATGTACTTTATGATTGTGGATTATTTACTTCCAACTGTTTAACTTTTCATCTTTTACGTCATATTCTGTATCAGCGTGCTTGCTTTAAGTTTTGCATATTAATAAAGCTCTGGAAGTTTGACCAATAAAAAGATAATTCCTGTCATTGTATTGCGTCTTCATGTCACTACTGTTAAATAATATGTTGAAATTTAATTACATGATTTAGTTGAGATTTAATTCACATAATAAAAATGTTATACCTCTCTAGCTAGAGCCTAACTATGTATCGTCTTCTCTAACAACAGGTGTTAAAAAGGTCAATGGCTAATTCATACTAATACAAACAGCTTACATACGACCCAAGATTAATTTTACAACAATGAGAATTTCGTGCGGCCATTTTATGTGAGCCCTTTTTTTTTTTTTTTTTTTTAAGATAAGCCGAGAGGCTAGTGAAATTTAAAGACAAAACCTCTTAAAGAACCCACACATAAGCATCTAATCGGGGGAACTAGATGCTAAGGACAACGGTCAATACACAAAACCATTCGATGGACCACTCTCCTATGGCCCTGGACTTCGAAACCAAGACCAACTCTCAGAATTACCCCTACCCAGCTTGGCTAGTTCATCAGCCACCTTGTTATCCACACGTGGCACAAACAAAATCAACGCCTCCTCCAGGTGCGACGCCTCCCAACATATCATTTGCAGATAGGTTCGTATGCTATCCGGCCAATGGGATCGGCCATTGAGATGGTCGACAAGATCTTTGCAGTCCAACTCAAAGATCACCTTATGCAATCCCTGTCGCCGAGCTTCACCTAGCCCCAAAGCAAAGGCCTCAAGCTCAGCCCGGAGTACATCCCTTATCTCCGAACTCTCGGCCCTGGCCCATAAGACCGCGTCTTCGTCGGAGAAGCAGACCACACCTAGACCAGTTCCTATATAGTTCCTGCCTTAAATTCGATGATGACATAATGGCAATGTTCGCTAAAAAAAAAAATTCTCCCTCCGTTCGAAGCGGCCCAATAATAAAAGCCATCGATAAAGGAATAGCTGAACCAAGTCAACTGTCCAGAGAGCTCGTTAATCTACTATATGTTCCCTTTTCTATCTAACTCGTCAATAGAAGTTCCGGGACTTCATCAACTCTAAGGGGCGTTTGGTTCGGGGTCAGGGTCTTTATCCCTCTTATTCTCATTTTTTTATTAAACATCAAAACAATGATTACCTGATTATTACTATTCCACCTACCATATTGTTCTCTATTTTTTCTTATCGTCATTGCTTAATCTCACTTCTTCTAACACCATCTAACTCTATCCTCTCTTAATCTCATTTTTTCTAACCCCATACCAAACGAGTAAGAGATTACTCTCTTTTTTGTTAGATTAAATTATCGGTTCATCTTTTTCTATCATCTTAAGCTTGTGTGTGTGTGTGTGGGGGGGGGTGGGGGGGGGGGGGGGGGGTGATTGATGAAATTTAGATGACTTCATAGAATTTTTAAAATATCACTTCAAGCTTTTTGGTTGCGGCCAATTCAAATTGACAACACCACACCGGTGTCAAACAAAACAAAACTAAAAATCGCTCGTGACAAGATAATTCATCATCATACAGATACAGATATAGAGGTGGTTAAGGAAGTTCCAAGATGTTGATCACATTGACTCGTTATTTTTCTACTCAGCTTTGAACTTTATTTTGGCCTGTCATGGCAAAGTTTGCTAGGCGAGATCACGTGTTTGTGTCAGGCCCTGATAAATTATTTTGGCTGTAGAGATGTCGTCGATTTGATATGTATGTGCCCGAGACAACTGGGTGGGTGAGCTCTATCTCATTGCTTTATAGAGCAAGACATTAATTAATGTGGATTAAGAAGAATCTCATATTAATTAGCAAAGATATTTTGTCCACATGCTTACCGGACTGTTTAGTGCTCTGTATCTGTCGAAGCAGCTACCAACCGTGTTTAATTAGGTCCTCGTAAATAAAAAAAACCATGTTTAATTAGGTGAATGATAGATCTTGCAATCCTCTTCTGTCATCCATCCATAGTTTGATATATATATATCATCATTTATTTTGATTGCGTTTACCAAGTCTTTGGCACATTTACTCTTTAGACAAAACTCCGTCAAGAAAGTTGTTCCAAGTCAACGTCTATGAACTGATCAACCCACTTGGAAGGCATCTATAAGTACTCCCCTCGACTCCTCTCAGGCTCTCACAATTCACACACAGCCCTCTCAAGCCTTCTATCGAGACTTTTTTAGAGAGCTCTCTCTTCTTTGTTCTTAACAACAGTCTGAAAGAATGGCATCACAGGCGATCCAGACCCACCGTGATGGCGCCGAGATCTGCCACGGCGAAGTTGAGGGCAAGAAGAAGGCCGTCGAGCTGCTTTTGGAGCTCGGCCTCCCCAACGGCCTATTCCCCCTCGACGACATCGAGGAGTTCGGCTACAACCGTGCCGCCGGCTTCATCTGGTTGACCCACAAGAAGAAGAAGGAGCACAACTTCAAGAAGATCAAGCAGATCGTGTCCTACGCCACCGAGGTGACCGCCATGGTGGAGCCGGGCAAGATGAAGAAGATCACCGGCGTGAAGACCAGGGAGCTCCTCCTCTGGCTCTCCGTCGTCGAGATGTACATCGAGAACCCTGCCTCCGGGAAGATCACCTTCAAGACCGGCACCGGGCTGTCTGATAGCTTCGACGCATCTGCTTTCGAGCTCGAAGCGTAAACCATATATGGAAGAAAGAGAAGCTGCACGTAGTATTGTTTTAACTATGGATTCTTTTTACCTTGAAGCTTTGTTTTGTCCTTTGCAGTCGCACTGTATCAGTTTATTGTGTCTTCATATTAGTACAATACTCTGTTTGCAATAAAAAGTAAAAAATTTGCTTTCGTATTATGGAGAATGTTACTCGTTTTTCGGTAAATTATGTAACTGTTCTCAGTTCTCCGCTCCGGAGTTTCAACACGGAGAGGGTACTTCTCCCAACATTTCAACGCAATGACGATTAGGAAATTCTCTTTTAAACCATAAAAAGATGCCCTCAACGACCAGAGTTTGTCCTTTTATTAGGCCTTTGCTAAAAGATTTTAAAACTTTTTTATAAAAACTTGACTTCCTTTGCTTTGTCTGAGTCAAATTGTTAAGTTGTTAAGTTGTTCGTCCATCCATATGGTTGCTAAATCATGATATGCTGTAAGGGTTGTCAGTTAATTTTTTTTCTTTTTCCTTTTTACGTTTTGGACTTATTAAACATTCTTTTTTTTTTGTCATTGATGGCGCTCCTAGCAAAGAATTCTTCCACATTAAAATGAGATGTTAAGATTATATATATGCAGGTTTTGTTGAAGGCAATAATCTCATTGATTCTATCCACGTTTTGCGGAAATTTGACACCAAATAGTTGAAATCAAAGCAAGCAAGAGCATAGAAGAATCGGATCATTTCGCAATGCTTGTATCTCTCAATGAGCCATTGGTGAGATCCGGTCCTTCTATATTTAGGCTAGAACATTCGTGGCTGAGGGCGGAGGCTTTTAGGGAGGTTTTTTCTCAGACATGGAATTCTCATGTCTTCCATGGCTCTAAACAGTACGTTTTCTCTTCCAAACTAAAGGCCGTTAAGACGGTTGTCAAAGATCGGGATAGAAGGGTGACAAGAGAGGATCTTTTTGGCCCTGATATGAGGCTGGAGGATTGTTTAACAGGCCTGTACAATTAAATAAAAAGGATGGATTGCTATCAGAGGCGAAGAGAAGGAATTGGAGAACCAATGGAAGGCTACCATTACTAAGCATGAGTCAGCGGGTGAGGAAGGTGTGGCTGCAATTGTGAGACCACAACTCTTCCTTTTTTCATCATTTGGTTGCAAGCAAATCTTGCAGGTCAAAGGTTCGTGAGCTTGTTGATGCAAATGGGGTGGTTGTTATAGAATAGGACCATATGGGGCGTATCTTCGAGGATTATTACGCGAAGCTTTGGTCCAAGGATCCCGGAGGAGATGACCTGATTGATTTGCTGGATTTACCTACAATTGGTGATGAGTACTGGGAGCTGTTAGGGGGGGGGGGGATGTTGTTAGTGCCGCAGAAGTCAAGGAAGTTGTTGTGTGTATGGGAAAGGATAGGTGCCTGGAGCCCGATCGTCTTCTAGTGGAGCTTTATTTGCAGTCTTCGGATGTAGCGGGGGCTGATTTGGTGGAAATTGCTCATGGTTTCTTTCAGTCTACTAATCTTCCCCCGAGTTGAAACGTGTTAGAACAGAAATTTTGACCGTTGACCGGGACTCTAATCAAGGTTAAAATCTATTTTCACATTCAAAAATCAGATGATTGTGGTTTAGTTCAACTCCTTTGAATGATCGAATCAGAGGTGTTGAACTGTACAAAGAAGTTATTTGGTTGATGATGGAGTTGATGGAAATGGAAAATGAAATAGAAAATGAAATAGAAAATGAAAAATGAAAGATGATGAATTATATGGTAAATCTACTCCTAGGAAATTATAGATCTACTCCTAGGAAATTAATTATGGTAGCACTACTCCTAGAAAAATATGATAATTCTACTCCTATGGAAGAAATTGGTGTAGCACTACTCCTATAAATGAAGGACTTCAATGCAGGAATTTAAAGGAAAGGAAAAGGCTTCATTAAGATAAAATAAGGCTACATTGATAAATATAAAAGGTTACATGAAGATAAAAAACTGGTTTGCTTTGATGGCCGGGGCCCGTTTTCCTTCTTCCTCTTGGCTATTTATAGAGTTTCTGGTAACCACTTTTGAACTGTCAGAAACTGCTTTGAACTGTTTTGGAACTGCTCTGAACTGCATGACTGGGTGATATCTTCAGCCATTTACGAAACTGCCATCAGGTAGAGCTTCTTGTCTTCTACTGCGATTTGGCCGATGATGACCTTGGAATTTGATGAAACTCTGAACATAAAAGTTGTAGGTCTTCGAATTATCTTTCTATCGGTCTAAAAATCAAGTCATTTGGACATCGTATGAGAAAGTTATGACCAAAACAGTCAATCTCCATTAATAGCCATTATTATAATATGACCGATAAGAATTTGATCGATAGAGTTTGGCCGATATCGGTCATTCTTTGATCGATGAAACTTAGGAATTCATTCATTATTTACTTTTTTGTCACTGGAGACTTTGACTGTTATTTTGACACATCAAATGACTGAATTTGGAGATGACGTCAACATCAAAGTTGTAGATCTTTTCGTCATCTTTCCAATGGTTCAAGAATCGGCCAATATCGATACTTGATGTAAAAGTTATGACCAAAATACTCTAACTGTGTCAATATTAAATTATCTTTTGGCCGATTGGCAATATTTACGAAATTGTCATTGATCTTATTAATCGTCCAAATGGTTATATTTATATCTAACAGAACGAGACATTTGTATCCTTTATACCTAAGTGCAAATTCCTTAGCTGTATGAAGGATTTCAGGCTTATCAATGTTTGTAATGTTGGCTATAAGATGGTCACCACTATACTAACTAGTGAAGAGGATGAAACCGATGCTTTGTGGTATTATTGGCATTGAGCAGTCAGCTTTTATCTCTGAGAGATGTATCCATGACAACATCGATGTTGCCAATGAGATCTTGCACCCTATGCATATGGCCCCGAGAACCAAAAGCCTTATGGTCCTGAAGGCAACGTCCTGGGAGTTCTGGAGGCATCCGGGTCTTGGACCTACTTAGGTCGGGGCTCCATTTGGTCATGGCAGGGTTAAATTCGTGACCTATATGAGTTGGTGAACAAGATGATTGGCAGGGTTCTTGCATGGCAAAGAAGGTGTATCTCAGACCCGGACATGCTTGTACTCATCAAGTCAATTCTACAGCCTATTCCGGCTTTAATTATGGCTACTACCCACGTTCATGCGGTAGTGATCAAGAAACTAGAGTAGATTTGTTAGGATTTCCTTTGGAACAGACGTCAGTTTGGGGCGAGTGTGGTAGTTTGGAAGGATGTATGCTTGCCAAAGGAAGCAAAGGGGTTAGGGATCAGTGATTTTAACGTTTGGCAACTTGCATTGAAGATGAGGAGAGTTGCCATGTTCTTGAACGAAAGTGTCAACGTTTGGAAGGGGTTTGCACGGGCTAAATACGGTTGGAGTGGGGCCCTGCCATCGACTGGGGATCTTAGAGCTTCTTCTTCGTCACACTGAAGGTTCATTTGTTTGGTGGTGGAGGAGGTTGTGTTTGACCTCGGAACGTGACTGTCTTAGGTGTGGTGTGGAGCCGGAAACCATAGGCCATGCATTATTTTGATGTCAAGTTGTGCGCAAGGTGCTCTGGACTGTCGCCGCGAAGGAAGGTATGGTTTTTCCCCGGTGGTGCCCTATCTCATTGATGGAGTTTTTGGTAGAGTCAAGTGGCTAGTCAGGGATAGAGGAGGGAGGTGCAACGAAGCAGGATTCGTAGGGTTCAGGTGGTGAAACTGATGCATCATTTGATCCAGCCTCAAGTCTTGCAATAGTTGGTGTAGTCTGCTTGTTGCGCACGGGGTTTCCTGAATCGGTAATAGGGAAGCCGGTGGCTGCAGCCTCTTGTCGCGCAGGGTGAGATGGTTGCGGTGACGCTGGCACTTAAGGAGGCAAGAACTAGGGGTACTTCTAATCTAGTGGTGGAATATGATTCGTTGAACACAGTTCGGATCTTGAAGGGATCTAGGCTTTGGCCAAAGGAGTTGGAATGGTTAGCTAAGGAGATTTGGTTGGATGTGTTGTTTTTCCATATTGATAGATCATGTGATGGTAGAGCAGATAGTGTGGTTCGCTACTGCCAGAGGACCCATATGTGTTTTGTCTGGTCGTGTGATGATGGGTTTGACACCTTGATTGTATTCAGTGATTTGTAGGATCTTTAGCTTTCGGGCTCATCTCTTAAGAAAAAAAAGACCATATTAGAGTGGCTAACACCTTTTGTGTGTTGGTGTTGAGGACTTTATGATTATAATGACATTATTCATCCTAAATCAGGGTCAAAAGACTCAATTGACGGAAAAAAATTTGAAATAAACATCAATCAATTGCAAGCGGATACAGAAGTGCATGTCTTAAATTAGACCAAACTCGACCAAACCGGCTAATTGACTCAAGCCGTGACCCGGTCTTCTCATGAATGGGATTTTGTAGACCACTTATGTTGTCTTTTCAGGATATTGCCAGTATCATTCATCAAGTCTTGTCTATGTTTGAGTTGGTCTAATCTCGGCACCGTAAATGACTGGTTGGGCCAAGTCAATTGCCGCTCACATTTAGCGACCGATTCATAAAGTGACTCATACGTTCTCTTCTGAATTTATTCAGCAACTTGATCAAGTCTCACAGCCAACTTATTCGAGTGTAAGATAAGATAGAGCGAGCTCTCTAGCCAGACCACTTTTGTCCAACCCTGCTTCTTAAAATTAAGATACCGACATGATTATATAAAACTATACTTCATGCTCGTGGTTTCAGGATACCTTATCATTAAAGAAAACCAGGGATAAGACTTTTGATAATTTTAACTTTAAAGTGTTTAGATTTCTATTTTTTTTATTTTTTATTCTGTATTGACTCTTTCGCTTACATTGGCTTCAGGTTGGCAGTGTAGTTACAAACTTACAATAACTAGAAAGTCTACGTCACACAAGAAGTTTCTGGGGAAAATTATATTTTTCGTCCCTCAATTTTCATCGAAGTAACGTTTAAGTACCTAATCTTTTATAAGTTTCAATTGGGTCCCTATAGTCTTGTTTTCATCACAATGTGGGACATCCGCCTGACGCCGTCTCTATACTTAACGGCTAGGATGTCACGTGACCGCACGTGATGGATGTCGTGCGGATGGAAGTAACATTTTAGTCCCTTAATTTTCATCGAAGTAATGTTTTAGTCCCTTAACTTTCATCGAAATAACGTTTTAGTCCCTTAACTTCCATCACGTGTGGTCACGTGACACCCCGGCCGTTAAGAATAGAGACGGCGTCAGGCCGATGTCTCACATTGTGACGAAAAAGATACTGTAGGGACCCAATTGAAACTTATAAAAGATTAGGGACTTAAACGTTATTTCGATGAAAGTTGAGGGACTAAAAAGGTAATTTTCCCAAGTTTCTCTGAATGACCAAGATCTTGCCTTAAAGCTTGATTGATTGAATTTTTTGCTAAATTGGACCCTAATACTTACATTTGGCATGTTAAGACCCCTACCAGTGTTTCTTTGCAACAGAGGACCCCAAGCCACTTTTATGACATTTCTACCCCTGCCATTATATGGCCACATGACCCATGGGATGGCCATGCCACATGACGTGGCATGGTCATCCGTATTTTAACTCAACTGTCTCCTCAGCCTGTAAATGCATCATAACCCCATGTTGACATGGCATCATTTGATTGGATGTTGAGTGAAAATAGTATATAAAAAAAAACAAACATCTCGTCACATTTAATGCGACGGCAAGGCATATGCCATCCATGAAGGCTCTTGCCGGGCATGGCTCCTCCCGCCATTGTCCATCCTGCACGCCAAATCTCATTTCTCTCATCTCTCTACCGCTTTCCTTAAGCTCTTCTCCCTTTCCATTGCTTCCTCTTCTCTACCTTCGAACATCGATGTCTTGCTATTAGAGCCAACAACTATTCCCCGCATATTGGGTGGCATTGATCTGAACACACCTTTCAAACCATATCCCAGCATAGACGAAGAACTAACTCAAGTAGTGATTAGAGAGTTCCGTGACTGGTTAGTTCCCGAGAATGCTCCCTTGGGAGTAAATCAGAGAGTCCATTTGCAGTTGCATAAATTCTTAATGTGTTGGTGTATTCTGCTGGGTGGAGCACATTCACATCTGAGAGACTTGAATTGTTGTCGAGGTTCTATTGTCGAAATTGTGTCTATATTTGATCCACCATAGAAATAGTTCTTTATGCATAAAGAAAGTTATAGGGTATGGACTATGACTTCTTGGTGCGGTGTTGTGTTTAAAGATGTAGAAGTGGTTTGGAGGTGTGATAATAGCCTCTTTGGTGACTTTTCTGATTCTGATACATGGTATAATAGAGAATCCATTGACTTTGATTTCTATGCTTGAAGATCCATTGTCGTGCTCATCTTTGATTTCTTACTTTCTGATTTCTATGTATGAGATGGTCAAGTTTGCTCAATCTAGATTATCGGATGGAGATCTGAATGTTTATGAGATGCCAAAGGACAGTAATTTTTTTTTTATCAAAGATGATATGTTGTATAAAATTGAAAAGCAAAGAAGAGCTATAGCTTCACAGAAGTACTTGGAATGTAAATTAGAATGTCAGGTTTCTTGCTTGAAATGATTTGAGGCTTTCTGAAAAACTGAGGGACTTGCTTTTTTTATTTTGGCACTGTGATGTTTCTACCAGATCATTTGGTCGAATTTACTTTGCATCTACATATTTTATGCTATGAATACATACTCTAATCTCTTCAGAAATTTGGCCAAGTTATATACAGATTAGAAGCAAGATCAAAGATGATATGTTATATAAAATTGAAAAGCAAAGAAGAGCTATAGCTTCATAGAAGTACTTGGAATGTAAATTAGAATGTCAGGTTTCTTGCTTGAAATGAGTTGAGGCTTTCTGAAAAACCGAGGGACCTGCTTTTTTTATTTTGGCACTGTGATGTTTCTACCGGATCATTTTGTCGAATGTACTTTGCATCTACATATTTTATGCTATGAATACATACTCTAATCTCTTCAGAAATTTGGCTTCCAAAAATATATTAATTTGCCAAGTTCTAACCACAGATGCAGAAGCAGCTTTTGAAGAACTAAAGCTTTTGAATTTGCCAAGTTCTTCACAATAATGCTGTTGGATAGTCCTCTTTTAATCTTTCTGGTGTGCTTCCTATTCAAGATTTTAATTTACATACGCCTTTATAACTTGGGAATAATAAGAAGAAGAGGAGGAGCTGGAGTGTTTCTGCCAAAGAGTTTTTTACACTAGCAGTAAGCATTTAACAAAAAGGAAAAAAAAATAAAAAAATGGAAAATTTAAACGCCAGGGGGCACGGGCATTTATCCTATATTTCTGGGTTTCTGAAATGCCATTTGACTCAATTGTTCTAAAACGTGTACATATAGGTTTCAGATTGGAAGGGACTGTTCTTATCCTTTTGTAAATGATTTGATACTCTTTCCATTTTGTTGTTTGTGATGAACATATTATATCATTTCGCCAAGCTTTTCTGTAGATAGTGATTCATTTGTAGGAGTCTATTAAAGTGATTGAGAAAGAAATGTGTGATTCCATCACATCACATAAGTAAAAACCATGCTAGGGCACGGGCCATCTGTGGGGATGTTTTTACTTCTCCTCATGTTGATTCCATTTTGACGATATGGTCGTTGTTGGTGCAAATTACTCCTTTTCTTATGTTTAGAATTTGACTTAACATTTTGGAATCACATAGGGCATTCGAGCTATGACTGGTTCTAAAGGATGCCTTCTAATAGTCAAGGTAATATTAATTCTAATTTTACTGCATTCGCTATCGAATATATGCTTGCGAACCACGTTGGGTGTTTAATCCATTAGTTTACTCATTTTAGAGACCATATATGCTCTACCGTTTCTAAAATATTTGGAAAGACAGAATGTTAGAATGCAGGGCAGTGGGATTTACTGCACAATTACAGCAGGAGGCGCGCTTGGGTGTAACTTGACCAACAAGCACTGGAGGTTACCACAGTTCCAACTGCTGCAGCAATAGTAGGCTCCAGCTGCACCTAGCAGCAATAATGAAGAAGTTCGTTCCAATTTCCAGTAGTAGTTGTTGTTTGTTAATTTATCATTGGATTAGGTAGTTCAGATTGGTAGCTCAGTAATTGTTATGTATTAGGGAGGATGAGTGTTGGATTCCATATTAGTAGTTGCTATGTATTGGGGAGGTTGAGGGTTGGATTCCCTATTATAAGGAGCAGATGTAACCGTTTAAATGAATGAATTACATCTCCTCCTAACTCTATTTTTCCCAAATATATTTTTTTTAAAACCGTGCATTAAACCACAAAAGAAGCATAATATAATGATGTTTAAATGATGTTCAATTTTTCTCAAATATAATTTTTTTTTCAGTGGACTTTTGTTTTTGGAATCACAAAAACCCTCCTTTGATTTTTGTTCCTGACATAATGAAGCAGAATAGAAATAATAAAGAGAATGAAGTATTGGAGACAAAACAACTCGAAGAGGTGGAAAATTTGTTGCAAATTGCTCGAAAAGAATAACGTGTATCGTCTCTCATTGAGAGAACCGTGCCCCAATCGTGCCAGGGGCACGGGTAAACACTAGTCCTCCTATATAATGATGATGGATGATACCATTATTACTAATAGACATAATCCTTTAATTATCCCTTTCTTTTATTGCATTTCAGATAAGATAAGGTGGTCATTCCTGTAACTCTATATTAAAAGCAAGTCACCTTCCGTGCTTCTTCATAAATCTCTATCACCAGTCTCGATCCTTAGAAAAGTCTCTCTGTCGATTTGAAAAGAAAAATAATGCGTCCAATGAATTTGACCTAGTCTCTCCCCATGTGTTGAAACTTGAATACGTGATCAACCCTTGTACAAAGCCATCTATAAATGCCACTCCTCCACCATCCAAAGTCACACAACCCTTCAGTCCCACTAGATTTCTTATACTAAAAGAGTCCCTAAGAATGGCATCAGCGGCCATCCAGACCCACCGCCAGGGCGCCGAGATCTGCCACGGCGAGGTTGAGGGCAAGAAGAAGGCCGTTGAGTTGCTCTTGGAGCTCGGCCTTCCTAGTGGCCTCTTCCCCGTCGATGACATCGAGGAGTTCGGATACAACCGTGCCGCCAGCTTCATCTGGTTGACCCACAACAAGAAGAAGGAGCACAACTTCAAGAAGATCAAGCAGATCGTGTCCTACGCCACCGAGGTGACCGCCATAGTGGAGCCGGGTAAGATGAAGAAGATCACCGGCGTGAAGACCAAGGAGCTGCTCCTCTGGCTCTCCGTCATCGAGATGTACATCGAGAACCCCGCTTCCGGGAAGATCACCTTCAAGACCGGCACCGGGCTGTCCGATAGCTTCGACGCCTCTGCTTTCGAGCTCGAAGCATGAACCATCGCAGACGAGAAGCTCGCATGTATTGATGTATCGTTATGGCGTGGTTTTTTTACTTTTAAGCCTTTGTTTTTCTTTATAATTAAGCTGTGCACTGTATGAGTGTACTGTGTCTTGTTTATGTTAGCAGAGTGTCATAGCATATATGTTCTCAATTAGTTCTAAACTTGTCTACTTTCCTGTGATGAAAGGTACTGTGTGATTTGTTGACAAACTCATGTAATTGAATCGATTCCGATGAACATGTTCTGCAGTTCTGTCTTAAACCGCTGTACGTAGTTATATTTGTGACTAGCACTAATTTTTTCAAGATGGCTAATACACAAATAACAGAACTTATAGAGTTAGAAGCCGATCATGATCAAGATGCTGGTACTCAACTGGTTACATTATCATCAGGCAAACCTCCTGTAGATAAGGTCTCTTCCAGATCATACGAAAACACTTGGATGTTCATTAGGTAGCATTATATTTGATGGGAAGTGGAAGTCAATGAAATGCCTTGGTCTTACACATTACATTGCTTACTCCTGCAGATAACTTGGTGTATTCTGAGTAGTTCCATCCGTCACGGACTCATTAAAAACAACCATTCAGGTTGATGTCATGGCCCTCAATTTCAAATCTTGTATTAATATGTAATAGAGTTAGTTGGGATAAAGTCAAAGTCAACAGTCGCAAGCAAGACATACCTATATATACATGTCGACACCGATATTACGTACAAGAAACTTATATCAAAGACTGATTATGCAACAATAGTAGTTATATTGTTCGCCACTTGATCATTTGATATAGCTGATGTACTATTGAATAATATACAACTCGCCTTATGACCGTATTCAATTATTCAAATGCAAATAATAGCTGCTATATTTGTGCTACAAGGCATCGTTTTGCCATGACTAGTCTTCTTAACATAAGATATGGCCCTGTGTGGGCCGCCCATGTGGCTATGAGTCATATTGAGGTATTGTTTTTCTTGTATATTAATGAGGAAGCAAACGCCTAAACTGGAAACGTCTCAACGGATCTGGTGAGCCATGCTGATACCCTTGCCAATCTTAGCATGGTTGAGAGATGAGTCCAAATACTGGGTTTTTGCTCTGAATCTGAGCATCAAGTAGACTTTCCTCTATCTATAGCCCTTAGCCTATGTTTGGCTGAAAAAGCAAAAGAAAGCCTCAACTGGACATAGAAACAATCAATTGCAGCTCAGTTTATTTAAGGGAATAACGTCGTCTCTCTTTTCAAGTCTCATTCACACAATCTCCAATAGTAGTTTCATGTGCATATATATAATGCCATAAAAGTAGTGAGAGTACAGCAGCTGCCCAATCTGACTAAACATACTAGATTTCCATAACTTAGAACCTTTAAGCCCAAGGCCAAACTCAATCACCATAAACAATAACCGCAAGCATGGCGTTTAAATTGAAAGATAAATTAACACCAGCATGGTGTGATGAGCCCTGCTGCATATAGGCACCAGGTCCTTATCTCACGCGAGTGGCAATCTAGTTGTTGGCGCATGGCAGAGGTCGCTCCACGAGGGTGCCAAGCAAACAATCACAACGTTCCATGTTGACTATGCTGCATGACAGAGCAAAGTATTTTAGAACTAAAAGAAAAGGCAATCAGAGTGATAATCGTAAGAAGCCAAGTGCTTACAGTAGAAACAGATCTTCAGCTTCCATCATCATCGTCGTCAGACAGCAGGCAATCCTTTATTTGCTCCCTTAATACACCCACATTAAATGAATTAAAAGGTCCACATAGCTAAAATTTTAATAGAGGACACGAAAAGACAACAGAGACTCTCTAACAAAAATCTTCAAAGTTCGAGTTGACATTGAATATCCAGGTTCTATAAACTGTGAATCACACAGATTCAGGAAAAACAAGAAAAGGTTAAGAATCCAGTTTAACGGCAAGTTAGTTATCTAAATAGTAGAAGGGCAGCTTCTGATCAGTGCAGTTGCAGGTACACCTTGTGCACTTATTAGTTGTTCAAAGGTCAGGAGAACGAGAAGAAACTCATGAAGTGTGCAAAATACATTAACAGGCCAGCCTCACCTTAGCCAACTGCTGTCAGTGCATAGCTTATCCTTCACTCTCGATGTCATTGCTTGTGGTAGTATTGAATAGAAATTCTCAAAAGAGCCTGCCTCTTTAGGAGTGATCTGGAAACGGCAGCTTTGACAACAATGAACAATAAAAGCATCAATCCTCGATGTAGAGCACATAGACTCGGCGAATCTTTTCAGATTCTGCAACTCTGATACACTGAGTGGGCTCCCACAGATCGGGCAAAGAACCTCAGGCATAGCAGATTCATCATGTTTAACATTCTGAAACTTGGGCCGTATTCGTGATGGCAGGAAATCACGATAACCATTGTCGCTAAATTGATTGAAACTAAAAGGCTTCAACTTCTCTGCTGTTCTGACAATTGTCCGCTCTCGAGATGGGTTTTCATCCTGCAAATTGTGACAACCTTATAAAAATTCCAGAATTGTAGGGTTGCGACATATAATCAATAAGCCTTCAGTTAACACCCTAAATTCAACTCTAGTACTATGTTACCTGCAAGCGTGAAACGAATGAGGATACCAAACCGTTGATGCCAATATGAGGTCTGTCAAGCAGCTGCACTGTCTTCAAACTATAATGTCAGTCAGATTAAGCTAAACACAGTAAAAATTTAGAATAAACAGATTAAGAAAAGAACTCACTTGTCAAGGCGACATAAAACATTGAGCTCTTGTGTAAGGCAGTCACGGAGCGGAAGGACAACCGGAACTTCCAACCTTGCATCAACATACTGCAAGTCACCAGGTAAAGCATAACCTTGACCCTGAAAACAACAGAGAAGCTTAGAACAGTCTTCTCTCTATTATACACAAAAATAATCAGAAATGCTTCAATTTCCTGAGGTGAGAGCATGATAAGAACATCATTGACTAATAAGGCGATCCATGCAGCCTGAGATTATTCTACAAACCTTCACAATTGCAGATATTATGTGGCGTGCTAATCCCGAAGTGCATGACCCCAGAACAAGTTTGCTATATCCACTGCTCGCTGCTATCTAAATGGTATGAAAACAAACAGCATTCTGAGAAGGTTCCCATGCAGTCATATTGTACTTGCAAAAAAATCAACGAGTCAAAAACAACCTTTTGTAAGCAAAGCATGCGCAAATGGCGCAAAAAATCCTCTTTCCCAGTAGCATCGGTAATTTTTTCCAGTAAATCACATAATCTGCTTCTGCCATTCTCAGAACCCAAAGAGAAGATGCTTTCAATCGGCATGATATGAATTTCTTTGTGTGCCGGTGACAAATCTGATACCATTGATCTTATCTCCCCAATTGCTTCCTCAAATTCAATTCTGGAGTCAGCAAAGAAGACACTTTCGTCTATAAAAGCAACACCGACACCAAACACTGGTAAAGCTTGAGCTTTACTTGCATCCCAGCTCTTCAGTGACTTGCATTGCATCTCATGAACGAATTGCAGAGCTGCCCTGAAATAATTTGACGAAATGCAACCAACCATAGCTATAAGCACAGCTGATAACAACAACAGCCTAGGGACCTAATAAATGCTAACAATAAGAAAGTTTGGAACATGCAAACCACTTCACATATCTGTACAAGTCTCCAGGATTGCATTCGCTGAAGCACAATTAGGCAAGGTAACAGATTACCAAATTATACTTCATAGAGGACAAGGTTCTTCATTCGAAAGAATCATCAGAAATTCTACCATACTATACGAACTTTAGGTTGCAAAATCGAGGGTTTTGGTATTCGAAAAAGGGGAACCTGGATGCAGGGCCGCCGGAGAAGGCGAGGAGGATCTTGTCGGTGGGGGAGATCATGGCGTTGGATGTTACAGCGAGCTTAAACTTCCCAAATACGTAGAGTCGAAAGCACGCCGCGCACAGGCCGTTGCACGCCCGATCCTCCTCCCGCTCTCCCTCCCCGCACTTGGCGCACCGCCCCAGGCCATCACCGGCGACGGAGAGCCTCTCGACTCCTTCGCGAGTGCTCTCCTCATCCTCCTCCGCCGGTCGTCGGAGGCAGTTGGACTGGCACGGGCCGCCGACACCACCGCAGGAAGCCATCTCAGCTTTCCTCCTCCCTCCTCGCAAGTACGGGAGGGTTTGGGGTTTAGAGTTAGTCGGCCCGTGGGCTGGCGTATCACTTACGCTATGATTACGTGGACAATAGTACATCGGCTCTGGATCTTCTTGCAAATGGGCCATATGGGCCTCAAGGCCTTAATGGTATCCGCCACGTTTCCAGTGCTACGTATCAGTTTGATGTCATTATCCAGCTATAATGATGTTGGACTACTAAATCCAACCCAGTAGCAATGAGGTAGGTGTTTTCTTCTTTTTTTTGACAATTTATGTGGTAGGTATTTTGTTTGTGTTGGACGAGATTCAAAATCAAATGCTATTATGATATGATCTTCGTACATGATGATTTTCTTGGAAGTGGGTTCTGGAGTTAGAAGATTGGGTGGCTTTTAAGTTTATCATTGCTATACTGTAGTTATTCATGAGCTCCACACAAGAGATGCCATCATTGAGATGTTTCCCTAATGCACATCAGAAGGGGACTATTAATAAGTATTAACCTGACTAGTTTTACGTGATACTAACCTTCCCCAATACAGTTCCACTTCGTACAAAGAGACGACGCTCGACAGTCGTCACAGGCCTAGATAAGGTGGTCGCAGAACAGAATACTACTTTGACCACTCGTACCAATGTAGACATACGGAACTGCATCTCTTTTATTAGTAATCCTATCTAAAGGCTATCCTATGCAAGAACCCCATATAATACGCACAAAAACATAATCTAGCTCCTAATTTCCCATTGTAAGAAAATCAAAGAAGAAAAAGAAAAAGGAAGAAAAAAAAGAAAACATCGAAAGAATAAAAGAGCTGTGCTCAACTTTTGTACTGGCGGGAAAGCACACCTCCCACACCTCCGTCCTCTCTGCCTGCATCAGTGACACACTGCCCAAAAAGACGTACCCACCCCAACACCACCCCTACACCACACCACACCACAGCTGCTCCTTTGCTCCAGAGAAACCTCTGTTCTCTCCTCGTCGACACCTTTGCTCCAGGATGAGGATGGACCGGATGGTGATCAAGCTTCACCTCCTCCTCGGCATCCTTACCCTCTGCTTCCTTACCATCTTCGGTCTTACAAGCAAGTGTTTCTTTTCATGGAAGTCTCTTTTTTAAAGAAGTTATCTCTGTACATGGGTTTGATCTTCTTCTTTGCTTTTTCAGGCACAGGTCAAGAAACTGTTCATGTGGTGAACCTCCATGAGCCAAAACCACCAAGTTTCAAGTATCTCTCCTATGCCAGAGACCCAGATGCACCACCCATTGGAGTCACTCTTGGAGAAACAGACCTTACTCTGGTGTCTTCCAGTGTTTTAGCAGCAGAAGAATGGCTAAAATCCCATGTCTTATCTCACTACCCATCCGCCAACATTTCCACTGTTGTGGTAGGAAGAGGGGTCCTCTGCAACAGAAGCCATGAAAACCAGTGGAGCTTGGTGCTGCCCTCTGTGAAGAACGTCCACTACTCACTTGTGAGGTGGGGTTTAACCAAGGAGATCAAACTCTCCGCTGCCTTCTCCTCCCATTGCTTTAACCACTCACTACGATCACCTAGCTTTCGAAGTGATTTAGTAGAACTTCTTAGCTTTCTCCAAGAGCACAATCTGGTTTACTCTATCGACCCCCCTCATCCCCATTCCTCACCCTCGTCCGAATCCCCCATCTGGGTTTTCTCCTTCCACCAAGATGCTCTGGAAAAACTTGGTTTTGCCCATATTAAAGACATCAAGGTGATTGGAGAAACGAAACCCATGATCATGAGAAAGTTGTCATCTTTGAGCACGCCTTCCTTCCTGGAGAGGTCGAAGCCCGGGAGAAACTTAAACCCCCCACCACTCCAATTCGCCCCGGTGCCCGAAGGATCCTTGTCTTTTGCACCGGATGTCTCCCCACCCGAGATCCCCTCAAACCCAACACCAGCACCGACGTCGTCCGATGTCCCTTCTATCCCACCCATCGCCGACGTACTGCCACCGCCGACAGTACCAGAGGTTCCCGCGATGGCACCCATTTGGACCACTCCGGATGCGCCACCATCGCCGCCTTGCTTGGCACCATCGACAGCCCCTGTTCCAGGAACAGGGGAGGGACAGAAGGTGGGCTTGTGGTGTGTGGCAAAGCCGACGGTGCCGGCGGAGAAGCTGGAAGAGGCCATAGACTATGCTTGTGGAGCCGGCGGGGCTGACTGTGAGGAGATTGGGCCTAATGGGAGGTGCTATTACCCTGATAACGTTGTGGCCCATGCTTCATACGCCTACAATAGCTATTGGCAGAGAACCAAGAAGAGTGGAGGCACTTGCAGCTTTGACGGAACGGCATTACTAATCAATTCAGATCCAAGTATGTGGATGTGGCATTATATTATTTCTGATTTGAATCTACTATCTATTTATTTCTTCCACATTTTTATATTAGAATTGCAACGTATAAATCGCTATTTCTTCAGGTTTTTTATCCTCACTACTTGGTGTGTACATACATGTACAGGTTTCCTACAGTGTCACTTTGCGCTGGACTGAGGCGGTGACAAAGGACTTTTCCGACTACTATATGATGATCTTAAACATTCTTTTACTTACAGCTATGACTTCTCTTTAGAATGTTTGATCTAAATATCAATTTGTACTGCTTAATTAAGCATTGGTTGATGAGAGCTTTTGCCTTTTGTTGGAGTAGTTTGTGGATGAATACTTGTAATTCGCGTCTGTTATGTTATGCGAATGTTTTCCGTTTCTAGTGGCAGCTTCTACCGTTGGATTAAATATGTGTTTTTTTTTGTTTTTCCATATTAGTAGCAGCCAAAGACAAAAAAAATAGCGAATGTTTTCTGTTTTTTCATATTAGGAGGAGAAATTTTTTTTTTAAATTCACTTATCTTTTGATTTGTCAATCAGTGACACTTTCATTTTTTTTTTTTGCAAAATAAGCCAAATTCAAAAATTCGGGACCAAAGTATCCCTTACCATCTCTCTCTCATCATTTAATGTCACATGATCAACTATCTCTCATTATTTAATGCCAGCTTCCATTCACTCTCTCTCTCCATCTCTCTATTCACCCTGAACTCTCTCTCTCTTCATGTCATGTGCATTAAATGCATCTCCATCCACTCTCTCTCTATCTCCCTCCACTCTCGCCCCACTCTCTCTCTCTCTCTCCCTCTCTCTCCATCTCTCTTTTCACCCTGCACACTCTCTCTCTCTCTCAATGTCATATGCATTAAATGCATCATCATATGCATTAATAAGGATTCCTCGAGGTCGGGGAGAGAGAAAGAAGGAGAGAGAGAGAGAGGTCGGGGAGAGAGAAAGCAAGAGAGGAGGCGACAGGAGAGAGAAAGCAGGAGAGAGAAGACTAGGTTGAGAGAGAGAGAGGGAACGATGGAGAGAAAAAGATGGGTGGAGAGAGAACACCAGGTAGAGAGAGAGTCGATGGAGAGAGAAAGATGGGTGGAGAGAGAATACCAGGTGGTGAAAGAGAGAACGATGGAGAGAGAAAGATGGGTGGAGAGAGAGAGAGTCAATGGAGAGAGAATATCATGTGGAGAGAGAGAGAAAGATAGGTGGAGAGAGAGAGTCGATGGAGAGAGAAGACCAGGTGGAGAGAGAGATAGAGAGAAGACCAAGTGGAGAGAGAGAAAGATGGATGAAGAGAGAGTCGATGGAGAGAGAAAACCAGGTGGAGAGAGAGAATCGATGGAGAGAGGGGGCGATGGAGAGAGAGGAGTCAGGGAGGAGAGAGAGAAAGATTAAGGATTACTCACTTAAAAATTGAAGAAATCCTCACTTAAAAATTAAGGATTCCTCACTTCGTCACAAATTTAAGATTTTTCATTTAAAATTGAAGGATTTCTCGGTTAAAATTGAAGGATTCATCAGTTAAAAATTGAATGATTCATCACTTATAATTGAAGGATTCTCTCTCTCCACCTGGTCTTCTCTCTCCATGGACTCTCTTTCTCCACCCATCTTTCTCTCTCCATCGTTCTCTCTCTCATCCTGGTCTTCTCTCTCCCGTCGCCTCCTCTTTCTTTCCGACCTCTCTCTCTCCTGCTTTCTCTCTCCCATCGCCTGCTCTCTCTCTCCATCGATCTCTCTCTTACCTACTTTTGTGCTCGAAGATATCTCTTGTGATATACTTCTCTTGTAAATGCCTATATATATGTATACTGCAATCCTAATGAGGATGAGCTTAGTCAAGAAGACAAGTTTAAACAATATTATCTGTTCTCTCTATAGCACAAACCCCACTAACCTCTTGGCTCCCCCCTCTCTCTCTCTCTAATTACCATGGTACAAGACAAAAGGCATTGACACATGGCTACAGACTAAACAGCCACATGCATGTGAGCTTCATCACTCCTTCCTCTCTCTCTCTCTCTCTCTCTCTCTTCCTCAGAGTGAGAGAAGACAAACGCATATTAAGATAAACAAAGAGGCCTGACTAACTAACTAATCCCCTACCAAATGTACTGGGAATTCTAGTACTCACTCTAAGATAGAAAAAAGAAAGGTTGGAGTACCAAAAAAGGACCCTTCAACCACAATCCATCCCCTGACCTTGCACTCATTACCGCAACAACTCCCCCAAGCAAGCCTATAGAAAGCAGGGGAAAACAAGGGTGAAACAGGGGATGCAAGGGAATCCCAGAAGGAGGGTTGTGACAAGGAATGGAGTTGTGGCTGGCTCTGTGTGGGAGACTAGAATGAGGATGGACGAGGTGAAGGGCGGGATCAAGGTGTTCAAAGGAGACGATGGCCGGGAAGACGACAGCAATGGCGACGAAGAAGGCGGCGTGCGTGCTTCCCGGAAGCTGAGGAGGAACCAGAGCGATGGAGTGGTCGCCGCGGAGAAGAGGAAGAGGAGGAGCTGGAGGCCGCCGGAGCCTGGGTCGGCCAATGGGCCCGCCAAGAAGAGCCCAGCTCAGCTGAGGAAGACGCGGTCGGAGTTGTCGAATTCGCCGAGGAGCTCGAAGCCCAATTGCGGAGAATTGGGTGGCGGAAAGGCCGGTGGGACTGTTTCGAGCAACGCCGGCGGTGTCGCCGGACAGAAGGGAGTGCTGATGATATGTAATAGCCCGGAGGACGGCGGGGCGGTGGCGGTGGAGGAGGAGGAGGAGGCAGCGGTGGAGATTGAGGTGGCGAGGAAGAGCTTTGATGATAAGGAGATAGATATGCCAGCTGAGAAAGATCAAAATGTGGATAATGAGAAGAGAATTAATCCGATCCATGAGATACCCATTTAGCCAGAATTGGATAAGAAACAAGATCCTGTGATGGATCCTCGCAATTTCTTTCTCTCGCCATCGCCGACCCCTCCCTCTCCCTCGCAATTTCTTCTCTCTCCCACCTCTATCTCTCTCTCTCGGCGACCCCTCTCTCTCTCTCCCCTCCCTCTCTCTATCTTCTCTGTCTCCCCGACATCTCTCTCTCTTTTCTCTCTCCGTCGCTCCCTCCCTCTCACTCTCCTTCCCTCTCTCTTCTCCGACCCCTCTCTCTCCCACCTCGAGGTCGACCTCGACGCTCGAGCGTCGAGCGTCGAGGCCGAGATCTTCTCCACCCAGCTTCTCCCACGTCGAGCGTCAAGACCGAGCTCTTCTCCACTCCACCCAGCTTCTCCCACGTCGAGCGTCGAGGCCGAGCTCTTCTCCACCCAGCTTCTCCAACGTCGAGCGTCGAGGCCGAGCTCTTCTCCACTCCACCCAGCTTCTCCCACGTCGAGCGTCCCACCCAGCTTCTCCCACGTCGAGCGTCGAGGCCGAGCTCTTCTCCACCCAGCTTCTCCAACGTCGAGCGTCGAGGCCGAGCTCTTTTCCACCCAGCTTCTCCAACGTCGAGCGTCGAGGCCGAGCTCTTCTCCACTCCACCCAGCTTCTCCCACGTCGAGCGTCCCACCCAGCTTCTCCCACGTCGAGCGTCGAGGCCGAGCTCTTCTCCACCCAGCCTCTCTCTTCTCCACCCAGCTTCTCCACCCAGCCTCTCTCTTCTCCACCCAGCCTCCGAGCTCGAGCTCGATGTTGAGGATGTTGGCGCCGGGAAGTGCCGCGGACGCCGAAGGCGGAGCGGGCGAGGACAGGGAAGGCGAGGCCGTGGCGTGAGGACGAGGGGGAAGAGGGGGATGAGGTTGGCGAGGGAGACGGTGGCGACGCCCTGCCACCACGCCATGCCGAGGTCGACGAGGTTGCCGGTGAGGTAGTAGGACGCCACGCCGACCACGAGGCCCACCCAACCCAGAGGCTGGCCAGGTCCCATGCCGTGAAGGTGCGGCGGGAGGGGGGGACGGGGGCGAGGTCGGAGTCGGAGTCGGCGTCGATGCCGAGTTGGGTAGCTGGGTTGGAGTTCTTGGAGGTGGAGATGGGTGGAAGAGGGTCGCGTGGAGAGCATTTGAGCTGGAGAGGCACTCCCGCCGCATCCCAACGTCGACGAGCAGGGACGATCGAGATAGTAGAGCTAGGGCTAGCGGCGGGGGGCGAGCTCGGGACGGCAAAGGGGCGGCCGGGGACGACCTCGGGACGGCAAAGGGGCGGCCGGGGACGACCTCGGGATGGCAGAGGGGCGGCCGGAGACGACCTCGAGACGCTCGGATGGAGAGAGAGGGAGGGAGAGTGAGAGGGAGGGAGAGAGCGAGGGAGCGACAGAGAGAGGAGAGAGAGAGAGATGTCGGGGAGACAGAGAAGATAGAGAGAGGGAGTGACGTCGGGGAGAGACAGATAGAGGGAGAGGGAGGGAGATATAGAGAGAGTAGATGGAGAGATGCATTTAATGCATATGATATGGAGAGAGAGAGTTCAGGGCGGATAAGAGAGATGGAGAGAGAGAGGAAGGGAGAGAGAGAGTGAATGGAGAATCTAACATTAAATGATGAGAGAGAGTTGATCATATGACATTAAATGATGAGAGAGAGATGATAAGGGGTACTTTGGTCTGGAATTTTTAGATTTGGCCTGTTTTGTAAAGAAACATAAAAGTGTTCCTCGATTGACAAATCAAAAAATAAGTGGATTTAAAAAGAAAATTTCTTTAATAAAAAAACGTTGTGGGTTATGGAGCAGCAAAAGACAAATAAAAAAAACGTTGGCTGGAAGCTACTCTATTATATCAGAGCCAGGTTTCGATCCTGGGACCTGTGGGTTATGGGCCCACCACGCTTCCGCTGCGCCACTCTGATTTTGTTGATCACGGTGCGCGTCAAAGGTTTTAAACCCTTCAAGACCAACATCAAACGATGATTACGTTTAGCCTTCTAATTGGGAGCCCGTGAGAGTCCATTGGGCGGTAGATGCCGCTTCCCGATAGTACACCCATCTCGGGCGCCTGTGAAGAGTCGAACAACTTTCGCCCTCAGCGTTCAGAGCTATCATCGTCGTCTCTAAATGAGATGGAAAAAAAAAAAAAAAAAGGTGCAAGGAGCACGATTTGTCTCCAACTGCATTGGGGAGACCCCTTCTTAGTCGACTATGAGTATGTGAGATTCGCTCAACACCGCAAGTAATCTTCTATGAGATGGGTTGGGATGAGGGGAGACTAACTGTATATTTTCATCCTGAAATTGCTAGGGCATCACAAGTATGCCGTGGCACCAGCTAGGCAATGGAGATACCTATCGATGGGACTTTAGTAGTGAAGGTGTGATATCTTCGCCTTCAGCATACCACCTCCTCCTTCAACATTGCTTTGCTTAAAGAGAAAGAGAAACATGGGAGTTGGTCAAGTGTATGGCGTCTTCAATCTGGCTTATAGTGAAGGATCGAAATGAAAGAGTTTTTGAAAACAATGGGGAGGTGACGGAGGTAATTGCTAGAAAGACCAAGCGATTGACAGAGGAATTCCTAAGTCTTGGGTGCAGGACGAGCGCCGCCGTGGAGAGGCGTGGGGAGCAGGGGCGGACCTATTCACAAGTTAGGGGGGGCCTGGCCCCCCCTGAATTTTTTTTTATTAGCTTAATCCTATGGGCCCCGCAGCCCACATCCCCCACCCAAGTGCCCCCTGGCCCCCCCTGAATCCATGCCGCCCTTACCCTCCCTCCCTTGGCCCCCCCTTACCAGAGAAGCTGGGTCCGCCCCTGGTGGGGAGAGTGGAGCAATTATTCTGCAGGTTGATGCATCCCGTGGTACAGAGGGTGGACACCAATCAGCAATTGGGGTGGTAGCGATCGACCGTCAGGGTGATCTCGGATGGGTTCAAGGAACTCTAGTTCATGTTGCCTCTGTTTTTTAAGCTGACAACGGTGTGCCGAGCATTGGAGTGGACCAAAGAGAGAAATGAGCAGCGCATCATCATTGACTCCAACGCCAAAGAGATGGTGGAGGTTTTGAATGACCAACGCATTTGGCTTAAGGAAGAAGAGGAGCTTGCGAGGCTCGTTTGGAGATTCTATTCATATACCAAGATGTGTAAATGTAAAGTCCGATAGGATCACCATGTGGTGCCGGCTTGTGAACACCAGTTTTGTCTGGCAGACTGAGGAAGGGCTTGATGCCCTATCTCATGTTCCGTAAATAACCATAGCTTTCGAGCTCAACGAATAAAAACAATAAATAAGTAATCTTCTATGAGCGACATATGCCGGTTATGACCACGACGGATGCATTTTGGTCGCGTTTAATCACTCCTTGCTACCGTGAGCCAAATCTAAATCTTAAATTGAATAACATGTTATCGTGCTCTTAATGATTTCATCCCAATATAACACAGCCGTTTTATTTTGTTTTTTTTTTATACTGTAATCCTTGTGCATACAATTACAGTCAAAATGATGTTTCCCTCTTTATTAGGTGTGCCCTTTAGGCTATAGTCACTATATGATCACGCAAACAAAAAGGATAACCTGTTTACGTTAAAATTTCATGTCCACAATGGACTAGAAATTAAATTCTTCGAATATTGATTCAGGCATATTTGTTTATAATACTTGATGATACATGAGAACAAGGGCTTATGAGGAAAACGAATTATAACACGAAAAAAATGTAAAAAGATTGATTCCAGCATAGATGCTCATAAGACTTGGAGAATATTGACAATAAATAATGAGGCTTGTGAGGAAATGTCATTGCCACCAGTGAAATGTAAAATAAACTAGTGCCTTTGACATAATTAATCCAAACCTACATTTTAATGTCTGCATTCTGCTTGCCAAAATAAAGTTCAGCATGACACGGTTGAAACCTTATATGACACAGAATTCACTAGAATGTAGAATAAAACTCTAGTGACGACTTATTTGTTACAGGAAAAATACCAAATGATGGCAAACGTTTACAAAGATCCATACATAAAACAGAGGAACTAATTCCAACCCAGCAAAGCTATCCGTATAGAGTTCTACAGCTAAACTTGTTTCAATCATGAAAGCAAAAGGTTATTTCATTGTTCTAATTTACCTGCAATTGCAGTTAGACAACTCTAGGTTTAGCAAAATGCATCATGAATAAGGTGATGGCAGAAGCAAATAAGGGAAGTGTGCTTATTGAACAATTTCATTTAGGGAAAAAAGAAGAAGATAAAGCCTCCTTTGAAGGAGGGAAAAATGACACACAATTGTACCGTATCACAGATATCCCAGCGTTTGTCAACTACATTTACAGTACATGTCACTTTGCTAACCAGTCCTTAGGAAAGCCAACGCAGAGGCAAGTCAACAGGCAAGGTATAGCGTACCACATTCAAGAAAAACCTGATGTCATGACCTCATGCTAGCGAAATGGGCATGTAATTAAATTCTAAGATTTCGCTAACATAAACAAAGGCATGCTTCCTGACCTCTAACAAAGCATGCAAAACTCAGCAAATGGATATTCCAAATTAGACTATAATACCCGAATACACTTCTTTGCTCATCAAGCCACTGGTTTCGTGTGTGTGTACGTGTGTGACATCTAGGTTCTCTCATCCAACAAAAGAAAGGATGAAGGGTAGCAAATTAAATCCACTCTACGGAGCTCGACAAGTTTTCACCTTTGCTGCGTTCTGCTACTTCTTCCACAAAGCACAAGAATTTTTAATGTTTAAGCCTTCACAATAACAAGTAGGTCAACAGAAAAAATTCAAGCATATAAAAAAAAATAGATCACGGAAAATAACATATCCTCATACCTCTCCTTATGCAACCACCCCCTGAGAATATAGCCTAAATGAGATGGATAAAGTGAAGGGCATCAGCACATCCTAAATACCTAGGTTGCTTAAAAGAACTTGCATATACCTAGGTTGCTTAAAAGAACTTGCATATACCTAGGTTGCTTAAAAGAACTTGCATTAAATCCAATGAACTTATCCAAGCTGCTTAGAAGAGTTTGCATAAAGTTGCTTATAGTTGCAGTAACAAGTTGCCTCATTTCAGCAACTTGCAAAAACGAGGAAAGCATATAGTGAATCCAATAAAATGTATACCTGGATTTTGTCATAAAAGCATATTAGAGCAAAAAAACTGAAGCCATATTGATATCTAACAGCTAAGATGCAATTTTTCAAGCCTCAACAGCAATTTGTTCACTTGGAAAGTCCAACAAAAAATATCTTCCTAAGGCTCGTAGTGGTGTATAGCTGCAAAGTATTAAAATAAATTAGCACAGCATAAATAAATGATAATCACTTCTCTAAACTGTAAAATTTGCCACTGATTTGTCAGATCACAAAGGAATTACAACCATAGAGAGCAACATTTTCAAGAAGACATGCCAGGCTGACACTCCTGAAGAAAGTAGAATGAACAGAAAGGAAGAATAGCAATTGGATTTATCCGGATAGATATGCCGAAGAGAAACATACTTGATCATGCTTTTCTTGAGCTTCAAATCTACTAAGTCTCCAGTACCAAGGGTGAAAGTTTTTCATTTAAAGAAAACAGGCATCAGCAGGTTCCAGAAATCACTAGGACATGAAATCCTCAGAAACATTCTTAATTTCCATTTGCCCATGGGAAAATGCTACCACTTTGTCCGTAAAACGCAAATATGTGACAGTTAAAAGAATAAGGCATACGTCAACTAACAGAAAAAAACAATCTAGTTGAAATATGCCCTTTAAAAAAGACAATACATGACCCCAATCGTCCTTCCACATGAATTGTAGTACCTTTTCTAGTAAAAAGGGCGAAATCCTTCATTTAGAGAAAACAGGCACCAACTGTAGAATATGAAATCATCTGAAGCATTCTTAGTTTTGCTTTGCTCACATGTAAATGCCATGGTTTTTCCTCAAAAATCTGGATATTAGGTAGTTAAAAGGGAAAGGCATTAACTACTAATCAAATGAAGAAAATAGTAAATAAACTAGTTTCAGTTAAGAGAGGGCAGGTATATGGTTAACACGCAAATATAGAAAATAATCAACAAGCTAGCTTCAGTTACGCCGTTTGCAAAGTATATACCACATATTTTCCTGTTTTTGATTTAGTGTACAATAGAATGATCATACCCATTCCGAGTTTGTTTCCTTTGGCAAAACCAAAGCAATCAGGCAATCAGCAGGATGGGTTGCAATGCCCAACAATGAACATACATCAAGTGAATATGGAAGAATGAAGAGAAGTCTTGCCCACATAGACTTCCCAGCAGGTATCTTGATTACTCCAGCACAGTCCCTTTGTCTCAAATAAGATATGAAATCATGAATCTGCACACCGCATTGCAAAAATGTTAGTGCAAACAATCTTTATGTCAATTATATAAATCAGAACTAATGCAGTTTCCAAAAGAAAATTCTATTATCTAATCAAGCAGATACTTACGCCTTTATTGTCATTTGCGGTCGATGGTAGCAGTCGGCAAGCCTCTCTCTACATCAAAAGGTCATAATGTTAGCCAATAGGACTGAAGAGTGACTACATTTTAAGGACATACTTAAGCAAGGTAAAACGGATAAAAAAGGCAGAGGTAATAAAAGCCATATAATAACTAAACGGAAAAGAAATGAGAAAACAAAGCTTGACCAAGATCCAACAACCAGAGAGATAGAAAGGTGAGGGATGGAGAGAGCCAAAAGCACAATAAACTTCTTTGGAGACTAGTTATAGCAAAAACCAACAAGCACTGTCCGTACAATTTGCAGTTGGCTTTGTGAATCTCCTGGCCAATGATTACTACCAAGTGGTGCATGATCTCTTTATGCAAGTTTTCATAACCCTCTCACGTGCTTTATTCATTCATTAGCATGATTGTTGCCATAAACATCAAGCCTTATACAAGATATTGTGGTACAACCTATGTACCTGCTTCTGCACGCAAGTTCGTCTTCTTTTATGGCGGCAAAATTATGACAGCCAATAAGGAAAGAGTATATTTAGAAAGAGTATATTTAGGTACACAACGGAAAGTTTCTGGATTAATTTCCTTCTTATCTGGTTATCTGGTGCGATTTACTCCTTCGAGATTCCTGAAGTACATAATTGGTTGAGTTTTAATAGGGCTTCAAAAATCATGCTATTTGCAATGAGTCATTGAATGCTTAAAAATAATTTAGCTTAGATAAGTGATCACATGCTTTACTCGACAGATCCTATGCCCGTTTTGCTTCCTGTGAACTGCATGTTGCAAAAGCCTTCTTTTGACTCTCAGCAGAACTTTATTGATTCTCTCTATTACCATTAAAGAAGCACATAATCCTGCTATAACTATTTCAAAGAGATACTTGTGTTTGCTTCTTGGACAGTGATTTTCTTTGGACTATGAAAATCACCACTGTTTCAGTTCAAATGAACATCCCACCAAGTTTATGGAACTAAAACTTCAATATCCATATCCACATCCAACTGGATTTGGTTAATGAAGAGCTTGTTTTTACACTTCTCACCTACAAGTCCCAGATCTCCTCCTACCAAATCTTTAAGAAAGATGTGCAAAACTTAGGAAAGCTTATGCTAATAAGCATCCAATCAAATTTCTACGATTGCTAAGTAGCTTGTCCATTGATTTTCTATCACATCGCTCTCTATATAAATAGCCTCGTAACACCTTCATCCAAATGGCATCAAATCAAGGTGGCATTACAGAATCCTCAATCTCTGATTATTTAACGTACTCGGGAAAACTGACCATTAAACTAAACACTTACTTTTGGAAGATAATGGTAAGGGGAATAAAATTTCTAGGCATGCATCATTCGCATCAAACTTTTCAAGTTGACTACACCTCGAAAAAATTACTTGTTTTACCTCTTCGACTCTCAGCATTACTGATGCCAACTTGTGTACATATATATCTGATGGTTGATTGATCAAGGATATGAAACCACAGCATTGCGTTAAAGGTCGTTTTATTCGGCCAATAAGCCAACTAGAGGCATTAGTGGACCGAGTTTCCAAATCCAGCTAGACATCCGATTCTCACTAGGTCAAACATTTAAAAGTTGGCTCCTATGCTGA
Organism: Narthecium ossifragum; assembly: GCA_963920575.1. NCBI lineage: Eukaryota > Viridiplantae > Streptophyta > Magnoliopsida > Dioscoreales > Nartheciaceae > Narthecium > Narthecium ossifragum. Next base: position 1,475,688 of record OY986973.1, read on the forward strand.
ATATGTACATTGGGTGTGGAATTTATGTCTCTTAAAGGTCATCACTGCCTTCTGCAGAGCCAAATCATAAAATTGAGAAACGTCATACCAACCTTGTCAAAAGTGGCCTCATCCAGGAGGTCAACTCCTATGATTAAAGTGCATATGCTTAATTTGTCAAGCATTCTAAAATAGTAAAGAATATACTATTTTTGTAATTTTTTATCAACAAGGCACCACTGGGATATGCTAATCAGTTTTTTTCTTGCTATCAGTTCATAATCTTGTTAGCACTTATGTCATATTGCCATATGCTTTGGTGGTTTGAAAGCATGAAGCTTAATTTCCTCCTCTTTTCTACATTAGTAATATTTAATTCATTTTTATCATAGTGCTCATTGTTCAGTACAAGGATTTACTGTGTCGGCACACACATCAAGCTGATCCTGAACCGGCTCCGAAACTAGGGTCAATTCGAGCATGCATTGTCTGAATTTTTTTTTGGGGTTTTGAGTTTTGGTTCAAACCCGAAACCCGTTAGATTAAAGTTAAAACTTGAAAGGGCATTACTTTGCAACAGAGTAACGTGATCTCCTCTCCTACGGCTTCTCCTTCTCTCCTCTGGCATCCCCGGTCCCTCTCCAGCCTCCGCTCCTCTCTCACCCTATCTCACCTCCCTTGCTACCGGCGTGGCAACTCGACGAAGCCAGTGTTTCTGACCCAACACTCTAATGCTTTGTTTGGTGTGCTCTGTTGGTTTACTTCTATAATTTCAGAATAAATTCTATGATAACAATGATGATGGAGTTTAATTCATAAATATTTGTTATTGTTCTTTTAAAGCGCTGACATAGCAATTGAATGGCATGCAGTTCCATGGACAACAGTCAAGTGGTTTGTGCGTCATAACAAGAAGGAACTTCAGATTACTGCATGCAAAACTACTTGAGTATAACATTTGACTCCTAAAAGTAGTATATTGCAGTGTCATTGTTAAAGCATACCAACACACTTGCATTGGGACTTCTTGATAAAAGGAAGGGTTTGCGTTTAAATCCAGAACATCTGTTCCTACTTCATAGATTAGCTAAAAAGTCATGATGATTTCTTCTCATTTATACAATCATCAAGTACAATATACCACATGACAAGTGTCTAACAAGTAGGATTTAGAAACTTATCCCGATGTAAACTGCAAGATGAAGCCGTATAAATATGCTAAACTTCATGTTTTGGATGGAGATGGAAGAATTATTGCAACATGACAAGTGCCTAACAAAAAGGATTTAGAAACTTATCTTGATGAAAATTGCAAGATGAAATTGTATAAATATGCAAGACTTAATGTTTTGGTTGGAGATGAAAGAGTTATTGGATGGTCCATTTGCACAAATCTGATATAGTAATCTTTAGCAGCTCCAGCAGATGGTCAAACTTTTCATTACGTATCAGCACTAGAGGTAAAGCGATTCAGAATCATAGCAAGATCCGATGATTATGGTTGAGAAGAAATAAATGATTGTCATGCAAACGGGAAGATTGAAGTCCATGATCTTAGACAGCATGATAATAATGTGTTATGGATAGTCAAAGCTTTGAAAAACCTTCAAAGTTGAGCAAGAAGGGTAGTGCCTCTTAACAATGGTTACAAGTGAAGCCTAAGATAGAAGACAAAAAGATCACGGACAACATACATTGCTACCAAAGGTTAATTGAAAAATCCAGACACTAGTTGCTTTCCTGTTAAAAATGTTTTCTTATGTGACTAAGAAGACAGTTTCCCATACCATAACTTCCCAAATAGGTTGCTCATCAAAGAAAAATTTGATAGAAATATCAACAGGTGATCATCTATGACATTGCTTAGTCTCAAGTTCACAAGCATGATCAAACTAGGAGCCAAGAAAAGAGCTACTCACTATTTGGTACTCTAAAATATCAATGGCGCAAGCAATAGAAAGTGTTGTTTGTACAGCAATAGTGGAAAGATAAAGATAAACCCATAAGTATAGGTAACACTCTATTGTCTGAACTCTGAAGCCCCCTACTCATGTCGTAATCCAAGGCCCAGCCTAACCTTGTCATTATGGTGCAAATAGCATTTTACTCGATCTTAAATGCTTCATAAGCTTGCTAAATATTTCCAAGTTGAGGAAATCTACAAATTGAAGAAGTTAGAAACCACAAAGAAAGAGCAATACAACAGAAAAGGGAAAATCTACATTTTTAAAAAAGTAACAATTTCAGATAAAAATATCCTTTGTAGAAAGGATAACAAATTCTCACTTTGTGGCACGGGGTATTCATGAAGGTTGTCTTAACATGCCGAAAGTCTGCACGCTTTGTTACATCTAACTTTGTTGGCCAGCTGCATTGTCACATTGAAGGACGTCATTAGAAAATCATATATGGAAACCATGACCTACTATGCAGCAGCAAAAAGTCCTTACTCTGCAGGTTCTGAGATGGCATTTGAGTATTTGCAAACATTTGAGTCCTCTCTAGTTGCATAAATTGAACAGTAATGCACCCCACTTTTAGAAAGATTGCCTTCCCATAGATGATTCAAAGGTGCTTCACTAATTTTCAAGTTAGACATTTCAACACCAGGCTGAAAGACTGGCGGAGGAGAACTTGGAGGAGGTGGAACAGATGGAGGTTGGGAGAGAGGCGGTGGCGGCGGAGAAGGAAAAGGAGGTGGCGCATCAGGTGGGGCAGGAGTCGGGGTTGATACAGTGGGGCCGGGTACATGAACCATTTGACTATAGCACTGCAGAGAGCTCACAGGTAGCTGGGAAAGTGGAGTAATGGAGGATGGGATAAAAGGACGAGGTGGGTGGGGATTACCAATAGGATTATCACTGGGCATCGTCCTTGCTGGCAAAGGATTCTCATGCAAGAAAGGATTTTCCCATGAACTAGTCGTAATATGGGAAGGACGGATATATGGAGATGCTTGTGATGGTGGCGGTATAATGGAACCTCTAGGAGTGACAAGGGCAGGGTGGTGCAAGATCCCATGGGTCAATACTTGTGGTTCAATCTCGTGCTTCTTATGCTGCCAGATATGACCATCAGCATGAGTAGTGGCAGGGCTTTCTGGAACATCACCAATGAAGTATGATTAGCATACAATAAATATTTCAAAATCCCTAAACGACATCTATCTCTTTCAATATTACCTGCAAACGAAGGCCTGATTTCCAGCATCTCTGTGCTGCTTGAAACAGCCCAGCCTGTCTGAAATGGATGCCCCTTCTGTACTTGGGTACGCCTTGGAGAAATGAGTTCATGAATGTTGCTTTCAGGCTTATCAGTATAAGAAATGGCATAACGACTCCCTGGATCAGTTTCCAAACTGGTATGGTGCAGGTTACTTTGAGATCGAACATATAAGGAAGAATGAGATTTGGATGGTGCAAGTAGTTCATTGTGACAAGAAACAACTCCAGAACTTCTGTGGGAGGAAACGACAGAACAATATAAGTTGGCTGCAAAACTACAAGAAGATTCAGAATGATACCTATACATTCAAATAAGCAACATAAATGTTTTATCAAGACAAAATTTAGGACAGCAACAGGTTGTATTAATAAGTAATAACGGAAAATCTATAGCAGCCTTCTTTTCTATGCAAGTAAAGGTGGGATCAAGCTACCTTTCATGTGAAGTAGGTGCATGTGGTGATAAAACCATGCGATCAGGAAAACTACCAGGGCAGTCTGATCTGAATTCAACACGGATAGTTGCAACCCCAAATCTTGCACCATCCAAATGGCACTTAGCAAGATCAGCAGCTTCATAAGATCTGAAATCTATCAAACAGCATCCTGTTTGTCTCATGAATTGCCATCCAGTAAGTTCACCATATCTAGAAAATGCATTGATCAATTCTTCATCAGGTACAGAAATGTCAATTTGCCTTATCAAAAGCTGGCAGCCAGAATTGAACACATCCTTTTTAGTTGCACTCGGTGTTGAAATACTCTTTGGTAAGATATTATCTCTAGACTCTTGACGGTGCTTTCGAATATGTGTCATAGCAATTGCTGCTTCTTCAGCATTCACAAATTCCAGCAGCAATGCATTTTCTCTTTTAAGATCCACAACCATTCGTGGCTTCGACAACCCCACAGCCATCAACTCATTAAGCAATTCATCTTTTGCTGATTTAGTTGTTACCGTACCAATATAAACCTGACAACTGTCTCCGAAAGGTATACCACGAACATTACCTTTGCTACCTAATCCTATATCTAAAAACTTAATACAAAGGGAACCACCCCAAATAGAGGATCCTTGCATATATTCACGTGCATTGACAGCATCCATAATATTTCTGTACCCAATCAAGGCAAAATCTTTAGCAGGTAAGACTAAAAATTGATCAATAGGACCAAAATCCTCAAATTGCATCCTAACTAAAGTTTCAGAGGCGTCATGACCAAGAGAACCTATCCATAAGTGCTTAGAAGCTGACCATACATTCATTGCTGCAAGATCTCCGTCGGAGTACCAACATGTCTGGTTTGGAGAAATGTGATATTGAGGGTTCGAATGCACTTTAGAAGATGGCAAGACTTCGGTTGTACCTACAGAAGCAGAGTTAGTTGCTGGCAGTCTTATGTCAACATTCACACCTTGATAAGTCCCGACTTCTATATCATCAGAGCGCCCCTCAACATAATCACTGTTATGCTGTAATTGCCTCCTGGCCGCAGAAGGAAGAAACTTGCTGCGCACCAAGTTTGTTTCGTTAGACCCCCTTCTTGGACATGGATTTTTATGTTTACTTTCATCCATTGGCGAAGCATTAGCCACATGTGTATCTTCAGATATTTTACCACAAGACCTATGAGGTACTAGAGAAGAATCCTTACCAGATCCTTTAACATGATGCTGCATTGGGATCTTATCAACAGAGTGACAGTTAACAAACTTTGAATGGTCTGCATTATCATTGTTACCATCATATTCCATTTCCTGAACCAGCTCAGGTGGAGCCCCACAAGCTTTTTCCATAAAAGACGATACTTCTGAAGCAGCCTCAGAGCTGAGTGATTCAGAAAATTTCTTATACCTAGAGCATATCCAACCTCTCAGTGACGGGTCCCTATTAATGGCCTGCACATGAAAATCAGTCATATGATATGCTATTCTGATCATTAAGCCCCCGTTTGGTTTGGGGATAAGGTGGGGATAACCCCCTTATCCCCTGCTTTGTCCCCAAACACCATTTCCTTATCCCAAGCAATCATTACTTTTATCCACACTTTTCAAACAATAACTTTATCCCCACTCATTATCACCACTTTTTCTAACGCCAAAATCCCTTATCCCCAATCAATCATTACTTATTTATCCCCACTTTTCAATCATTATTCATTATTCTTATCTTTTCTAACCCCAAAATCCCTTATCCCCACTTTTCTATTTATCCCCAAAATCCCTTATCCCCACTTATCCTCACTTTTTCTATCCCCAAACCAAACGGGGGCTAAGGAGTTACTTGCATAACAATATTCTTCTATGGTAGAACCAGAAAGTTAAATCAAAAGAACAATTAACTTAACATCAGGTCATAATGTTGTAGGGTTGAAAATCAGAAGGGTGTTCAACACCATAAATCTGTGCATCCCAAGAAAGGTATCGGAACTGAATAACTAGAAATGCAAGTCACAAGTTAGTCGGCAAAATATATGTTAATACCTATGCCTGAGCATGCACAAAATGGCTATTAAGGAAGTCAGGAGGTTGTGACTTTCTTATAAAAAAAGGAATTTAGTAAAGAAATAGTGACTTGTTTGACTTTATAACAGAAAAGTTAGTCTTTACCATTTTCATAAAACTGTTCATCGACAACATTAACACTTTTCCAGGAGCACTGTTGTCATTTGCTAAAGGCATTGCTTCACCCTTTTGTTTTGATTCTGTGCCAGTCCGAACAGAATCCATACACGGTGAAGATTCATTATCCGTCTTTTCCGAAGAATGAGCTACCTCATCGGCATTCAGCTCACTTATCACCTGAGCTAGAAAGTACAATCCCTTTTTACAGAGATTATCATTTCCACTGGAAGCAAGGACCTTGAAACAGGCCTCAAGCAAATCCTTTGGAGAAGAGAAGAATATCCAAAGCAAGCTAAGTGCTCTAAACTTGAATAACTTATCTAGTGCTGGATTATCATTTTCCAATTCTTCTTTCAGATCACCAAAGAATTCTATAGGCTCTTGTAGCTTTCTGAATTCCCTAAGACCAATGTGATAAATATCCTTCTCCTCAAAGCTCGAAGTGAAGAATGTGAGAACACTGAGGAAAACAGCGGCGCAAATGCCCTGGATAACAGATGATGTTGGCGCTTCATATGTAGCAGTACGACATATATCAACCAGGCCAAAAATGCAGGACTTAGCAGTATGATACGCGACACCATCAACATCTTCACCACGGATTATAATGGCCAAGTTCCAGTTATACATGTTGATAGAAACCTTCGCTGCTGCTTCAAGAGCAGTTGGGCAATGTGATGCATACCGAGGAATGAGCTCGCATACAATGCGCTGTACGCTCGTGCAACCTAGAAAACAAGTACCATTCATAAAGGTGTAGAGACCTCGAATTTTTTTTAACTCCTTATATCCATTACAAAACAAATCATTAGTGGGATAGAAAAGTGCTAAAATAAACAAAATATAGCAATTACAGTAAGAATTTCTCCATACCTCAATCCTCAGGCAGTAATGGGTAATCAAGAAATAATCTTAGACAATATAACAAAACCCTTTAGTCAATATTTTGTTCACAAACAGTTTAGGCAATGCACAGGGTTTCACATGAAGACATCAATCAGGGATAGCAAATTCAAAGAAAGACCAAAAAGTAAAATCTACAAGGATCATAAGCTCTCCACAAACGATTTACACCAATTCGCTTACCAGATTCTGAACTAGGGTTTCTGTTTGATTATTGTAGATAATATGCAAAAAGATAGAAGAAAATGGGGCACAAAGGATTGGAACAGCGATATGAGGATAGCGAAGTGCTAAAATAAAAAAAGTATAGCAAGTGCAAAGTAAGAGTTTGTCCGTTCCTCAGGCGGTAACGCGCAATCAAGAAATGATCTTAGACAATATAAGAAAACCCTTTCCCAATATTATCACACAAAGAGTTAAGGACATGCAGGGGTTTCACATCCAACTATTAATCATTGCTGGCAAATGCGAAGAAAGACCAAAGAGTAAAACCCACATCAAGATCATAGGCTCTCCACAAACGATTTGCACCAATTCGCTAACAAGATTCTGAACTAGGGTTTGCGTTTGGTTCGTGGAAATAAAATTGCAAAAAGATAGAAGAGCAGGGGGGAGGGAGAGCACGAGCCGACCTCTGGATGCGGTGATGAGAGAGAGATAAGCCTGCTCGAGGTCGGGCATCAGGCTCGGGTCCTTTTGGGCGACACAATATCGTATTCTCCGGTAGCAATCGTACACTTTACGAATCTCCTCGCGATTGCGGTGCTTCCGGATGATCTCCTCCTGCGACGGCGCCGGCGGAGTTGGAGTGGGAGAAACGGAGGGCTGCTGCGGGTTAAGATTCGGGTCGGGAACAAAGGCGTCGCAGATCCTGCGCTTCTTCAGCGGCTGGTCGGCGGCGGAGGCCATCACGGCGGGGCGGAGGATGGAGGCTTCCTTTTTAAAAGGATTTTATTACATTTGGGTTTTGGGAGTGACGACGATTATAAAGGGAATTAATTAGGTGTGGCCTTAGGCGGTCTCCAAGTGCACGAAGCGATGGTCTCCGATGGACAGGCCCAATACCTATATTCTTCTCTTTTGTTTGAGAAGGTTAGCCCAATAGATAATTGGGCCCCTATCGCAGGTTCGAGCCGGCCTGCTAAAGAGCTTCAAGTGTGCCAGAAAGAAATGACATACATCATAATTAGTAACTTTTTGGAAATTTTGCAGAAGATACGTAGATTGCTTGTTTTGATGTTAGGACAAGTTGGATGCTCAAGAATAGCTTATACAAGGATCATCTTCTTTTATAGTATTTTACTAAGGTAATTACAAAGGTTTGCAGTCAATAGTTTCAGATATGATACTAACAGTTCAAACTCTCCATCTCTGCTCTGGTACTATGTTTTTGAAGCATATGAGACAGGATGTTATGACCTTTTAATAATAATGCGAGCTAGTACAAAATCACGGAAATGGGTGAATCAATCCCATATAAATAGTGTACAGTGAGACTGGTGTAGAAACCATTCCCACTCTTTGGAACAAAGATGACAGAAGTTAGTAAAAATACAAAGATCTGCATGTCTTGTTTGGAGAAAACCTGTTACACACCAGCAATGAATCCATACAAATGAAAGAATCTGGAAGAAAAACTCTAGAACAGCAAATGTCTGGCAATGGTGCCTCAGTTGTTAGCAGACAGTAATGGCTTTCACGCAGTTCGGATCAAGTCATTGCTTTGGTAGTGCAATCTTTAGATCGAGTCCAATATCCATTCCATTGTAAGCTAAGGGTGCGTACATCCACAGATCATCAGAGCTCAACAGCTACACATATCAAGAACAAAATCAGAAGAATTCCTACAACCGATTTGACGGCATAAATCCTACCAAATAACTCACACTAAAATGGTTATAAATTAGCAATAAAATTCAGTTGATCATCTTTGAGCAGAACAATTGACCTTGATTTGGAGCTGTAAGAACTTCACATACTGTACTGCTTCTTCGAGCATTGTACTAATATCCACCTGTGAGAAATGATACGAGTATGAGACATTGAATTTATCATTATAACAAGTTAAGCATCAGAAACAAGCATAAGTTGGCATTTAGATGATCACTTTGGTTCCATTAGGGACCAGGTTCTGTAGTATTTTCAATCTTTCATTGATCCTCTCCCTCCTTTTCTGTTCAAGAATTGGAACACCATCAGCTGAGCTTCTCATAAATTGTTGCAAGAATACAAGAATTCAGTTCATGGTGGCTTTGTTAGATACGTACCCTTGCATAGAGGCTCTGGGGATCAGTTGCAGACCCTCGAGTTGCTCTAGTTTTCTCCTTTGAGACTAGAGCTGCAGTTCCTTCCGCGCTGCAGCTTGTGCCGCCATCTCCTCCGTTTAGCTCCTGTGAGGCATTAGAATCATCCTCCGAGCTGTAGCAGCCGGAGGTCGCGCAGTTTAGAGCAGCATTGCTCTCTTCTATTTCATCACCACTCCTAACAACCTTCTGGGCGCCTTTCTTCGACTTGGAATTCCTTCGAATTACCTACATTTTAGTATACATTGATCAAAGTATCTAAAAGATTGGCACTTCAAAAATATGTTCAAGAAGAGTTCTAGATGTCTGTCACTCACCGACGGAGAAGCCCGAGGCTTTTTATTCGGACTTCGGACTTGGATGTCAAGGCTTTCTTTTGCTGCAAGCTTATCATCATCCTCACTAGAATACTGAATCTTTCTCTTAGGCTGTGATTCATGATGAGGAACAGCAGCAGGTTTGGCTAGGCTCATAGCAGGGATATCTCCAACTAAATTATGGCTGGGATGATCATCTAACTGAAGTCTGGGAACAACCTGAAGAGATGGATTGGCCAATTGCTCTTCTGATGAGAGGTAGAAGTCTACTGGAGGACATGAGCTACTATGGTTCACTGGGACTCCAGTACTGGATTCACTCATATAGTAGTTGTCACAGTACTCATAGGGATGAGGAACAAATAATCCACTATCACAGTAGGATAAACTAAAATCAGTACTAGTGTAGGAGCGATTGCAAGGATCGACAGCAAGATCGGACCATAACATCGTCGACGCCATTGCTGAGCCCGGATTGTAGTTATGCTCATCGGTGAAAGGGCAGGTGCCGAGCAATTGGGCCATCATCTCGGACTCCTCGAGCGACATTGCTGCGCCAAAAGAGCTCCAGCTCTCATCTGAAGCCATTCCTTTACCCTCCATAACTTTGATTCTTGATAGCTAGCTAGCTCTAGCTCTAGCTCTAGAACAGTGATGAGAGATTGCTTGAAAGTAGCGAGAGCTTGTGAAGTATATATATATATATGAAGCATTCTGCGCGTATAGGACTGACTTCGCCACTCTATCAAACTCAAAGTGGCATTCTTAATTCTTGGCGATTATTAGGATCGATCAGAAGTCCACGGAGGAGGAATAAGACAACGCAGAGAGGAGTTGAATTTAGCCAGTGATGGCATTACGAAAATGATCAGAACTCCAATATGCTAGCTAGAAGATCACATAATATTAAAAAAAAAAACTATCCAACTATCCAAATCTTGATTAGAAGTCATTATAATTGACTAGAAACTAATGGAGGAGGACCTAAAGATCTAAGGGGAAATGATTTAAGGTTGGTAATAGTGATTTGAAGAGAATGCTATATATGAACTGGCAATTGAAAGAACGTGGGAAGTCTAAGAGTATTAAATTCTTATGATAATTTTGTTGGTGAGAAAGAGGTCGGCAAGAACGTGGGGAGCGGTTCTGACATTCTTAAGGAGTCGAAAGGAGAAGAATGGCCGTGTATCCGGGCATCTTCGATCCTTGTCCCCCCCTAAGGGGCCATTACCTACTCACCCTCACCGGTTGATTCATAATATATATGTGTGTGTGTATTACCATGCATGGATGGTTCGAAAATGAAAAATTAAAAGGCTGATGATGATGATCTTAGAGATACATATTGCATTGTAATTACTGTTAACGAGTATTAATTCCACCCTCGAAAAGCATTCTTTTAGTCGGAGAGATAAAATGAAATTATATGAATGCATGCTTATTTTTTTTTTCTTTCCGTTTTCATCAAGGATTAGTGTTTCAAAAGCTTAAGCTGATAGAAAAAAAATAAAACTGAATGATCAAATTATATCTAACTCTATAAGACACCCTCTGCCATGTGACGAATACCGCACAAGTTGCGGAGATAGGCTTCTTTTGAAAACCAAGTCGCATATAATCTCAATATACTAATACCAAAAGTAGAGTTGTTTTCTTTCAAGTGTTAAGCTGTGGGTTAATTTTGGCCACTCGAGTGGCGGAGAGAGAAAGAGAGAGAGAGAGAGAGAGAGAGAGAGAGAGAGAGAGAGAGAGAGGTGGATTCTTAGGTGCGTGCATGAGGTGCCGGCCCGCACGTTGCAGTACTGAAAGAATTATCAGGGAAAGATAGATTTGAGAGCTGTCACCCGCTTGCTTAATTAGTAGTTTCTTTTCGCCTGTTCTCGTATTCTTCTTGTGAGATGACGTGAATACTTTAATTCGTTGGGTCTTAGTTTATGAGCTTGATTAATCATATATAAGATCCAAAAAAAGAAAAAATAATAAAACAAAAGGGGGATAAAAAGGGTGAAATTTGCGTGGTTTGGTGCAATAATTAATGTTGGTCTTTTGTAGTTTAAAGGTCAACAAACATTATGGCTTGTAGTTTATGAAGATTAAACTAATCGTGCTACCGTACAAACTCGCACGTTTCTCTTCAAGTTTGTCAGAAATATGCAATGTCGTACGTACGTGTATGCTCGTGGCCAGTATTACTGTTCTTAAAGTATGCCTCTTTTGGTTTTGGATGTGATAACAAATAGATTTGTGCATGTGAGCTGCTTTGGAGTTGATATGAATATGTGATAAATCAGACAAGATATATACGGATTAAGTACAATAATAGAAAGGCAGATTATGAAATTGGATCATATACACATGAAATACAGGAACATCAGTTTTGTAAGCGGTTCTTAAATGTGTGTATTTTTCTTGATTTTACCACAATCATAGTACCGTCTGAAAGGAACGAGTCATTCATTTACACGGTTTTTAAGTCAAGTAGCTGAAGTGAAACAATGAGCGTGAGTTAACTGATCCCAGTCCACCGCATTTTATGAATGAAGTCCACCGGTTTTGATTCCGATCTCCAATTTACCATACCTGCTGCTGTCTCTTATCCGATGCGTGTACCATAGAAACTAAAGAAACGTGTATGGAATTGACAATGGCGTAATGGCGTTTGCTTAACCTAGATGAGTGTCAGATGCATGGAACCCTTCGTTAGATGCATGCATGATTTGGAATTTGGCTAAGCTTATCAAGACTGAGCAGGTGCTGCATGTGGTTACCAATGATGGTTGTTTTTTTTCCATCGACTTACTTTTTTGGATAATTTTGTTTCGACTTAATCAGAAAAGAAGTTGATAATTCGAATCATCTCTCCTTCAATTTGTCTAAAGGCAGGCAGGCTCAACACGTTTAACTAAGAAACAAAAGAATGTTTGCAAACATTCAGAGAACTTAGGCTTACATGTCAATCAATAATAGAGACGGACGTAATACTTGACCTGGGAGAAATACATAAGCAACTCTATCCACACCTGGACCTTTTCCCCCTTAAATAAACAAACAAGTTATGAATTGAAACCATATTTTAGATCCAAAAAAGAAAAAGAGAAAATGAAGGTCAAAGTGTTAGACATCTTCATGGCGAACCGTTTTTTTTATCCGCGATCATTGAAGTCAACTGTATTTTAGAGTCACATAAACCACGGTAACTACTACTCATCTGGATTATGTTCACAGAATGCAAGAAGACGTGTTTCCCAACTAAGCATGCCATTTTCTTCTCCTACTTTATGATCATAGACATACAACATTTGAAGTTGCCAAAAACCCTAAAGTTTCTCTTCCATGATGTCCCCAATACCATGACATTGTCATAGCTCCAGTGCATAAGGACAATTCAGGCCGCAACTAAGGCGGAGCATTGCCTTCACCTAATCAGATCATACATTGAACAAATCACTAGACACATTACACAACGCTCCCATGGAGGATTTAAAAAGTTGGAGACTTGAGCAGCTTTGGGATCTTCAACCTCCAAGACACTTCAATCATTAACTGGAAGAAAAATCTATGAGCTGAGACGACCAACATTTAGAGGGGAAAATTATTATCCAACGAAACCTTTTTGGCAAACCGATAGTTGCATGACTGCAATTACTTGAGAGATCAATAGCCAAAGGATTCGACGGGAAGCCAATGCTCACAAAGTTTGGTTTCCGTTTCCGTAAGAGAATACTAGGCATTGAGGATGAGAAAACGCCTAGCCCCCCCCTCTCATTGAGGCTCACCTTCCAGCATGTTCTGACCAAGACCACGCTGAGCCAACCGATAATACAGTATGCCCATTGTCGCCATACAGGCCCTGCATGAAGAGAATATTGCCACAATCAGCTCGAGTTTAAATAACATTTTGCTCAGCAAAGTGTTCAAATTCTAGCACAGACACAACTAGGAAGCCTGAACCTACAAAATTGCCATGCTCAGCAAGATCTTCCTTGGATCCATCCTCGATGATCTGTGACGCCGTGTGCGTCCCTCTGGAGCATCTTCTTTACTATGTCCGTCTTTTCTCAAAGGTGCAGTCACGGGTAAAGTTGGGAGTGGATTTGACCAGAAAGGTAGCAGCCTCCTGAGAAACTTATGATGGAAAGGGCCTACATTGAGAGGGACAGTGTCTTAATATGGAGTTCCTTGCCATGTAATGGTCTTGACATAGAGCTTCCAGCACATAAACAAAGTCTAACTTGCAGTACAAAGTCCGTTGAGTTATATTCCAATTTCCTCTTTATCACCTTAGTTATGGAGATTATTATCTATATGGATGAATAGAAACTGAATTTACAGAGCAATCAACTAACATATGCTGCAGAATACTGCATCCAGATACCATATAAATCCAAGACACATCATCATTCACTCCCCTTGCAAAAACACCCATGAGACCCATATTCGCAAAAGTCCTAGGAGAACCTAAAGCATGCAATTCATGGGGGAACGTTCAAGATCAAGTTTTAAATATTTACAACTAAATTGGCGATGTTCTTCCTCCATTACCAATAAACCACTCAGCAAACAACATCCCTCCGTGTTTTAAGCCAAACCAAATAAACACCAGTCATTAAACCAACATAATTCACCTTGAATACAAATAGGCAAGCCTTAAACCACGAATGCTGTCAGGGACAAGTAAATGTGTGGGGCTCACAACTCTATATAATGGCAAACTATTCGTTTAGCAATAATAACTTACCTGAACACTAAGTACTATGAACAAACATTGATCAAAACCAGCAAGGAAACCGATGCAAATAAGGCTTGAAACTTCCTACTTTCATTTGTATAAAACATCTTCTTTTTCATCTAGGATCTGAACATGTAGTTTAAGAATTCATATTATAGCCTTTTTACAATCTGTCTCCAAGAACTTGTACACCTATAATATTTAGATAATAAAAGTTCCAGGGCGTCATTTTCAGGCTATGATCCAACATAAGAAACTGGCATATCTCCTGCATAAAAAAGTTTACCTAGGTGTCAATGGGTATGCCAAATAATTTCACACACCATAGGTCCATAAGTAACCACTACACTAACTTCTGTGACACCAAAGTGGAGGATAAACCATATCTCACAGGCTTATGTGCATGCAAATCTACCTTGGACAAGGAGGGAAAAGAAAGTTATGGGTATATTTGGCTCTGGTGAAACCAGACCATGCAATAACCAATAACTCCTGAGACCAAATGGCCCTATTCAGTATTACTATGCACTAAGACTACTGATATGAAGAGGTAGATATAACTACTGAATGTACTAGATATACAGGTAACTGCTAGTAGATGTTGAAAAGCTTTATGAGAAAAGGTCATTACTAAGTGTAATGAACTAATAGAAAACTATGAAATAATAACAACCAGAGCAGAAATACACATTTCAAAAAATTGAATTAGGAAGCTTTCTGCATTTAGAATAAGGCAGCAGCTACAAAATAATGAAGGCATCGCAGAAATACATTTTAACAAACTCTGGTCCATCAAAGCCTCCAAAGCAATTGACTAGACAACCTTGATCAGTACCAAAAGAAGTTTGAGGTGGTTTATTCGTGTGCCACAACCAAGGACGACCATAGATTGCCGGGTAAGTGGAAGCAAACAAGACAATGGAAGAACAGATTCAGAGTATCTTTTCACTTTAGAAAATTATACTAAGAGCGAAAATAGATATGTATACATCTAGCAAACCGTATTGGGCCGAATCTATGGCATCCCAACATTTGATAGATAACAACAAAAATTGAAAGGGAAGATACTAGAATCCATGTAAACTTACCTCTTCTCGTGTACTTTTTATGGCCCCCATCTTCATCGTCATCATAGTAAGAAATTTCAGAGTTTTGCCTATCAACATGGTAGGTACCCTTTCTTGTAGTAGCACCAGGCTGTGTGACATTAAAAGAGATGAATGCAGTCCATTAAGTATACAGAAGCACATGCAAAGACAGTCATGGGATACATAGCTCACGATATCACTTACACCGACTGGACTTGTGCTACCGGCGTCTTGGTTTGATGTGAAATGGTTTCCAAGACCAGGACCATCTATTTCAACAATATCTGGCTCTGAGACAATGGACAAACTCGTTCCTACTGCAGATGCAAAAACTTGAGCTGGATAATTCTCTTCTTTATTGACAGATGATGATGGTAAGTTCGGATCATTTATAGAACCGAAGGAACTTGTACTTCCTTGTTCTCCGATATGAACAGCAGGCAAGCTGACAAGTGGAATCGAAGCAAAAGCAGGAGGCATATTATTGGTACGGGTCTCTGCTGCAGGCAACGTGACTAGATGATCTCCAAACACATTTTTCTCCATCCCACTCTACAGTACATCAAAAGTTAAGAGGAATAAATGTCAGGGCTAATAACAACCATAAGAGTTATGAAAACTAGTACCGGATAAACAAAGAGAATTTACAATAGAAATTACCAAAATAATTCCCTCCTTCAGTTTTGAGTGAAGACGAGATCCTGTATCTTTCATGCTTTTGGGAGGCCATATCTGCAACCAGCGAATGCTACTTAAAACACAAAACAATTTGAAATGCTAAAGTAAGTAAATTGAAATAACAATCTTTCTAATCTGACTGGTAACACTAAAATGTTCTTCCATTGCAAGGGGAAACTAATTTACATGGTTAATAAGATAAACGGTGCCAATACACACAGAATGTTCATGAAGATCCTCATTCAACATGGCCACTAATTTCAAGAAGAGATCACCCACTTTCCTCACCAACAATATTTTAACCTCTCACTGTCTACTGCAAACTCACTCAGACAATTAGAATAACTACAGGGCTACCTAATGAATTATAGAGAGGTACTCCTAAGCAGGCTTACCCCCATGCAAACAATGCCATCCGCAAGTTTATTCAATACTTTGATCATCAAATAGATTTCTTAACAATAAGCATATTCCACTCAACACTACAAAGGGAAAAACGGGCAAAAACTGTGCATTATTTAAGTTATCGGGAATTTTCTTACAGGAGTTGAACATCCAGGACAAACATATCCTGCTGGGGCCGTATGAGGAGGAAAACTTTGAATGTGCGACACCAAGCATTCTGTATGCATGAGATCTGTAACAGAAAGCAAAGTAATAAGCCTAATGTTAGACAGGATATAGCAGCCGTGATGAAAACAACCACAAGTCTTCACATACGTAAGCAACCCAATCGAGTGGTTCGAGAAGAGCTTGTGTCTTCAAGTGCAGCTTGGCAAACAGAACAAGTTGTGGGCCAATCATACTCTGCGTCAACTACCCAATCAGAGTATTTCTTGACCTGTAGCATTGAGGAGGTCAGTTCAATAATGTGCCACTGTTCACAAGAAAGTAGACAATCTCTAGGCAGATGAACATAAAATCACAATATCATACACAAAATAAACAGAAAATTTGAAAGTCACATTAAATTGAGTTATTCTGTGCTTTAAAAGAAAAGAAAAGCGGGTAATCAAACTAATATATCCACACTAACAAACAGATAGAACAGATAGTGCTCTATGGTCTTCAGACAAGAATCAAGCTAGAGCAGAATATTAGTGAAAACTACTCGTCATCATACAGTCAGATGATCAAATAAACCATAGCCAACAACCTCCCTTTCTCAACATCTTGCTCCTAGGGCTTGTGATAATGAAGACTTCTTCCCAGCTTATTGAGAAAATTATACATGTTCATACTATTGATTATTGAACCGTTGAGATACGTGAGGTTCGCACACATGTCATGTCACACTACATCTCTATGTACTATCTCACAATGAAAATTGTTCATTGTGAATCCAAAGAATTCAGAATTCATGATAATACGAAATTTCAGACCATTACCACACAGAATTGATGTTCCAGAAAGCAGATGCACTCCCCGCACACTGGGACCTTGTGGACGAAGCAGTAAAGCCTGGTCGCCTGAAACCAAAACCTCTCGATGTATCAGTCGTTAGCAAAGCAATCCCAAATACTCAAAGACTCCATCTCAGGACCAAATTGTTCCAAACGTGAGGCTACATCCACTAGTCATAGAGCCTCATCCCGAACAGAAGAAGAGATCACAAGGATTTATAGATCCAACGAGATGCAATGTAATCATCTATCCAAGGCCCAGGTAACGATACTGACCAGCAGATCCAATTCAAGAACCAAGCAGGGTTTCTCTTCTATTCAACCAATTGAGCGATGTAGGATGTTTTTTTTCCCCGATCCATTGACTACAGTAGAACAAGATAGGGTGGAGACGGGAATACCTTCCGGCATTTGCAGACGACCATCGCATCCGCCGAAGAATTCCGAGAGCAAGGATCCGGACGACGGCTTAAGGGCTCGGAGATGCGTTTCGGGTGAGGCGAGAGCGATCGAGAGAGATAGAAAGAGATCTATCGAGGAAGGAGCAGTGGGCCGGAGAGACCTACGAGAGTGGCAGGTGCTCCTTGGTGGCAATGGAGACGACGAGCGGTGCTATAAAGAGCCGAGCGGATCCGTTTGGGTTCCATTTAACCGAGGGTGGGGAGTACACGGTACACCGTGAGGGAGCTCGGGATATAGAGGTTATATGGGCCGTTCGTTTCCGTATGTACAGCTGTGATTTGCGGATCGACGTCATGTGGAGTGTACCCGAATGGTGACGCAGTGGTCGAACGAGGAGCTGGAAAGGATTATTTGTTATAAAGTTCTAAAGCACTGCCCTGCCCTCTTTGTATGAACTGTTAATGAATGGGCTTAAGTTGCAGTAAGATAACGGATAGTAGGTCCGGATCTTGAGGTGCATTTGGACGGTTTAACGGACACAATTGGAATATAGTCATAGTGACCCGAGTATATACGATTTACAATAAAATGGTATAAACGATCTGTATTGAATTCAGTCGACTCAAATACTTTAGAAAAGAAAAGAACAATTTAGATATTAAATCTACTTCATTTTTTATTTTCCAACTCAAGGCCTTTTTGTGATTTTCTTCTGAATTCATAGCTTGTTTGGTAATGAAAACACAAAATGAGGTTCAGTTTGGATACTACGGTTTCTCTATACTACCATCATACTAACAGTTGACATCTAAACATATCTCATCCAACAGTTGAAATCATTAATATCAGAATCCCAGTCAATAATTTATTAATGATGTGAACCGTTGAATGAGATCTAAACATATCTCATCTGTTGGTATTATGGTAGCATAGAGGAGCCGGCGGTAGCACTCAAACTGAACTCCACGAAATGACCATAAATTATAAAACTAAAAATAAAATGGATTTAATATGCACAATTTTCTAAAGAAAAGGATGCAGGTCACCAAAACAGTTGCTTATTTGTTGTGACCGTGGCCTCCATCTGTCCCAACAAGAACAACCACATGATCTGTGAGTCTGTGACACTCATCACATTTAAAGAATCATATTTAACACAAAAAATGTAGATGCAGCGTTGCTTTATCAGTAATCAGCTACTAATTG
Organism: Narthecium ossifragum; assembly: GCA_963920575.1. NCBI lineage: Eukaryota > Viridiplantae > Streptophyta > Magnoliopsida > Dioscoreales > Nartheciaceae > Narthecium > Narthecium ossifragum. The sequence goes on from OY986973.1 coordinate 1,494,546, forward strand.
TGATGCAGCTGGCTAATCTGATAAAAAATAAATCGACAAAAGAAATCCAGGCAGACAACATGTTATTATCCACAATAAGAAAGATAACTAAGTAACCTGCACAAGTATTAGGTCGAATATTTGCTTCATAGAATGGGTTTGACACTTCTTGACGTGAAGCTTCAACATCACTTACCCAGAAAATTGGTAATAGAGAACAAAAGATGGAAAACAAAGGGCAAAGGCCAACAGCTGCAGGGAAGAAATGAGTTTTAGGAAAGTTACCTGGTTGGTGGTATCGGTGTTTTTAGAATTCAGAGACAATAAGGTCAATACTCGCATGTCATTGTTGAAGAAACAAGGAACTAGGGTTCCACTTTCAAACCTTACAAAAGGAACCACAGAATTTTGCAGGTTCTCATAGATAATGATCTAGATGCAACTAAGATCACCTTGGAACATATAACCATGTCGAAGAAATCACAAATCAATACAAAGCTTTGTTTTTAAGAGGTTCGTGTACCAAGGACCCTTGATTTCCTTGATCCTGATACACGTTGTTTCATTCAAGAAAGCTAAGCTGGGAAAATTGAAACATGCAACAATCGGTCAAGTAGCTTTTACGAGGACAAAGAGTGGTCGCTCACCTAATCTCTCCCGGCCCTGCAGCAATAAAATGAGGGTTGATTTATAAACAGAAAAAACGAGGCAGAAAAGATTTTCAGCAGTGTAACTATAAAGATTTGAAAAGAAAAGGAGATAAATCCCTATGGTCAAAAAGAATTTTGATGTCTTTTCTAAGCAATGAAAGGAAATCAATCCAAGCATCTGGGTCAGCTAAAAGTTCTTCTGCGGACTGTAAATGGCAACAGATCTTTTAGCTTCTCTTGTTTTGCTCGTGTACAACAGAAACACATGTGGTCGATACATATCTGTAAGGCAAATGCAGCACGGAAAATTGACATAGATAAAATGAAACTGCATTATCACAGTAAAGTGGCCCTTTCTATGGTGGACATGATTCTAGCAAGTACCTTAGGAAAGCAGAGGCGTGCAAAGTTGGGAGTATTTTCGCATATGTACTACGCATAGATAGTGAATGTTACACAAAAGAGAACCTAATGAGGTAGCCGAACTGCTATATTAATTGAACTTTTCAATAACAGTCTTTATGCTGAAATAGGTTTTAAGAGAAAGAACTCGAGATATGCTCTCCAGAAAGGAAAAGCTTCAAGATATAAAAGCAGGTATTTACCTTTAGCTCTGGCAATTCTATAAGACATGCACATTCGACTACCTCAGCCCCAACTCGTTCTGCAAGGAAGTATATCATGAGACAGAGAACAGATCCCAGAAATTACCCAGTGCAAATAAACAAAGGAGTACTCTGTGCAAATCGGTCAATGCACGAGTTCCATTTATATGTCATACTGCCCCATATATAAAATTTAGCATTGTACATCAGATGTTCAGAGCTGTTCGCATTCTTAATGACTTAGTGCAGTTGAAATAACAAAGCCATCACTTTAAATTTTCTTAAGTCGTCTTAAAACAAAATCAGAATGGCAGTGTGCTCTTAGATCGATGCTTGTACAAGTCTGTTTAATACTGCGTGCGTCACGAATTGATAAGTAAATAATCACTTATGAAACACAAGCATGACAACATCCTTAACTGGAAGTATGCCCTCATCATGCTTTGTCCTTTTACCATGCTTGAATTTTTGCCAAGAAGGATCTCGTTTACGATGTTAACAAGAAGGATCAAGTGTAATGATAGACTCAATTCAGAAAAGTGCAAAGGTAAGCAAGATGGAACTATATGTATCTCTAGAATTAAGATAATGAAGACAACAAAAGCCCAATAGCACTTCACAAAAAAAGATAGTAAAAGAGCAAAAGTACCAAGCAGATTAATTGCAGCACAGATAGTTCCTCCAGTTGCAATAAGATCATCAACAATAAGGGCTCGTTCTCCGGGCATAACAGCCCCCACATGCATCTCCATTCGGTCTGTACCATATTCTAATGAGTACTCCTCTGAAATAACTTCGCCTGAAAACCCGAGAGGTCATCAGCAGTTAGACACAGCCCCAGGAGACAGAATTTATATTTTGTAATCAGTCATATATCTGCAATGAACCACATTCCCACAAGTACAAAAGCATTGGAAAATGTGAAAATCAAATCAAATCTTGTGATTGCTATGGAGCAGCGGCGGCCTCAACCATTGCAGAATAACATGAAGTTAGGCTTATCTATGGCTACAATTTTTTCTACTTCCTGAGCAAGTTTCTGAATAACTGATCAACTTTTTAATGTTATATTGAAAAATGCCAATGGTGAATCGTTGATATACAATGGATGGTGATGATGGAATCAGAAAGTCTGATCTGAACTAATCTTCTCTTCATGGATGTTGACCTCTCTTTGAGGTGCAATCCAAGCAATCTCCTCTTCATCAATATTCTGATATTCTCACAACTAGAGTAACAGAATAGCAAGGACATTTGCATGTAGAGAAATTTACCAGGTAACTTCTTCGGTTTTCTCAGAGGGACAAACTTTGCTCCGAGTGCTAGTGCTATTGGGGGACCAAATATAAATCCCCGTGCTTCGATTCCTGCAAAAATTACAGATATCAAAACACAGTACCACAGAATCACTTGTATTTTTAGAAGATATATACAGTTGTGAACCCCACACCTCACAGGGTTGTATGTGATGCATGTCATTCTATTCGGAAAGGTAACCCAAGCAAGAGACGATGGACGCAATGTAAGCATAGATACCAAGCATATACGCAACTGCTTACTGGTTATACATATTCCTGATAGAATTGACTGCTTGGTGGTTGCTGCATTATGATCGCTTAAGATATTTCCATTTGCTAATGAAAAAATCCATATGAATTGCTATAATATTCTCCAACAACCATTTGTACATGAGATATGAAATAGCCAAAACTTAAAGCCCCATTGAGGCATTGAAACCACTCCATGACTGTACTCTTAATCATTGCTCATTTACTCATTTGATCTGCGCGCCACAAATGTCAAGAATTGAAACTCAATCGTCATTTCATAGATCTAAGCGTGTCGACCACCAAGATCCGCAGCCCATGTAATGTTAGATGAAAAAAAATTAACTTTTACATACAGCAGGAGAAAGAGAAATAAAACCATACCCGCAACAACCGAAATCTCTTTGTCTCTGTACCTCTCCACCAACAGATCTATAGTATCCCGGAACGCCTTCGGATCGAGGAGCAACGTCGTGATATCCTGAAACATGATCCCTGCACCAAATCCAAGCAAAATCAAAGACAAGCCCCCACATATCCAATCGATCTCCCGGCTGAAAGAAAACACACCAAAACCCAGATCCCAACCCAATTCCTCTCATCTAAAACCAAGTAAGGTTTACCAGGCTTGGGGAAGTCCGGGATAACGCGAATGGAAGACGCGATCCTGGGGAGGCGGTGGTCGGCGGCGACGCCGTCTTCAGAGGCCATGGCGCTAGCGGGGATGGCGGCGGCGAGGCTACGGCGACGGATATTACAGCGGAGAGACGGAGGGGTTCGGAGAGGAAAGGAGGGTAGGAGTGGGAGCGAGGTTAACGGCGTAGAGAAAGGGGATAATAGCATGCTAGATTAGATTCTGGAGGAGGAGGTCGACCACCACGACTATCTCTTGCTGACTGGTGCTGTCAACGCTGGTGACGGCGATCGATCAAGGTCTGTCCACTGGTCAGATGGGTGCGTCTGTCTAAATTGCTAAGCCTAAATTGCTAAGCCTAAATTGCTAAGGACACCGACCTATTTCTTTTTTTTCTTATACTATCCTTGTCTTCAACCTTCCTTCCCCTCTCATTCTCTCCCCGGTCACCCTCTCCTCTCTCTCTCAATGGCCTTGTCCATCGCCGGCCTACAACCTCGACGTCGCCCCCCACCGACATGCTCTCTGTCGCCGAACACCGTGCCCGAAGCCACCGCCCCGTTCGTCTTCTCCGGCGTCTTCCCACGGCAACCCAAACCCGTCGCCTTTGTTCTCTAGATCCCGTTCCCCCGGCGTCCATCCGACAGATCCACTCCGGTGGATATCTTCCCCATCGTCCTACGAACCTTTCTGCCACTATCCCGACCGCCGCCGCCGCCCCTACGCCGGCGATCCACTCCGGCGACTTCTCAGCCATCGGATCTTTAAAAATCACATTTTAGTACCATGTGGTTTCATAACCTGGCAATTTAGTCCTCACCCTCAAACAGCGTTAGCCTTACTCACGGAAAACCGGTCACGTGCGTGGCACGTGACCGGTTTCACCCGTTCTCGCGCGAGCAAAACGGCGGCGCCACCAGTCTCCCCGAACCCAAAGCCCCGGGTGACCCCTGGGTCCACACTCGACCCGAAGCAGCTCACAGCCCTGCAATCCCTGGGGTTCCCGATCACCCGAGACCCCTGCTCCGTCCCCTCCCCTCACGACAACGCCACCGCCTGCAATCTCGCCATCCCCTCCTCCGCTCCTTCTCCTGCCCCGCGCGAGCAAAACCGTCCCGCGCGGACAAGCTCTCCGTCCTCTCAACTCTCCCCCTCCGCGTCCCCACCCCTCCTGTCTCCAAGCCCCTCTTCCAAAACCCATCTCCAGCCCCACCTCCGCCTCCTTCTCCTCTCCCCCCTCTCCTCCAAGACCTCCTCCTCCCCCACCCATCCTCGACACACCCTCGTCGTCCCTTCCGCCGCAGCTCTCGCTCCCCTGATGTTACCGTGGACGAGCCCAGAGGGGATCGATCGCCCTCGTGGAGGAGGACGTTGGAGGCCTTGATGTTACCGTGGACGAGCCCAGCTACGCCGTGGAGGTGCGCCATCGCCGGCGAGTAGGAAGGGGAGGTGGCGCGCGGTCATGTCATGGTCCCTCTTCATCCTCCTCGGCGTCGTCGGCGTCCCACTTCATCCAGGCCTACGCGCACAACCAGCGCGCGTACGACGTGGTGGTGCATCTCTCCCTCACCACCGCCTCCGCCCTGTCCTACATTTGCCTCTCCGCCTTCGTCCGCCGCTACGGCCTCCGCCGCTTCCTCTTCCTCGACAAGCTCGTCAGCGAGAGTGACCGCGTCCGTCAGGGATACACTTCCCAGCTCAACCGCTCCTTCACCCTCCTCTCCCTGTTCGTCATGCCCTGCTTCGCCGCCGAGTGCGGATATAAGGTACTGCTCGGGGTCGAGGCGGACGCCGTTCGTGGGGAACCCCGTGGTGGGCGACGCGGTGGCGTGCGCGCTGGAGCTACCCCGTGGATGGCCATATTCTTGCTGGTGTGCGTGTTGTTCCGGCTGAGCTGCCACCTGCAGATCCTGAGGCTGCAGAACTTTATGGCCGTCTTCGAGGAGGAGTCCGACGTGGCCACCGTGCTGCGGGAGCATCTCCAAATCCGCCGCCAGCTCCGGGGCATCAGCCACCGGTACCGGGCTTTCATCATCTCCGTCCTGTCGCTCGTCACCGTCAACCAGTTGCCATGGTCACCCTCTTCAATGCCTTCAGCTTCCCTCACCGTCCAACGAACTCGACGAGGAAGCCGGCGACAAGGGGCGACGTCCGGCGAATGCTCTCTCTCCCCCACGCGTATCTCTCTCTCTCTCCCCCCACGTCAGCAAAACCGGTGAAAATAGTCAAAATAGATGAAACCAGTCAAAATTAAGTACGGTGACTGGTTTGCTGTGACTCAGCCTAACGGCGTCTGTTGGTTTGGATTAAATTGCCAGGTTATGAAACCACATGGTACTAAAATGTGATTTTTAAAGATGAGGGTAGTAGAATGATAATACCTGAAACTACATGGTATCAAAATGTATTTTGGCCTTTTTTTAATCCTATCAATAAAGACGTAACTTATTATAAGACGTAACTTGAAATTACGTCTATATTAATAAATCTTTCGTCATCATCTACCCTCAGGGCAGCACGGACCCTTCTCCTTCCCCCACCCGCTCTCTCCTCCTTCCCCGCCCGACCTCCCACCCGGGCCACCCAGTTCTCATTCACCAGGACGAAAGGCAGCATCTATGGAGCTGGTTTCGACGTTACCTTCGCCGCCGCCCAAAATCTAAAGATCCAGTACCCAGACGGCGGCGTCCCGGAGTACGTCGCTCCTCTGGATGTCTACGGGACGGCGAGATCTATGGGTCCCGATCCTAAGATCAACATGAACTTTAATCTGACATGGGTTTTCCAAGTTGATGCTAACTTCACCTACTTGGTTAGATTCCACTTATGTGAGTTGCAGCTAACTAAGATCAACCAGAGAGTCTTTGACATCTTCGTCAACAACCAGACGGCTCAGGGCGCCGCCGATGTCATTGCCTGGTCATCGTCGAAGGCTGTGCCGGTGTATAAAGACTACGCCGTGTTCGTCAACGATGGGCCCGGAGATGAGCAGCGTCGGCGGCTTCGGAAAGGTCTACAAAGGCGTCGTGGATGGGAGCACTAAGGTAGCCATCAAAAGATCCAACCCATCTTCAGAGCAGGGTGTCAACGAGTTCCAAACGGAGATCGAGATGCTTTCGAAGCTGAGACACAAGCATTTGGTCTCCTTAATTGGTTATTGCGAGGAGAACGATGAGATGATCCTGGTGTACGACTACATGGCTCATGGGACTCTAAGAGAGCATCTCTACAATACCAACAAGCCGCCATTGTCATGGAAACATAGGCTGGAGATATGCATAGGTTCAGCCAGGGGGCTTCACTACCTTCACACAGGAGCCAAGTACACCATCATCCACAGAGACGTGAAGACGACCAACATCCTGGTGGATGAGAACTGGGTGGCCCGGGTGGGAGGTCGGGTGGGGAAGGAGGAGAGACCGGGTGAGGGAAGGAGAACGGTCCACGGCCTCGTAGATGATGACGAAAGACGTCTTTATTAATATAGATGTTACGTCTTATAAGGGACATTCCCTCCTTGGCCTCTTGAGGTGGGGAGAGAAAAGTTAAAGACGTAACTCAAAGTTACGTCTTTATTAATGTAGACGTCTTTATTGACAGGATTAAAAAAATGAAAGGCCACGCCAGTGTGGCGCTGACGTGGCCAAACCAGGCATACTTTCATCAATATTTTCTCCAAGGCATATTTTAATAATATTTTTATTAAAATAATATTATTTTAAAAAAAATTTCAAGATTTATCTATATGATCACCGCACATGTTTTACTCGATAGGTGGTGAGATACTAATTGATTTAATCGATCGATATATACCTATCGATTCGATCATTGGTATATTTAATTGATAGTGGGATGCCGATTGGAGACATGCACAATGCATATGTAATTATAAAAATAATATTTTTCTATCAAATAATACAAATATAATGCTATTTTTTTTATAAACAGATCATTAGGTGTGCATTTGACAGCTTATATGATGAACCAGATCTAGATGCAATCTGTGCTGATGGATATGGATATCAGTTTATCACACCATTGGTTTTGGATCTTTTGGATATGAACTGCTGGTACGAATACAATCGACTGTGGTCACATTTGAGCAAAATCTAAATCAAGGTGACTTTTTTTTTTTTTTCTTTTTCAGAAGGATGCTAACTTATTATCGTCTTAAAGCTCACATTAATGGAATTCAAGAAACTAGTTTCTTGGGCATCTTAATATCTTATAATCAGCTTCTCGCTTTCCACTTTTGCAAAAAAAAAACACAAATTAATCAATCTAACTTTTTGAAATAGCACCTTTTTTTTTTGAAATCCAATAAAGATCTTCTCGCAGCAACAAGAACTTTTAATCAAATAGGACCTCTTAATATTTACTTTTTACACTTTAGGACCCCTCTTTTTTTTTGCATAATAGAACCCCATACACGTAAGAAACACGCGTATAAACTAATACGTATATAATTCTTGATTATACACGTATCATGGTACGCATATAATTAGTTCTACGTGAAATATGGGGAGCTGGGATACAATTTGAGAGCTTGGTTTTTGTGTACATCCCTAGGCAATACAATTGTAAGGCAGATGGGGTTGCTCGTTGGTGTCGCCGCTCGCAAGTGCCTCTATATTGGGCCTTGGAGGACAACATTACCGCCCTAGATAGTATCTTGTAGGTCTTGTTAGCCTTGGTGGCTCAACTCATCAAACAAAAAAAATGATACGCATATAATTATTGTTTATAGTCGTATTAGTTTATACACGTGTTACTTACATGTATGGGGTCATATTATGTAAAAAAACATAAGATGGGGTCCTAAAATGTAAAAAGTGAATACTAGGGGTTCTATTTAGCAACAAATCCCAACAACAAGGAAGCTTCAATGTCAATTAAAATATTGAAAATTATGTACAAAGTCAGAAGAATAATATAGCATCAATCTTCACTATTTGACCACTGCACACATGACATGAATAATGCAAACAAGTACTCATAGAGGCCTTATGACGACTTATTTTAAGACAAACATGTGCCCCCGTTTGGTACGGGGTTAAGGAAAAGTGGGGTTAAAGGGGGTTAAGGAAAAGTGGGGTTAAAGGGGGTTAAGGGGAATATGGGGTTAGAAAAAGTAAGGGTAAGAAAAAGTAGAAAGGAATGTGGTAGGTGGAATAGTAGTAGCCCTGTAATCATTGTTTTGATGTTTGGTGTAAAAATGAGGATAAAGTGAGGGTAACCCCCTTAACCCAATTTCTTAACCCCCAACCAAACATAGGCTATTAAATAAAGGGCTTGGTTGGTCGTTGGAGGAACTGGCAGAGGAAAATAGTTTTGGAAATCTCATATTTTTTAGTGTTTTTGTATGAGAAAAAAAAACCGAATAGATAGTGAAGGCTCCCATTTTTTGATGAAAAAAATCTTGGATAGGATATTTAGATGTATATGATCGAAAAAATAGTCGCAATGTTCTCGACATAATTTTCTTGATCACATGTGACAATCGGAGCAAGACTTTTCTATAGTATTTTTTTTTTTGACGAATTGAGACCTGAGGTGAAGGCACCTAGGTTGGTGAAACAAAGTACAACAACAAACTTGGGTCCAGCACCCAAACATTAGAGCACTAGATTGCAAAACTGGGCCGTTTTCTTTGCGCCCAGTTTTCTATTTCACGACCAAACATGAATAACTGTACCGCCTAAAAGGCTAAAAGCCCAACGTTGTTTAGGCCCAAAATAGGATACGGGCTAATAACCAAACTTAAATTGGACATCTGAACGCAAGAATGGGATGGGCTGGTACATACGTGCCCATCGGCCCCTTTAGAGAGTATAGCTATAGCCTTTGGGCTTAATTAATCTAGGCCAGCCGACTGGAACAAAGATTACATGCCGAGTGTATTAACTGATGATGGCTGGCTACGCGTTAGATCATTGCTTGGGTTCTTCCTTCTTTAAGCATTTGAGCTCTTGCTCAGGTGGTCACTGCCTGGGTTCTTCCTTCTGAGCATTTGCATCCTTAAATTACAGCATTTTTGAAATTTGAAAACCTCGTGAGATACATCTATTTATGTTTCGTATAGGACAAATCAGATACTTTGCTGCCTGTTAGAACATATATATGTACTAGTGGTGCTCCTGTCACCTTAGCATGTAACCACCAATCGCACCCCAATAACCACCTGTTAGAGAGGAAATCCGACCGTTGACCGGTCAAATAGTCAAAGTCAAAATCCTATTCCACACTCAAGTATCAAACGATTGCAATTGAGTTCTACTCTTTCAAATTAATGAACCAGAGATGTCAAGTAATATGGAAATCTAAATTAGACCTAATTAAACAATCTAATTATCAAAATTAACCTAAGAAAAGCTTTGAATTGTCTAAGATTACGGAATTAAATAAAGCATAAAATCAACTTAAATTACTGAATCTAAGAAATGCATTTAAATCTATGGATTAACTTAATCTAAGAAAGCAGTAACTTATTCTAATGGAAAGCAATAAAGAAAGCTGTAAGAAAAACAATAAAAAGGACTAATTAAACCTAAATTAATCTTAAAATACTCCTATGATCATGAAACAGTAATTAAAAGACTAATTTAATCTTACTTAGAACTAAATTAACTTAATTAAACTATGGAAAAGAAACGGATAGAAAACTGAAACAAACAAAAAATGGAAACAGAAAGAAATCCATGAACCTAGAACTACAAGACAGAAAGAAAAGAGTAGAAGACGATTAAACAACTACATTATCGAGATTACACTAAGAAAACAGTAAAAGACGCCATTAATTAAGCTGAAAGCTTTATTAATCAACTTACAGGTACATAAGAAATGAAAGCCATGCTTATGAGCAGGTTACAAGTTGTCGAGAGAGGTTTACAGTGGAGAAGAGAAGCTATTTATACTAAAGAAACTGAATAACTGCTCCCGCCTTGAGGGTTGATGGCGTGGAAGGAGTAGATCGTGTGCGAACTGCTCCGTAACAGCTTCTCCCACGTTCGTGTCTGGTTTGGAGAGTACACGTGGTTGATTCTCGTTCATTGCATACGTCATAATTATGCTGGCTTACTTATCGTTTCTTGTCCACGTCATACATGCATGTGTTTTTTAACCATATTTGGCACACGTGTTAATTGCTTTTGGACGATAAAATTGAGTAACATGTCCAATTATGACTTTTGGGCGATGATCGTCCATAATCCTTTAAATGACGGTGCCATATGGACGATATCGTCCATTTGGTTAAAATTCTATCGTCCATTTTGGTCGATAGATTCCATCGTTTCATTTGGTCGATATTTTATTGTCCATTTGGTCGATAGATTCTATCGTTCATTTGGTCGATATGTTTCATCTGATCGATAAGATTATGTAGTTATCGTCCATTTAGTAATTGCATTTTGCTTACGTGTCTGTCATTTATGAGTTAGCCATTATTTTGGCTAACATTTTGCCCCCCATGCGGTAATCGAGGAGACACTTTGATGACGAGGTGACCGCATCATCCGGGATTTGACCGCTTTGCCTAGGTTTTCAAATTTAATCATGGCGGATGTTTAGGAAAATGAACCGCTGCGCCGTTTCTTTTCTCTATCCAAATCTTTTGGGATCCGGCATTTAAACCTTCTGGCAAGTAACGACAAAAAACCCTTTATTTAAATTCCTTCCTTCAGCCAGAAAAGAACTTTCTTCGCCTGTCTTCTTCTTCAAGTCTCCTAGGGTTTTATTGCTCTTCACCTACCTGCGCGGCGGTTCTTTGTTCTTTTCCTCTTAACTCCGGCGTCTACACTCGTTCGTCATCATGGTGCGTGAGATCAAAGTTGACAACGCTGTGCAGAAGGAGGTGATGTCCGCTGTGGGAGATTTCAATGAGAACATGAAGTCAGATGACATCAGGAGTGGTTATTTGGTCCGGGAAGGTGATCCTAACTCTCAGTTATGTATTTTGGGTCCTTGCTTCGTTCCTAAGAGTATTCCTTCCCTTGGTGCCGATGAAGCTTTTCTTGTACATTCTTTTCCTACTTCTGTCGATTTGCCCTTTTCTGGAACCCTAAATCTCTCTTCCCTTTCTTCAAAAAACCCCATCATCTCATGGCCATTGGTTGATGACACGTTTGTCAAATGGTATAATAGGATGATTAGCCATTCTGAAACTAGGTCAATTTTTTCTGAGGCGGGTATCTTAGATTTCTTGGACTTGAGCACCAGGGTTCCTCTTCAAGATTCTAATTTGCTTATTTCATCGCTTCTCTTTTGGTCGACAGAATATAACAATTTTGTCTTCCCTTTTGGTTCGCTCACTATTACTGTATTGGACATATCGCTCTTAACTGGCTTAACTCCACTTGGTACTTCTGTATCGGCCAATATGGACGTACCCAAGAAAGAAATCGTTTTTGAGGCCGATAAGAACTATAGCCTTTTCATTAATTACTATGCCAAGTTATCTGAGAGTGATGGTCCTCCAAACTCTCTTGAACGATTAGCATTCATTTACTATTGGCTTTGTAAATTTGTCCTTTGCCTTCCTGCCAAAAAACCTGTCAAGGGGTACATTCCTCTCGCTCGGGATCTTTCCTCAGGCAAACAAGTTTTTTCTCTTGCTCCTTTTATTTTGTCGGCCATTTATCGAGGAATGTATCTCGTCCTTGAGCAGTTGAGAGAAGGGGGTAGTTTGACGGGATTTGGTCCTTTGTGGCTCATCCAACTATGGCTTAGAGCTTACTTTCCTGATCTTCATATGCCGCCTTCATCGTCATCGGCCAGAACTCAAGGCCATTTGTATCTTTCTTCATCTTCTATTCCCAAATCCTTTAGACAGGCCTTCAATTATTTCTATACTCTGTCCAATTTTTCTTCTTATCGTCCATTCAATCCTGAGTCTCACCCATCGTCCATTAAGCCTTTGCTTGATCTTTCTTCAGACTTAGAGTCTGATGATAAGATATTGGCTTGGGCCCATTTTCTTATCGGCCGTGACCTTCATTTTGATACGGCTTGGGGCAAGGCGAATAATAAATGTGGAGTACAAGTTTATGCTCCCAATTTTGTTGCTCGCCAATTTGGCCTTAAACAATCTTGGCCTGTGCCACCATACTTCAGTTTCAATATCGTCGCTAGAGGACGATGTGTATTCTCAGAGATGGAGCGGCTAATTTATGTGGATAAGAGAGAATTGCTCCTCATTAAGAGGTTTAGTGTGAGGACCTGTCCCTCTACCCCTGTGGCTCGTTGTAGACCACAAGGGCAATTTGGTAAATTGCGCCTTGTTGGTTTGTTTCACACCCGCGTGTGCACACACTGATCTTATTTGTGTTAGTGCTTGATTAGAATGGTTAGGTGGACCGGATCGGAAGATCCCAGCTCGGGCGCGCTGAAGCTTGCTTTTGGGCAGCTTACGGCCCTTGAGCGATCGATTGCTTCGAGGAACGATCGATCGGACTCGTGAGCGAGTCGGTGGGTTTTTGACCCATTCGGATCGATCCAAAGCCTTTTTGGATCGATCTAGCCTATCTTAGATCGATCCATTTTGGCCTTGGATCGATCCGGGCACTGCGCAGGGCAGTTGGGTTTGCAGCAGAGCTGTTGAACCTCCGCCGTCCTCCCTTGTCAGGGAAGAGAGGACCTCTCCTCCCCTTTTCCTCACCTTCCCCAACCTTCCCCGACCTTCCCTGACATTCCCCTTCTCTTCTCCTTCTCTTCTTCTTCTCTTCTCTCCCTTCATTCTTTCTTCTTCCCGCGGTGCCCTGTTTCCTCTGTTCTTCCCGGCAGCCATCTCTTTCGTTGCCGTTCTCCCTCCTCCGACCACCATTTTGGGAGCTTGATAGCTCATTGGAATCGTGGCGACGTGAGGACGATCACTGACGTGGATTGGAGCTTGGTTAGCAGTTGGTTAGCGGGGAATCAGCCGAGGTTTAGCGCAGTTCGGTAGGTGCTCTACCTACATGAGTTCATTAGTGGGTTTAGTTAGATCTAGGCGTTAGATCTTGATGAAATTGTATTGCTGGATGCATCTTGTATGTTAGAATTACTGATATAAGTTTCATAATCTTTGGTTGAGATTTGAGTAGGATTTATGCAAGTTTAATCTCGGATTTTCCGGTTTTCTGCTGTTCATGAAGAACAGCCGGCTTGCGGCGAGTTTTCCGGCGTGTACGTGTATGATCTTGGCTTTTGATAAACATGATAGTTGTAGATCTCTCAGTTAGCTTTCCATTCCATCTTATTTCATATTTTTTCGATTTTTCTACGAATTTTGGTGATTTTTCTCGTGGTCTGCGACGAGGCTGATCTGAAGCTGGTATGAGCTTTGGATTGATCCAAATTGTTCCGGATCGATCCAAAGTTGGCTGATGGCGTTTTATGGGTTGGTTTGAAGCTTTGGATCGATCCAAATTGTTCCGGATCGATCCCAAGTTGGCTGATGGCGTTTTATGGGTTGGTTTGAAGCTTTGGATCGATACCAAGTTGGCTGATGGCGTTTTATGGGTTGGTATGAAGCTTTGGATCGATCCAAATTGTTCCGGATCGATCCCAAGTCGGCTGACGGTGTTTTATGGAGTTTTGATTAGATGTTCTGAGCATAATATTATAAGCTCGGATTATAATAGTATATTTTACTGTTCATCAAAGTTTTCGGGGTTGCTTCCCGTTGCAGAAGTCCGCGGTTGACGGTCATGGTACCGTCGTAATGCCGGGACCCGCTGCGGATCGGCTGGCAGCGGTTGGTAGTACCGCTGCAACGATCCTGTTGGACTTGTATGATGCATTGACATACTGTTGGATGCCTATTTTCCTCTTGTTTGTGTATGTTCATAGCATGCATTCTCTGTTGTGCATTAGTTGCATGGTTAGGGCGTGGGTGATTTGTGGATCGCCGTCCCGAGGCTGGAAGCTCGGACTTAGCCCTAGGACCGGGGTTGGGTAGCTTGGTCCAGGTTCGAATTGTGATGTCCAGTCAAACTTGATGATAGGCTTAGATGACTGGTACACATGTTACTTGATGATTATAGAGGTCGTGTCGGCCTTGAGTCAGATGCTGAGGTGTAGCCGGTGTCCCACTGTGCTGACCTTGCAGTGCCGGGTTCCTGCAGTTGTCGTCGCCAGTGCTGTTCCTGCTACTGAGTGCTGCCCCTGGGCCTCATGGACACGCGGTGGGGTTATGGGACCCCTGTATACACCCAGGTCTTACTCGAGGGCGACACTTTTGTGTTCCCCTTCCTTCTGTGTGACGTAGTGTAGAACCCTACTAAGCTTTATGCTCACTACTACCCGGGCTGCGTTTTGCAGGTGCAGGCGCCAGCTCTTCTTCAGTAGCCCCTACCGGGCAAGTGTTTGGTGGCGCGGCGGCGTCTGGCGGGGTCTGAGGTTCGGTGATTACCTTCCTACACCTTTTTGTTATAGATAGTCTCCTACGGGAGTATGATGTATAAACTGTTGTAACCCCTTTTGAGGTTTTGGATTATTATATTATATATGTTGAGGTTTAAATTTGTTGTAATATTCAGGGATGCTTATGAATTGAATTGTGAGATCAGTAAGTTGGGGGAACCCCTCGCCTTTATTTCGCATTTAGTTAGTTTCCGGTTCGCGTCGCCCGGCCCGGTTGGGCTTCCGCGGGTCGGGGCGCGACATTTAGGCTTAGATCTTTTGAGCCTACTAGCGATATTGAAGCTAGTATCACTGATAGCTGAAAAGAAATGGTCGATAAACGTCTTTTCTTTGCTGACAAGGACTTAGTTTTTGAAAAGTTCATTCCTCCAAAGGAGAAGAAAAGACAAAAGCAAGTGGCTGCTAGTCATGGACCAAGCAAACGAAAGACAAAAGGTATATCTTCATCGTTCTCCTTGATTTTTTTTTTTTTATCCTTTCTTCATTTGATACTATATGATCGATAGGTTCAGACGATGAGGACGATGCGCCACCTAAAAAGAAGCGCGGTAAAGGAAAAACCGTTGTCCAAACTCAACCATCTTCTTCTCCAAAAAATAAATAATCTCCTCGATCGATAGATTCTGACGATGAGGATGATAAACCGCTTACAAAAAGACGTAGTAAAGGAAAAACTATCGTCCAACCTCAACCATCTTCCTCTCAAAAAGATCAATCATCTTCTCGGCCAATTGCAGAGGAAAAGGTTGATTCTCCTGGCAGCAGTCATCGAAGCAGGCAATCTGCTCATGATAAGTAAGTATCATAACGTTTTCCTTTCCTATTACACTTGTATTCTTCGTTTAATACTTAGACTTTTATATCTTCAGGACTGCTGTAGAAGTGGGCTCCAGTACTCCGAGCTCCTTGTATTCTTTATCTCCTTCTCGACCTACAACCAAAGTTCCTGAGGTTGTGGTTGATACATCTCCATCACAAATGATCGAGGAACATTCTCCAACTTCTCCTGATCATGCTGATGAGAGTGTGCCTCCAACTTCCTCGGCCAAATCTTCCTCAAAAACCAAGGCGCAAGTACGTTCTGGTGGTAGATTCAAACGACTCGCCCAAAAGAATATAAAAGTATAGATAACTTTTATTTTATTGATGATCGATTTATCGACCATTCTCTAATGTTTAAACCTTTTAGGAATCGAGGAAGGAAAAGTTTGTTGGCCAAAATTCTGGTCGAGAAGATGAGGATGAAGACGATAACAATATCTTTGACGTCTTGAATACTACTCCGTCTAAACCAGGTTTGTCATTAACTGGTAGAAAACTCGTTCATGGTCCGTATAGTTTTTTACGAGACCTTGGTAATGCGAGTTTATCTTCTGTATCAGCTTCTCCTAATATCCCAGCTGCTCCAACTCAAGTTGAAGATCTCTCGGCCAAAACTACTAAGCCGGGCATCGCTGCTTCTCCAGTTGTCTCATCAACAGAGGCACTACATGCATCTCCAAAACCTCGTCGCGGTGTCCTTGAACCAGTAATGGCCGATATTATATCGCCCACTTCTCATGTTCCAACATCAACTACTGATATTCACACAAGGGCGACTACTAGAAGCCCTACAGCTGCTCCCTCTACGATGAAGGTTTCAACTTCATCTTTTGTTACCCCCACTGCTCAACCATCCAGCTCTACCTCTTCACAGGTATTCATCGCTCAATTTGATTCTGTCGATCATTTAGTGTTAAATATTACTGAATACTTGTTCTTTTCAGGGCGATCTCGCCCATTTAATGAATATTGTCCAGGCCTTCTCGGATTCCTGGCATTCTATAGTGACTGCCAAAAAAACGGCTATTGACCCTGAAGTTGCACAAGGGAGTCAACATGAAGAGTTCAGGCTAGCCCTATCTCAATGTCTTGTAGTTTTGGACAAACTACCTGACGAAGATCTCACCAGATCAGATAGCGAAGCACTGGACCAAGCTATAACACCCTTTCTCTCTGTGGATCCAACAATCTTAGGGTTTTCATCTAGTGATATGGACGATATCCACAACATCAAAATCAAGATTGAGAGTCTGACTGCTGAGAGAAACAACTTGATGAATGAGATAGTTCTTATAGGGGAACGTCAAGAGCGGTGTACACATATCAAAGACGTCATCAGCAATCGTGTCAAACAACTTCAGAAAAATACTGATGAGATTGGCGAAACAGAATCAGAGATCCTTGGTTACCAGAACCAAATGAAGGAATTAGAGGAAAAAATCGCCCAGTATACTACTAAGAAGAACTATCTCCTTCGCGAAACTACTCAACTGGCTGAGGAAGGCAACCAAATGATGCAAGAGTATGTCACTTTAGAGGCGAATTCTTCAAAAGATCGCCAAGTCGAGTTGAAGGGTGAGCTTGTGAAGAACAAACAACGTTTTTGGGCAGTCCGTGAAAAGATTGCTCTTTTATCTCAAAATCTCTCTTTGAAGAGATAACTTTTCCTTGTCTGATATGAGCGATAAAATCTTGTAATGCCACACTTTTGGCCGATATTTTGTAATGAACATATTTGTTAATTGCTCTCGTCCAAATCTCAAGTACGTATTTTGTTAATTGCTATCGTCCATATTTTAAGGACGTTTTTCTTCTATGCCTTTTATTCCATTGATGGGTAATACTTCTTAATGTACCGACCATTTATCATTGATCGATGCAACCCACCGTCAATATTCAGTAGTTGATATGATCCATTTGGAAATACTTGATCGACTAAGTATGGCCCTTCCCAGTTAGGCGACCACTTTCCATATTTGGGATCATTACGATCTATAGGTAGGATCGTTTTCCAAACTAGATCTCCTTCTTGGAACTCTTTTGATACTACTCTTTTATTGTAGATATCGGCCACTTTTAACTTTTGCGCCTCTATATTTTTTAAGGCAATAGCTCGTTATTCATCGAGTTCTAAAAGATTATACATTAATGCATCTTCATACTCTTCACTAGTTGAGCGATCTTGTTCCATAACTCTGGGCGATAGAACATTTATCTCAGCAGGTAGTACTGCCTCTTGACCATAAACTAATTGATAAGGCGTAACCTTAGTACTAGACTTAGGTGTAGTTCTATGTGCCCATAACTCTCTTAGTAAACCTTCATGCCATTGCCTTGGGTTGTCGTCCATCATCTTTCTTATGATTGACTTGATGGTTTTGTTGGACGCCTCAGCTTGTCCATTAGATTGGGCGTAATAGGGTGTAGAATTGGCCATATTAATTTTATACTCAGCTAAAAAATTCTTTACCCTAGAACTTACAAACATTGTCCCTTAATCGGATACAATTGTTTGTGTAATGCCAAATCTACATATGATGTTTTCCCAAATGAAATTTATTACTTGATCATTAGAAACATTTTTTAATGGGATCGCTTCTACCCATTTGGTAAAGTAATCCGTCGCCACAATTACAAACTTGTGCAACATGGATGATGGAGGATAAATTTTCCCTATAATGTCTATCGCCCAACATCTGAATGGCCAAAGTTTAACGATGATCGATAATTCACTTGCTGGAGCTCGCTGTAATGGACCATGTCTTTGGCATGCCTCACATCCCTTGGCATATATAGCACACTCCTCCCCCATGCGCAGCCAATAAAAGCCACTGCGCATTATTAGCCAGCGCATTTTCATGCCAGATTGATGTGCTCCACAAACACCATTATGTATCTCGGCCATTGTCAATTTGGCCTCATCAGGATGCAAACATCGCAATAAGACTCCATCTGGTCGACGTTTATATAAAACGTCGTTTTGTAGAAAATAATGTATCGCTTTTAGACGGATTTTTCTATCGACCTTAAACGAGGGGTCTTTCAAGAAGTCGACGATTGGGGTCCGCCAATCTGGTTGGCTATTGATTTGACTTACCTCATTTGGCCAATGATATCGCTCTAGTGCAGATTGTGTTATACCAGAACGGAAATCGTTCGTGCCCCCCAAGTGCCTTAACACTTTATAGCCTGATGCTATTTGGGCGAGGGTATTAGCCTCATCGTTCTGCAATCTTGGAACGAAAAGTAATTCAAAATCATTAAAACGATTTAAAAGCATTAGAGCGATTTGATGAAATGGAATTAAGATATCGCTCTGGCATTTATAACGTCCAAGTATATGATTTATCACTAATTGTGAATCACCTTTGATTTGCACATTGGATACTCCTAAGTCTAACAAAATTTCTAGGCCGATGATTAGAGCTTCATACTCAGCCTGATTGTTAGTACATAGTTGCGATAAAGTATACGCAAATTTATATTTGCGTCCAATGGGCGATAGGATTGTGATCCCTAGGCCAGCTCCATTGATAGTTTTAGAACCATCAAAGTACATCGTCCATGGGGTGAGCGATACATTGTTTATTTCTCGCTCTAACTCTTTTGGTATATCTACACAAGGATAGTCAGCTAAAAAATCGGCCAATGCCTGGCCCTTAACAGCCTTTTGAGACACAAATTGAATATCAAATTCAGCCAATGTTAAAACCCAATAACCAATACGTTGGTGCAAAATTGGCCGAGAAAACAAGAATTTCAATACATTGAACTTAGATATCAAGTAGACGGTTACAGGTTTTAAATAAGCGCGAAGCTTGGTACACATAAAATACAAGGCCAGGCACAACTTTTCTATGGCCGAGTACTTTTGTTCATAAGATAACAATTGTCTACTTAGATAGTACACTACTCTCTCAGCTCCATCTTTTCCTTCTTGAGCCAAGAGACCGCCTATTGATCGGTCTACTGCAGCGATATAAAGCTTCATGGGTTGTCCCAACCTTGGCGGCGCCATAACTGGTGGCGTTGATAAACATTGCTTCAAGCGCTCAAAGGCTTGTTGATGTCGCTCTTCCCAGACGAAGTCGTCTTCATTCTTTAATCTTAAGAGCGATGAAAACTCTTGAGTTTTACCTGCACAGTTAGCAATAAACCTTCTTAAGAAATTCACTTGACCAAGAAACTTTTGCAGTTCTTTCTTAGTCTTTGGAGGGCTAGCCTCTATTATAGACTTTGCTTTATTTTGATCAAGTTCTATTCCTCGCTGATGGACGAGAAATCCAAGGAAATTCCCTGCTTGCACACCAAAGGCACATTTCAAGGGATTCAACTTTAAATTATATTTCCTCATTCGTTCAAAGGTTTTGATTAACTGCGAAAAGTGATCGGCCATAATTGGTGATTTTACTACAGTGTCATCTACATAGACTTCAATAAAATGGCCAATTATATCATGAAAAATCAAGGTCATCGCTCGCTGATAAGTAGCACCAGCGTTTTTTAGACCAAAAGGCATAACAACCCACTCATAACTTCCAAGTGATCCCGGACATCTAAATGCCGTTTTATGAACATCATTATCGGCAATATAAATTTGGTTATAACCAGAATACCCATCCATAAATGAGTATATTTCGTGCCCAGCGGTGGAATCAACCAAATTATCGACCGATGGCATAGGGTATTCATCTTAGGGTGTAGCCAAGTTTAAGTTTCTAAAATCTATACAAACTCTAAGTTTGCCATATTTCTTCTTAACTGGCACTATATTAGAAAGCCACTCTACATACCTGGCCGTTCTAATAAAGTTAGCGTTTAACAATCGTTCAATTTCTTTCTTTACTTCTGGGATTATGTTTGGAGCAAAGCGTCTAGGCGCCTGCTTATATGGTTTGAAATTTGGTCGAGTAGGAAGCTCATGTTCTATAATATTCCTATCTAAACCAGGCATCTCTTTATAATCCCATGCAAAGCAATCTTTATATGAACGCAAAATAGCGATGAGTTCGTTCCTTACCTTTTGGTCGATCAGTTTACTGATGAAGGTCGGGCGATGCTCTGTGCCATCACCAAGGTCGATTTTTTCCAATGGGTCTTGAGCTTGCATATTTCCACGTTTGCCATAGGGGACTTCTTCCTCTTCTTCTTGGGGAATCTCTTTTAAACAATCTAAGTCATTCTCTTCTTGTGTAGCGAACGCTTCCACTTGATAAGCCATTAGCTTGGCTTTTAAGGCCGTTACAGCGGCCTAATTTCTTTCAGAGTCTGAACTCATCATTTCTGACTGGTGGCCGGTGATCGGCCAGCTTTAGGTGCAAAGACCACTGAGGTTGGTCTTGCCGGATCAAACAGTTCTGCTACACGCTCTTTTAGCATAACTCCATTCTCAGATACCACTTTGAGTGTGTCTTCAAACTGAAGGAATTGCAAAGGCCCATAGTTGCAATCATAGAAAGATGCCTCCAAGGCATGCGTGTCCATACTATATGGCATGTTATCGGCCATAACTGACTCTACATTTCCTTCGTCGTTCCATAAGAATAAACACTGATGAAGAGATGACGGAACACACTGACTGGCATGAATCCAGTCTCGACCAAGCAGCACATTATAGCTGGTCGATGAGTCCATGACAAAGAACGTTGTCGTTCTTGTGACACTTCCAACTTTTATGTCCAAGGGGAGAATTCCTTTTGCTGGGGCTGGAACTCCACTGAATCCCGTGAGTGTGATATCCGTGGGGATAAGATCATTGTCAGTCTTTCGCAGCTTCTTCATCATCTTAGCTGGGATGACATTTACTGCAGCACCGGTATCAATCAAAACTCTGCTTACTGGGATTCCATTAATCTCGGCCTTGATGTGTAAAGGCCGTAAATGGCGAGTCATCGCCTCTGGCGGTCGTTCAAACACTGCCTTATCTTGATCTTGAAGACCTTCTTTGCACGAACTGGCCGATGACTGAGTTTGACGGGCAACTGCTTTCCCCTTTGCCTTAGCTGCAACCTAAACGACCTCTGGATTCTCTTGACCATCCCATGATGGCCACTTCTGATCCTCCTTATCTTGTTCCTTCTGTGTCTCTGTTTCTTCCATGTCCCAACCAGTTGGAACGATTGGTACTTCACTAGCTTGTGGCATGTATTTGACTACCTCAGACTTGGGAACCCATTTCTTCACAATGGGATCACCATAGCAAACCAAGTAGTCAAACTTTCCACTTGGTTGGCCCTGAGTACTGATGGCTGTATTGCCTGCCTTGTAGAGATCCATCAATAGTTTCTTCTGGGAGATGTTTATTCTCGCTGCTTCCTCATTAACTTTAATGGGCACTTCTATCTCTACCCATTCAACATCTTCGACTATGGGCTCTTGTTCTTCATCTCCCCAACCAGTCGGAACAATTGTTGTTGATGTTGATGGTATGATATGGGCGACAACTTCCGTCTTTTTTACAAGACGCTTCACCTTGACGTCTCCATAAACCCGGAGATAATCATATCGGCCACTTGGCTGGCCACCTGGTCCAACTGCTGGATTTCCTACCTCATACAACTGCCTTAACAGTTGTTCTGTAGATATATTCCTCCTCCAAGCTTCTTCACCAACATCGATTTTTTCTTCTACTTCGACGTACTCATCCTCTTGGTCGAGCACTAAGTTTACTGAGGGTGAATTCTCCATTTCATCGACCAAGGTGGCCGATGTGTCCGCGTTTTCCTCGACCAGTGTGGCTGACGATTCACCATCGGCCATATCTGATATATCAGAATCGCTTTCAATTGGACATTGTTGTCCAAGGCGACTTGGTAGAATGTAATTGTTGACGATGACTGACGGGAGTGTTCTGAATCTGATCACTTGGCTTGCTCCAGTCTCATCATCATCATCCTTATTTGGACGATGGAACTTGCTTTTTGAAGATTCTGTTGGATTGGAAACAGCAACATCTTCTTCAATGTACTCAACCTCCTCATCCTGACTTGGGTTGGTTTCCTGGGCTTGCTTGGCCTTCATCATCTGGCCATATTTCTTCTGGTGGGGCGGTACTGAGTCCTTGTCATCTCCTCCACAGGGACTAAGCGACGAGTATAGCAATTGTAGTTGTACCATCGCTCTGGCTTGTAAGGCTGAGGCATAAAACTTTTTGGGTACACATGAGGCTTAACTCGGTTCCACTGCCTTGACTGTGAATGAGGAAACTTGGTCCCGGAGAAAGGTGTCATCGGGCGACTGAGATCCCAATGGCATCTTGGGCAGACATGTGGAATGGCAGGTTCCTTTCCTTTGTCTTGACCAAGTCTTGCGAAAACGTCTGGACGATTGTCGTCCTCAGTCTCATCGATGACGATCTTGAACTTTGGCAACTTGAAGTTCGCCACGTCAGTCAGCACCATCCCCACTGGAGCAGCCTTAGGGAAAGGATTTGCATCAACTCCCATTTGTTTGACTGGGAAACCAATCCTACCGGAATCAATCGCATCTTGCAAAACATTACGGAAAACCAAACATTAGTTAGTGTGATGCGACCAAGCATTATGCCACTTACAATATCTTTTGCCCTTGATCTCATCAAGGCTTGGCATAGCATGTCCATCTTTCAATTTAACTTGTTTATCTTTGAGTAATTGGTCAAAGATTTGATCAGCCTTTGAAACATCAAAAGAAAACTTCCGCATTGGACGTTTACCGTCTCTAATTACTTCTTTACCCTTAAGTTCTCGCTCAAGTTTGGCAAGAGCTTTACATATATAAAGTTTTCCTTTAATGAGCTCGGCCAAACAAACATCGTTCATGTTGTAGTTTTCTTCATCTACTTCACTAACTTGGTTTATCTCATAGTTAGTATCTCTATAATAAGTTCCCTTGGAAGATGATTTCATTTGATCTTCTTCCCTCAACAATTGCTCATATCGTATAGCGCTAGTCTGTAGTTGAAATAGATCAATAAAATCCCTATCTTGGAACTTTTTCTTAAGTTCAAAGGCTAATCCACTTTGAGCGATTTTTACAAATTCCCTTTCAGGTAAGGGAATAAAGCACCTACTTCTCGCTCTTTTAAATCTTTGTAAGAATGATTCAGCATTCTCGTCTGGTCGTTGTCTAAGTTGAGCTAAATCGGCCATTGTGATTTCTGGTTCTGATTTATAAAATTGAGAATGGAACGCATGTTCCATTTGCTGCCAATTTTGAATAGAGTTGGGCGATAGCTTAATGAACCATGAATAAGCTACCCCGGATAAAGAGTTAGGGAATAGTCTAAGTTTGACAAAATCGCTCACGTCTCCACATTGCATGGAGAACTTCCCTATATGTTCAATGGTCGATATTTCATCTACTCCAGAGAACATAGTAAACTCTGGAACTCTATAGTTCCTAGGAAACGGATGCATTTGATCAACCCAATCAGGATAAGGTTTCCTATATGTTGGACGAGTAGCTGGTCGTCCTAAACCTATTTGCTCTTGTAAAATTTCAGCAATTTGTTCACGTAAAGCATCGGCCTGATTGTAAAGAGGGTTATTGTACACTTGGTCATACTGCTCATTTGGTCGAGCATAATACGGTGGTGCCTCATATGGTCGATAGTTATTTTGATTAGGAACATCACCTATGCGCTGACCATCGGCCATTCTTTGATTATAAAAATTATTCCCTACTGGGCGATTAACTGGACCACCTAGTTGCCCATAGTTATTTTGTGGAAACCCTTGGCCTTGAGCATCCAAATTATTATTTTGGCCGATATTTTGGCCATTATTTTGGAAAACATTTTGACCATTGTTTAGGTTAACAGGGTTTTGGACATTGTTTGGGTAAACAAGGTTTTGGCCATTGTTCGGGTAAACCATGTTTTGGCCATTGTTTGGGTAAACCACATTTTGGCCATTGTTTAGGTACACATAGTTCTGGCCATTTGGAGGAACGTTCTGGGGAATGTTATGAAGAATATTCTCGCCCATAACCAAAGGCATTCCACCTACTGGTATACCCTGACCCAAAGGAATTCCATTATTAGGCACTCCCTGTGCAGGAGGCGCAACACCACCTTGAACTCCTTGAAGAGGAGGGACGCCATTGTTTGGTATTGCTCCAGGAGTTAACACCTCATTATTATGAGGTATTTGTGTTGGCGATGGAAACAACCCAGATGTTTGACCGATTAAATGTGGTCTTGGATTATTATCATTGTTCATCGATGGCCGATGATGGGTTGTACTAGTTTGGCCAACCTGGCTATTTTGGCCGATACGGTTTTGGCTATGCATTGGATTTTGTAAAAGAACAAAACCGTTATTACCAACAGGTCCCATGACCGTATTGGGCTGAAATGGGCGATTGTTTTGAGTGGGGTTTTGGCCGATAGGGACTGCTGACATGGTAGGCCTAGCAACATTTGATCCAGGGTTTGCCTAAGACAAAGTTGCGTTTATAAAAGTCTGCATAGTATCAATAAAAGGCCTTAGAGCAGTGGCAATATGACTTGCCATTTGCTGGTTGTTAGCATGTAAAGCTTCATCGACCATATTTTGGGCTGTATTGACGTTATGTTTCCTGGATCTAGGCCAATTCTGGCCGATGAGTTCCCCCGCTCGACAGAGCGATAAACCACTCTATCTCAATATTCTATGTGTGGTGGGGGAACAGGTGGAGGAATATGAGATTGATCGAGAGGTGAAAAAAGAACAGGTTCTTCCTCGACCGTAATTGGACTTTGTTGGCCATCGCCCTGATTGGCGACGTTTCCACTACCACTATTGGTGTCAAAACCAGTCCTAGTGATGACCATTCCGTCTGGTCCAACTTGACCGACTTCCATAAAGACTTGACACAGGTCCCACCGGGCGTGCCAAAAAATGTTAGAGAGGAAATCCGACCGTTGACCGGTCAAATAGTCAAAGTCAAAATCCTATTCCACACTCAGGTATCAAACGATTGCAGTTGAGTTCTACTCTTTCAAATTAATGAACCAGAGATGTCAAGTAATATGGAAATCTAGATTAGACCTAATTAAACAATCTAATTATCAAAATTAACCTAAGAAAAGCTTTGAATTGTCTAAGATTACGGAATTAAATAAAGCATAAAATCAACTTAAATTACTGAATCTAAGAAATGCATTTAAATCTATGGATTAACTTAATCTAAGAAAGCAGTAACTTATTCTAATGGAAAGCAATAAAGAAAGCTGTAAGAAAAACAATAAAAAGGACTAATTAAACCTAAATTAATCTTAAAATACTCCTATGATCATGAAACAGTAATTAAAAGACTAATTTAATCTTACTTAGAACTAAATTAACTTAATTAAACTATGGAAAAGAAACGGATAGAAAACTGAAACAAACAAAAAATGGAAACAGAAAGAAATCCATGAACCTAGAACTACAAGACAGAAAGAAAAGAGGAGAAGACGATTAAACAACTACATTATCGAGATTACACTAAGAAAACAGTAAAAGACGCCATTAATTAAACTGAAAGCTTTATTAATCAACTTACAGGTACATAAGAAACGAAATCCATGCTTATGAGCAGGTTACAAGTTGTCGAGAGAGGTTTACAGTGAAGAAGAGAAGCTATTTATACTAAAGAAACTGAATAACTGCTCCCGCCTTGAGGGTTGATGGCGTGGAAGGAGGAGATCGTGTGCGAACTGCTCCGTAACAGCTTCTCCCACGTTCGTGTCTGGTTTGGAGAGTACACGTGGTTGATTCTCGTTCATTGCATACGTCATGATTATGCTGGCTTACTTATCGTTTCTTGTCCACGTCATACATGCATGTGTTTTTTAACCATATTTGGCACACGTGTTAATTGCTTTTGGACGATAAAATTGAGTAACATGTCCAATTATGACTTTTGGGCGATGATCGTCCATAATCCTTTAAATGACGGTGCCATATGGACGATATCGTCCATTTGGTTAAAATTCTATCGTCCATTTTGGTCGATAGATTCCATCGTTTCATTTGGTCGATATTTCATCGTCCATTTGGTCGATAGATTCTATCGTTCATTTGATCGATAGGTTTCATCTTGTCGATAAAATTATGTAGTTATCGTCCATTTAGTAATTGCCTTTTGATTACGTGTATGTCATTTATGAGTTAGCCATTATTTTGACTAACACCACCCAATAATTCCCTCCCACTAAATCCCATCATGTCACATAGGCTCCACCTAGGACATTCTCTCGCCACGTAGGACAATAAAAATTTCACTTATAACCATAACCTCATATAAGGATGATATAAAAACCCTTCACGGTGTCAATGACGTGAGGATATTGTTTACAAGCATCTAGGTCTTATTTGTGGAAAAACTCCTTAATCACAACAGCCAGTCATTCATAGCTTCAAAACCTCTTTTTTCACCTGCCAAATAGATCCACGCGGCAATCCTTGTACCCAACGTGGAAAATTCTATTAGCCCTTATCATCTCTCACTCTACAATAATCAACACACTCCTCGCCGATATTATTATGTACGCCAAGTTTATTGATCAATTGGGTATCATCACTGAATCGGGACTCAAGCTGATATAACGACAAGGAGAATCCAGACCAGCTGGGTCTGCAAGCTGAGTGGAATTCCATCATTCTACACGTCATATCTCTTTTAAGTACTCCTGGCCACCACTTTTGGCCCTCCCTCCCGTTAGAGATATATGTGGCCGGCCATCGCTGGCTTTAATCTATTCTGATCCTATATATTGATGAAGAGTACAACTAGAAACGAATTAGAACACGACAACATCGTTAACATCGTTATTAAATAGAAACAAAGAACAAGATGACAAACTACATCTAGTAGATGATTCCTTTTTGTCCCGTTATCTCCACTCCCTACTTTATTACTGTTATAGCTAGATCCAATAATTAGTGAAGGAACACCGGCAGATTACAATCCATTAGGTCCATTTGAATTGAGAATATGACAAGTTTATATATTGAATGAAATAAAAATTATATAAGTATTAAAAATAGTTACGTAAGATTATAAATAAAGTGTTTGAATGCATAAATGGGTATTATGCATACTTATACTCAATTCAAACGAGTCCTTAAAATCCTAACGGAAGAACATAAATTTAATACAAAGTGTTCCAAAACTTGCTTCATATGACCGTCAGAATTCCGAATCTGATGATTTTTTGGTCGTATCATGTGATTCACGCGTGCATTAGTTAACCTAATCTGTTTAACTTTAGTGTTTGGACACAGCACCAGACGATCCCGAATTTGTCGATTCTCCTGATTCTTGTTTTGTAATCGCTCATATTGATCCTGATTATTCTCAATATCAGGCTAGGGAGCTGAAAGTGATATTTTTTAGTGTTCTCAAGAGAAAGTGATATTTTTTAGTGTTCTCAAGAGTTGGAATCATGGCATCTTTGAGGGAGCATCTTTAATTAGTATGCCCAATAGTTGGGATTAATTATATATCAAGACATCACTCATCAGCAAAGCAAAGTGTAACAACCAAAACAAAAACCCAATTAATAGCTCAATACGTCTCTCCAAGTGATCATCCGAAGCATCCAAACGTTTGAAAGGGTCAAAACTACACACGTGCGTCAAGTGACCTAAACTATGCCTAAAAGGACATGACATCTGTTCCCCGGAAGGAAGTCCCAAGAAGCCTTCTCAAAATAAACACAACTTACACGAGAAGTAAAAACACCTCACATGATCCGTAAGCCAAAAGGAACAGTACTTGAATCACACTTCCCACGTGATCAGTAAGCCGACTTCAGGTAAAAGACGTCCATTAAAACATCGGTTATTTGACCATAGGTCTAAAATTAGATAATTAATTAACTTACATTCCACTTAATATTTTTTAAGGCGTTTGGTCCCAAAACATGTAGTTATGATCAGTTTTATTATTCACATTATCAAAATGCCCCCCTAGCTGCATCATCTCAGATCTAATCAGCATGGAGAGGAAGTAAAAAGGATCGGAAAGTTATGGATGCTCCGGCCTTGATCAACGGCGAGGAGAGACCGGCAATCGTTGGCGCCGGTGGAGGAGGGGTCGTTGGAACCTCGGGGATCGATTCACCGGGTCGGATTGTCGGTTTCGGCGATGGAGGTGGCGGATCTAAGAGCATCATCAGCAACTTTCCTATCCCTATCCCCATTTTGGTGTGATTTTATGTCGTTCTACAATACAGGGAATCTGCTTTTGCCTTAGTCACCCATCATCTTTCCCTATATTGATTCCCAATAATGTTGAAAGTTTTAAAGCTTGAATATTTTTACTAGATAGAAAATGCGTTTTCATTCCCAGCAAATTCCCTATCCCATTATATATCCCTAAATTTAAATATATGATTAAAAAACATTACCCAACAAATTCCCTATCCCCAAACTCGTTCCCTATCTCATTCCCTAAATTTTAACATATTCCCTAATCAAAGGGAATGAAATTGATTTTAGGGAACGACATAGTGAATGAGTTTAAGCATAGGGAATATGTTGTGTAACGTTTTTTTTTTAATATTCCCAAAATATACGGATCGGGAACATGTTGATAATGCTCTAAGAGGGACAGCGGTGGTGCTCTTGGAGAAGAAGAGCAATGAGCATGGGGCGATTAGAGGCCTCATCGGCACCGGATCTCGTCGGAAAATGGCGGTGTAGAGGTCAGGATGGCATGGGGTGGCCAAATCTGAGGTCGGAGTGGGTTAGGAGGCCTGGAGGCTGTGGGTTCGAAGAGTGGCACTGAACTTTGATAAAAATGCCTACATAGGAAAATGGGGGAGGGCCGGATCTCGCCGGGAAAGATTTGGGGAGGCGTCGGAGACGAAGGGGAAGGCAGGATCGGGGGTTAGTGATGATCGGGGTGGCATGAGTCGGTGATTTAGAGGTAGTGGCGACACCGATCTTGAGAGAGGTGGATGTCGACAAGAGAAATATGAAAAGTGAAAAGTGAATAGAATGGCGGTGAGGAGTTGATGGTGGATCCACGGGGAAACGACCTCGCCGGAGGTCGAGACTGATGCATTGATCCATCATCGACATCAACAACACCTCTCAACTGTTGATTCATATGTGCAAAAAAGAGAGAAATGGAAAATTGAACCGAGGGCTTGCAAGAGCGTGATCGCCGGCGGGGGAGACTGATAAGTCACTAAATGTTCATGATTCAACCCCTTAACTTAGCTTTGTTATGCCTAGAGTAGTTGTATTTGATAGCTTGTTAGTTGATTTCAGGTTTAATCATGCTTTGAGAAAAAATGCAAGAAATTCGGTCAATATGCTGAAATACACTGCTATGTCGACTGTTAGCATAATATTCATCAGAAATTATTCTTATGTCCAAATATTCTCAAATTTGGGTGACATCTAGTAGACATCAAGACGTACAACTTTCATGTTGGACACTTTCAGAGATTCCTGATGGATGGATAGCAGTTTTGAAGAAGATGAAGATATTTAGCTGCTGAAAGACTCGTCCGTCAACGCCTGGGAGAATATTCGCCAAATATTCTAGATAAGTCCAAATATTATAAACTCTTTGGTAGAGGGCAGAAGACTTCCAAATCTACATCTTTTGTGTTGGACTCATTCTCAGATTATGGACAGATTGAACCCAGTTGCGACCAGAAGAGGCAGTCAGAATTAAACTAGGAATTCCGAATTGCACTAGAGGTCCAACTCAACTTAGCCATGACCCTAATTCCGGGATTAAGGGTTTTTATTATAAAAAGGGCTTATTCCAGCAAAACTTCTCATCTTTTTATCAATCTTTGGAGGAGGAAGAAGAAGGAGAGGATGTGAATGGTGACAGCTTCCTATTCCAACCAGATGGCTTTCATCCAAAAGATGAGTCGCTAATTCTTATACTTAGGATTATTCATGAAACCCTAATGTAGTTTTCTATCTTCTTTGGTTTGAATCTTGTAATCTTCTCAAGACATGATCTTATGAATATGATTTTTAATGTTAATAGAGTTGAGGGAACAGAGTTCCTTGACGTATTTTCAGTCCTACATGATTTCTGTGATTGATTGTAGGGATTCATAGGATGATTTTCATGTGATTTTTGGTTTACCTTTGAGATAGTCTATGCTACGTGAAGATAAGTCATGCTAAGGTCATTAGGAGTAGAATAATTTAATGTAATCATAGGACCAAAGATGATTTATGCTAAACAAAGATAGATTATGCCGTTGGAAACATAAATCTTATTTTAGGAATTCATATAAGTTTAAGAAGCTGTGGATTCATAATGTTGAGAGAAGAGAACAAGAGGATAACTAGAGAAGATTGAAGGCGAAACTAGAGCGGATTGATTAATTCCTAAGTCACTTATCCATTGATTTAAATTGATCAACTTTTTATCTCTTTTATTTATTAGTTATATAACTCTATTCTATCTTTGATTCTTTTCCTTAGTTTAGGGTTTTGAGAATTGATTTCAGTTTCCAACGTTTTCCCTGTGGATCGACTCCCGACTTCACCGCTATTCTACCTAGTAGTTTAGTGATTGAATAAGGATTATAAATTTAATATTTGATTGAGTTTGCAACGTTTTAACGACGACGTTTGTGAGCGATCAGAGACTCTTCGAACGTCGACATCGATGGAGGAGAGGTTGTGGGTGGGTGGTTGGGGAGTCAATCCACCATGTCAGATCGAGACGATGGGCAGCGAAGACGACGAATCCGATAAGGTCGGCGACGGCGGTGCTTGGAGGAAGAGGTTGGTGTTGATCCGACGTTGGAGGATGCTGAGCATGGGGCTGGGACCACCATGGATGAGGTCGGAATAGGTTTTCGGAAGATCTAGAAGGGTTTTGTTGGAGCTTCAAAGAGGTTGGAAGTGCAAGGCCGTAGGTTGAGGTGTGGGGGCGGTAGAGAGATCACTAGAGACGAAGAATGGCAGTGGGAAGGAGACGGTTGTCATGGAGGCCGCCGGGGGAGGCGATGAGCGGCACGGATGACGAGGAAAGGGGGCGTAGGGTCACGTTGTGAGCGATAGTCACCAGCGAGGGAGGTCTATTAGGGAAGAGGTAGAGGAGGGTGGCAACTTGGAGCTTGAGGTCGGCGAGGGAATTGTCGAGGACGGCGATTAGTGAGGGAGACTATGGATGATGAGCTCGCCGAAGATAGAGATGGCCAACGATAGGGTGGCTGTGATAGGTGGCGACGAGTGGCAGTTCGGGGTTAAGCCGGGGCGGAGGAGAGCATGTGGGACGAGTAGGAGAGAGAAAATGTCAAAAGATAGAAAAAAAATAGGGAAAATGGTAGTTACGTTTTTTTGTTACATGGTTTGGACTTGATACCTTAAAAAAAAATCCGCATGAACTTAATAATAAATTAGGGGTAAAAAAATTTAGACCCCTTCGGCCCTCCCCCCTTGAAACAATGATGCCAAGCAAGTGAGCAACATCAATCGACCAGTAAAAGAGCTATATAAGTAAGTCGAGAAACACGTGCTTCTCACCTCGATGCTTCCCAGTTCCCACGAAGAGCCCCCGAAAAATGCCGTCTTTCTGGAAAGTCCACTTCCCTCCTCCCACCCACCAATCCACTTCACCACCACGCGGCAACCCCCGTAAAACCCATCCTACTAGAAATTAAGAAGACCAACCGCCACGGAACCAATCACCGGGCGACGGACTCCGCCACCGGTCCCCTCCCCCTCATCCACCCTCCCCCTACCCCCCTCGCGTCAGACTAACCCCCTCCCTCCAAACCCATGACGTCCTCGTCCTCGTCCTCTTCCTATAGCTCACCTTAACTAAAGAGCCAACCATGTATGAGGTCTGACTAGAGAACGAGTCAGTGGTACCATAGCTATACTAGTCTTTCCCCGGTCAGCAACTCTACTCACTCCATCCATCCTACCCCTCTCACACTATACGTGTTGACCATTGAGACACTATTACCTCGCCGCCTTGAACTGCTCCAGTTATTCCACAGCCTGCCTCTCTCTCTCTTTCTAGATCTCTCTCTACCCCTTTAGCTCCCCACACTCCCACGCAACTTCCCATCTTCCACTCTTCCACTCTTCCAACTCCCCACCCTATATATAAAACCCCAACCCTCCTCACCTCCTCCACACTCTTCTTAGCTCTTAGCTCTTAGCTCTTAGCTCTTAGCTCTAATTAGCTCTTACCTCTTACGACTGTTCTGTGAGAAATTCCTTGATATCAAAGAAAGTCGACTGAGTTTTTGATGGCTGTCGAGGCTATGGAAGCCGCCATCCCAGCTCTTCAGGCGCTGCCGAGTATAGTTTCCGAGACGATGACGAGCGACGAGGATGGGGCCGCGGTGGTCCACCCTGTTGAGGGGTGGGCGAAGAGGAAGCGGTCGAAGAGGCATAGCCGGTTCTTCGACCACTCGCCGACGGAGGAGGAGTACTTGGCTCTCTGTCTGATGATGCTCGCCAACGGCGGGAGTAGTGGAGGGGTTGTTCGTTTACCCCCGCCGACGCCGCTGTCTGCGGCTGCTCCGCCGGCGGTGGCTCAGTCGTATAAGTGTTCGGTTTGTGATAAGGCGTTCCCGTCGTACCAGGCGCTTGGAGGGCACAAGGCGAGCCACCGGAAGCTCGCCGGGTTGGCCGGGGTGGACGAGGCGGGGTCGTCCACGTCCGCCACCGCGTCCGTCACGGCGTCCGCGTCGTCCGGCGGGGGGAGGGTTCACCAGTGCTCGATATGCTTCAAGACATTCCCCTCCGGCCAGGCTCTGGGTGGGCATAAGAGGTGCCACTACGAGGGCACCATAGGCGGTGGCAACGGCGGCGGCGCTGGATCGGGCTCCGCTGCCACCGGGGCGGCGTCCGAGGGGGCCAGCTCCACGGGGAGGGGTTTCGAGCTAGATCTGAACCTACCAGCGCTGCCGGAGTTGATCCCCATGGATCTAAGGCGGTGCGTGGCGGCGGCGGAGGAGGAGGAGGTGCTCAGCCCCCTTGCCGTTAAGAAACCCCGCCTACTCATCCCAGCTTAAGCTGTTCCCTTGCCGCTCAAGCAAGCCAACCGCCTTCTATATTTTATTATCCTAGTTATTTCCAGGGTTTTTTTTTCCCCTTTTATTTTTAGTTGGATTGTTAGTGGATTTAAAAATTCGTTTGTGTACAGAGAATAGTTGATTCTTTGTAACAGGATATATATAAATTATTCGATTCAAATTATGGAATTTTGAGGAATTAAAATTAAAAATCTTTTGTTGCCATTGACTTATGTGATAAGAAAGTGAGAGTCATGACTAAGTTAGCGAAATAGGAGTTATTTAGAAGCAAAAAAAAAAGAGTCTATAATTCATATCACACAAAACACGTTACCATAAGACATATATCCATATATCTATATATTTATATATCTAAAAAATCTTCAAGGAGATGTCATCCAGAGTGTCGTGGGATTCCCGTGTCCTACGCAGTGTCGTGTGGACATGTTGTGCACATGTTCAAAGCACCAATCCTCTAATGTGGTTCTTTAGACTTGACTTGAGTTATTTCTAATCGTTGACGGAATTTAACAGCGTGGTTGACTTTAAAATGCCTTCCATTTTGATGGCTGATTGCAAACATCACCGCCGACTCCACCGTTCTGATCTTCCATGTAAGTTTCATGAACGATAGGCCTCGATAGATATACTTATTCTCAAACATTTTTTTCTATTCCAAGTGATCATTACTCATTTATTCTCATTTCACCTGTTACTGTCATTCTACTTTTTCTTATTCAAAATAATTATTACTATTTTATTTTCATTTTTTCTAACCCTAAAATTTATTATTTCGAAATAGACTAACCCCGTACCAAACGAGACCTTAAGGATCAAATATTACATTAGTCAAATTTCTCTCAACCCAATTAACACACATAATATCCACATTTTGAGGTCTGTGGTGTGCTCCTTTGTTTTTTATTATCTACTAAGTCCTAAAAGCATCCGCATGACTAGAGTTTTTTTTTTTTTAAATCCATTTCACTTTCGAATTTACAAAACGAGTCCATTTTTATGTTTGTTTACATGATAAGCCAAAATGCTTTTTTTAGGACAAAAATGCCATTCCTCCTCTGCCATGTAACCTCTTCGACACCTTGTTGATCCACATGCACTCCACTCTCACCATGCCGTCGACGATGGCGTCCATTAAATTGGTCCACATGCGCTCCACCTTCATCCAGCATGTCGACGACACCCGCGGAGACCTCCACACCCATGCCATCACCGATGCAAATTTGGGCGATGATCGTCGACGAGCGATAAGCAAAGCTGGGCGATGGTTGTCGACGCATGGACGATGAGGGATCGTCGTCGACGGGCGAGGTATTGCTTGATGGGCATGACTTGAAGGCTCGAGGGGTTCGATGGATGTGCTCGAGGCAGCGGTTCGGAGGGTTGGATGATGAGATCGAGCTCGAGGCTCGGAAGCCTCGATGGTGTGATCGGGTGGAGGCGCTCGAGGCTGCGATGGCAACGGCAACTTCTAGTTCGCCAAGCAAATCGCCGGCGCGCTGTTCATCACCAGGTGGAACGTCATCATCACTAGCGCCGGCGGAGGAGTCTACAACGGCATCAATAGGTCCCAGTTCGCCAAACAAATCGCCGTCGCAACGTCTTCACCACCAACTCCGGCGAACGGGAAAGCCATCGGAAGGCCGATGAGCAAGCCCATGTCTTCGTCGTTGCTATCAACCTCAGCCTCAAGGACGGCAATCGCTATCGCCGTTGGGAAGGAAAACAGGGCGTTCATCGTCGTGCCAACCCAACCCCGGCGGAAGGATCCCATTGGTTGGGAGAACAACAACCCATCGAAGAATAGAGGATCCCTACATCACCGCGCAAACCCAACATCGGCATGAAGGATCCCATAGTTGGGATGAACCCATCGTCGTTGGGAAGGACAGAGCACCCCTCGACGCCCCCAGCCTAACTCCTCAAGCCGCGGCCTCCCTCAAGCAAGCCCAGGTTCACCGTTAGGGGGGGAGAACAGAGCATCACCCATTCTTGCTTGTCGTCCCTTGCTCATCGCCCATCAGGGGAAGCAGAGCATCGTTCATTGCTCATCACCCGTCGATGACCATCGCCCAGCTTTGCTCATCGTCCGTCGATGACCAGCGCCCAGCTTTGCTCATCGCTCGTCTACGACCATCGCCCACCATCGGTCATCTTCCTTGGATCATCGCTCATCGCCCATGGCGGGAAAAAGGGAACAGAGCATCAACCATCGTCCATAGATCGTCGAGCATCACCTATCGTCCATAGATCATCGACGCCCCCAGCCTAACTCCTGTCCCGCCGGCCTCTCTCTCTCCCGCACTCCCGCGCTCCCATGCATGGGAACCCGCGGGTGGCGGCGCGCATGGGAACCCGCGGGCGGCAGCGCATGGATCACGTAGGTGGACGGGGCGACGTCGAGGGAGGACAGGGCGAGGGAGGCCGGAGAGGGCATGCTTGCTGCCGGGAAGGGCTGCGGCTTCGGCGCCAAGATGGAGCTAGTCCACGCCCTCCGCACCCACCACGGCCCCGACGACGACGCCTACCGCGCCGCCTTCCAGCGCGAGGACGTCGAGGGTGACATACAGCCTAAGCCGTCTCTCCGAGATCATATCGCCCATCACGACCGTCCACCTGACGAGAAATCGCGACGAAGACCGTCGCCGGATGGAGGAATTGCTCTGCCGGGGTAACTTGGTGGTGTGCCCGGAGGGCACCACCTGCAGGGAGCCGTATATTTTGAGGTTCAGTCCGTTGTTCGCCGAGCTGGTGGATGAGGTGGTGCCGGTGGCGCTGGAGTCGAGGGTCGGGATGTTCTACGCCATCGACGTCGCATGTAGTATACCCAGCGTCGCTCGCACCCATGCATGTTGTTGTGCATGCCGCCCGCATGGCGTGATCGGGTGGCGCATGTAGTATACCCGTGGGCGGCGGCGCATGTAGTATACCCCAGCGTCGCTCGCACCCATGCATGTTGTTGTGCATGCCGCCCACATGAGGTTGCCGGCGACGTCCTCGCACTGGAAGGTCTTTGGTGAGAGCGACGCTGGGGTTGCCGGCGACGTCCTCGCGCTGGAAGGCGGCGCGGTAGGCGTCGTCGTCGGGGCCGTGGTGGGTGTGGAGGGCGTGGACTAGCTCCTTTAAGCATGACGTCAGCATGTTTTGTGTATATGCTGACGTCCCATGCACGCTGCCCGGCGCTCCCATGCATGCCACCCTCGACGTCGAAGGTGCAAGGGATCAGGATCGAGATCAGAGGTGAGCGGGTGGCGGCGCATGGGAGAGGGCGGTTGGCATGGGAACCCGCGGGTGGGGACGAGAGAGAGAAAGAGCGCGGGTGGCATGCGAGGGCGGCGCATGGGAGAGCGCGGTTGGCGGTGCGCATGGGAGCCCGTGGGCGGCGGCGCATGGGTCACGTAGGTGGACGGGGCGACGTCGAGGGAGGACGGGGGTGGGGGAGAGAGAGACCAGCCGGTGTCGAAGAGGTTGGAGGAAGGGCGTTTTTGTCCTAAAAAAAATATTTTGACTTATCATGTAAACAAACATAAAAGTGGATTGGTTTTGTAAATTCGAAAGGGGAATAGATTTTAAAAAAAAAAAAACTCGTATGACTATCGTAAATGAGTCATATCATTTAAAATAGATTACCTATAGTAGCAAATTGGTAAAAAAAATCACCATCGGCTCTTGTTCACGTACTCTCGACTAGAGATTTGCTGCAAAGATACTCTATATAGAGTATCATCCTCCTAAACCCTAAACCCTATCATCCTCCTAGTATCTATGAACTAAATTTAAGACTAAAAAAACTAGTTTTTTTACTTTTCTTTTCTAAACTCTTCACCAACCTATTCATCATTTAAGAATAAAATATGGTTTTTGGCTTTTTTAATCCTTCATCCAAACTCATTCTATCTTTTTATCTAGTCTCCAAACCCATCTTCTCCGACGAATAAGAAATAATAACATATTATAATTTTCATATTCTAATACTTTTAGCTAATAATATATTACTATTAAATAGTTATTTAATAAAAAAATATGACTTTTTACTGTTCACACTTTATTCTCCAAACCCATATTCTCCGATGAATATGAAATAATAATAATAATATTATGATTTACATATTTTAATATTTTAAAAATCTATTATCCCAATTTATTTATCCTTTTATCTCTTCTCCATTGAATAAGAAATATAAAATATAAAAAAAGAATAAACGTATGAATATTTAAGCGGTATGGAGAATAATTTAGAGTATTTGATGTGGAGTGTTGTTAGATGAAAAGTCTGTAAAGTTAAAAAATGGCTTTTTTTACAATAGTTTAGAGAATATGTATAGAAGAACTAATGTGAATGCTCTAACAAATACTATGATGAAAAACAAAAGGGTCAGGCTAAATACACCGCACCATTTTTTATTCGATTTTTAAAAACCGAACACTATGTTATATGGTTCGATTTTTTAAAACCGAATAAAACAGTGCGGTACACTTAGTAATTCTTAATGTGTATTTAATAGATAAAAAAAAAACAAACAAACACGAAACACCTGAGTTATGTTGTCAGGGATTACATTCCCCGTGTCCACGTGGAGATATCATATTCTCCTTTTCACTATACAAATAATTGGATTACAATCTCCCTCTCACAGCAGCTACTTAACTTAAATGTCCCTAGCTTGCAAAATCCTAATTATCTTAGGCTAGCCGGCAAGAGATTCCAAGACATCCAGTTAACTTAATTTTCTCTCCACTCTCCTACATGACCAAACATCTTAGTATCTTACTCTAGGTCTTGCTGTAAGTGAAACGTTATTATACGAACACTGAGAGAGTTTTTTTTGCTGGACGGCATGGGGTTGATGTCTTCTTGCCCACGGCTCCATATTGGACTACAGCCAGGCATCATACATACATTGACGCTTATCCACTTGCTTTTCTCTATAATGACACCTAACATTTATTAACTAATCTCGTTAGCAAGAGAAATGGTTTCTTTAAGACCCAGTCTTATTTGCAAGTGATTCCTAAAGGCATCTTCCTCTCTTCAGGCCAAGCATATTCACACATCAGCATGCATGTATTAGAGACCAAGTCCAGCAAATCCCACTAGGCTGGCTGTGCCTTCTAACTAACATTAATTCTATCTATATATTGGAAGTTTCTCCGTGGATTCAGATGCAAGGCTCCATGATCAGTTCCATGACTAATGACTTGATCTAATAGTCAGTCAGTCAATCCTGCAATTGGATTCAGTCTCCTTTAATTTGCAGCACAAGCTAGTTTAGACTATCGTTGGACCAAAGTTTGGAACCAAGATGAGTTTTAATTGTTTTATGAAATCATGATGTCATTGGTGTAAGAGAGATGCATGAATGTGATGTGGTTTTCCGGTTTTGAGAAGTGGTGGACAAATTGGTATCCCAGTTCCCGGAAAGTATTCATCTTTCTGGAAGAATTAAGCCACATAGTTCAACACTCATTTCTTTAGATGCTACTTGTTCCATTCCAATCCTCGCTGTTGCAAGTAGAGTTCGTTCCACCTACGATTCCTAATTAATTTCTTCTGGAATCATATGCTTGATCATATATCCCCTTTCTGGAGAGCAATCAGCCACGCAAGTGTTTAAAGCCGGTCGTATGATAGGATATTGCAACGAACCATCCTCTTAATTGCTTGAGAAACAAGTGAGGGTCCTTTGTGTGTGTGTGTCTGTGTTTGGTTCTTCAGCCGAACTCGGGCTTTAAAGGCGTGTTTGGCCGCTGAAGAGTGGAGAGCTAGTAAGTTATGGAAAAGTTATAACTTTTTATAAGTCGCTCTACAAAAAGTGAACATCACTTTCAAATATCTACGCAAGAAAATATCTTAAGTTCAACCTTCTAATCAATATTATAATGGCTTCAGTTATCTGCAGCCTTATAATCAATCTTCTTGCCTTTCAAAGACACAGAGTGTTGAGGTGTGGAGCATGATTTTTTTTTTGTCTTGGATTATGATGCGGACCCCGGCTATGACGCACTACGCAGAGTTGACGGGATTCGGGGCAGCGCCCCTGTGGGGATCGACCTGCCCGGTCAGGTCGCGGGGCTCGGGGCAGCGCACCGGCGGGGGTTTTCGAGGGCAGCACCCTCGGAACAAAAATGGATTTGAGATCCGTTTGATAGGGGTAGTTTATGTAATTTTACCTACGCCCTATTTACCAAAACCCTAGGATATGAGGGTTTTATATGGGCGGCCGTCATTGTATCTTTTAATTGGCTTCTTCGCCTTTGATAGTGAAACTCCAGCAACTCCGTGGATGTAGCCCTGTTATAGGGTGAACCACGTAAATCTCTGTGTCTTTGTTTTCCCTATTTCTTTAATTCTCGTTCCTAGAAAATCCTAACACAGAGCTATTGCTAATTCAGATTCTAATTTTTTTTAAAATGGATTTTTTGCAATCTAATCATGCTCTTTCCAATCCCCCACTTTTTTTTTCTTTTTTTTCTTCCAAAGATCAATATAGAAAGAACTTTTAGTCCTTGCATATTCTGATTTCTGCTCTCTATCTTGATTTTTTTGATAGAGCATAGATTGTATTCAATAAGATTCAAAGATCAATACTTCTATATTGATCTTTGAAAGAAGTTTGAAGATGATCAGTAAAATTAGCAGCACCTTTGTATCCAAGATAGAGAGCAGAAATCATAATACTTTCATATTCTCACTTTTTTTAAATGCAAAACCATGCCAGGGCACGGGTGCGTACTAGTGCAGCTATATGGGGAAAATTAAAATCATGGAAATGGTATGAAG
Organism: Narthecium ossifragum; assembly: GCA_963920575.1. Lineage (NCBI taxonomy): Eukaryota > Viridiplantae > Streptophyta > Magnoliopsida > Dioscoreales > Nartheciaceae > Narthecium > Narthecium ossifragum. The sequence goes on from OY986973.1 coordinate 1,534,947, forward strand.
CATGCGCAAAATATTAGGGGAGTAAACATCTTCAGAGGAAAAGTCAAAAAAAAAAGAAGGAAGTTGAGGTAGATTGAGAGTGAGATCTCTCAATTTCCAGCATTAACACCAGAAACCGAGCCAATTTTAGAAACTAGTTAATTTCCCTCTTCAATTTTTTGCAACCAAACAACCTCTTGAATTATTCAATGATTTCTAGATGCTCTAATGTCATGGTTGACAGAGTTGCAAAGTGGTGCAAAGCTAATGGCACCAGTTTTGCTTGGCAACAGGAGGGGGACTGATGCTCTAACTCGTTGCTCTAAATAACGTTTAGCTCTTTGAACTCAATTCATAAAAAAAAAAAAACAACCTCTTGAATTATTCAATGATTTCATTTGGTGGTACCTACTACCTACCTCTCGTATAAAGCTAGACTTTAGAAACAACAGTAGGTGCTCACAAATATAAGAGCCCAATGGACCACGCTGTGGAGCAATCGTTTCGTGGGCCTCAAAAAACCACTGCTGGATGGTATCCTCGAGAGATGGAAGATGGGCTAAGCTATCAACCCCTATGCATCACCGATTGAGGTTTGTTTTACCGATCCTTCCTATTTCTTTTAGAACTGTTGATGTTTCCTTGATTAATGACTCTACATTTTCTATCCGTGTCACAGGATGTGTGATTTGAGTTAGTTTTTCCCTATATCCATGTTACGAGAGGTTGAATCTATCTAGCTAGTTATTATGAACCTGTGATTGTGATTGTTTTCTTTTGCATTTCTGGTTGATCCCCTCATGACTTGCTAATTGCTGAATGGCCCCCTAACAATGTTATTCATGTGTTGATCCCGTTCATGGGTTTTCTAGTTCGATCATACCTCCAGCTTTTCATTGTATTTGTGTGCCAATGATACGATGAACACACTAGTTTCTAATGGAATCTTCATATATAGGAAATCTTGATGAATAATTGGCGAGACTTGGAAAACTGGCCTGAAGAATCTCCATTCATGAAGAAAAATGATATTGTGGTGGCTGCAGAGGGCACCATAAATCATAGGTAATCATCCATGTAGTTCGAAATCAGAGTATTTGAAGTTTATTCTACATTCCATATATACTTGTAGGGAGTATTCTGCTTAGATTGCCAATTTAAGCACGTTAATATGTATATGTCTGTATAGTGGAGGTGGGAGAGTTGTTCTTGCTCTAAAATTAACAATTTGGCAAGGATGGTTGATGCTTGGTGGTCCTTGCTGGGGAGGGGGGGGCTGCTGCTATTCCAGCAGTGCTTGCTGGGCACGCCATTAAACTGAAGAGGCCGGAGACATGCTGAGGAGCAGCGGATTATAAGAGCGCTAAAGGGCGTGAGAAGAACTCGGATGGATGAGATATTTGTCTGCGAGAGGGTTTGCACATCGAAGAAGATGCTGAAGAAGGTTGGGATCCTTCTCTAAAGGATCCAGCTCCAGACACTTGCGTCACTGTTTGTGGTGTGTCCGAGTTTGATGCTTGTGCTCGGCTCGCACTGTTTGTGTTAACCAACACCAAGTGCCTAATTGGAATGATGTTTGCCTCTCTTTTTTTTTGAAGAAGAAATGAACCTAAAGGCTAACTGGAATGATGTTTGACTTAGACGATGCCAAAGCGAGTGCTTGAAGTTGTCTTCTTTTTCTTCTTCCAATTTCTAAATATGTACTTTTGTTTGTGAAATCTATTTCATGAATTTAGTTCAATGGAAACTCTGGGTTCTTGTCTTCCAAATGCCTTTTAATTTGCATACATGATTGAATCTCACTTTCTAATATCTGGTTATACGATAATAATAATAATTAAAAATTAGGAAGATGCTGTGAAGCATGTGACAATAAAATAGGAGGAGAAACTCCCACCTCTAACACCTTTTGATGAAATGTTCACAAATCTAAGCGCCCTTTTAGTGGGCCTGAAGAGTGCAATATGCGCGTAATGAAACGTTTTGGTGTTAATAGGCCCATAGCCAATGCTGGATGACATCGTTGAGTTACGTAGCGAGATGGGTTGGGCCATAAACTATACGTCACCTAATTGACTATGGGCTACTTTGAGCATGACCCACGTGATCTCTAGCCCAACCCATCAGTCAAGCCCATAGTCAACCCACATGACGACCCAAAACCAGAGTATTGTTTTCGAAGGTTGGGCCGAGCATGTGTCTGATAACTTACGGATTGCTTGACGCATTGTAGCAAGATCCGATATTTGAATGGGTGTATCGTTCGATGCAGTATCAACATCGAGTAATAAATGTAGGACGGCCCATGAAGCTATGATCATATGTGAGAGTTTGAGAAGGGGGCATGGAATTCTGGCCCATATATGGTTGATCCAATAGTATGAGAATATTCTCATGGATTATACCATGCCAGGCAATTCGATAACCGCGTAGGTGGCTGACGTGGGCCATGACGCACGCGCACCCACCTATCGCGGCCCACCACGTCAGAAAAAAGAGATGGCACGTAGTGTCCACCTCTGCATACGTGGCAGCTCCTGACTGGCCAGATCATGTTGATCAACGAGACATGCACCTAAACCGATAGCTCTCAGGGGACGACACGACACTCATTAAGTCTCAAACAGGAAAAATTAGCTGCACCTATCGAAAATAAACAGCACAATTAGCTACACCTATCGAAAATAAACAGCACCATATATAGAGCCATTGATTTGCTCCGAGTTAAGCCATGGATATTTTTGCAGGTGGGATATTTATAATTTTGTGGGCCATGGCTTAAAGAGGGTGAGGATTAGAGGTTGCAGCATGTGTGGATGATCCATGGGCCTTTTGATGGGATCCCCTTTGTTTGGGCACTGTTCTATTGTCCCCCACCAAGGCATGTCCCCCCACACACATGGATTTTACCCATAGAGGGTGATGTGTTCTTCTCTCTTACACAAATTAAACAACTACCAAGACGGTGAGATAGAAATCCTTTATAGGGCCCTTCCTTGATTTAAGGGTAATTTGGCTTGATTTGTGTAGGGAAAGAGTGAATTAGAGTTCAGGTGCTTAAACAAAGGGTGGAAGCCAAGAGTGGCCCTATCCTTGCTTTAGGTGTTATGTGACGTTCCCAATGCGGTGGGGTGGTGACCGTGGTGTGGTGGGGGGGACCCCTGATGTGTGCTTGTTGGGCAGGGGGGACATGCCCTCCTTGCAATAAAGGGTTGATGGGGGTTGAAAGACTAGTAGAGTAGGGGATGTTTCATGGCACCATCCTTGGATCCTTGGCTTTTGGGGCGAGGACCGTGACAGGCATCCATCTGCATTGGTAATGTCGGATATCTCGCCAAGAGAGAGACACATATCACTGTTCAGTTGTTTGTCTGCCTTGCTTTGATTACTATTCATTCCTCTTATCTGAAGGATAAATGGTGTCCGTCAAACCAACTTGCAATTCGTTCATCGATCGTTATCAGTTCGAAGTTCAACTTGAACCGCTAGCTATCCGTATTTGGATAGATCTCAATCGGAGTGATAATAACCTAACATATCAATGAAGGAAGGATCTTAGCTCGATTCCCTTAACAAGATGACAGGGAACCGATGTCGATTCTCAAAACATCGGCTCATTCACAACCCTAGACCACACTTTGATCCACGGATGGAACCGGCCTGGAATCAATCCCACGGTTCCATTCCGTGGATTCCATTATTTTTGTGCTTCTATCAAACGCACCCTTAGGCTTTGTTTGGTATCCTCAAACATCAAAAGTAATCATCACTATTTTATTCATATTTCATCTATCATCATCACTCTATTTATTTCTATCTCCATTTCTTAACCTCTTTGATCCAGAATAAGCTAATATTAAAATCTCTTAACCTTCATTAACCAAAATAAACTAATCACACATCAAACGTCTCCTAAATGTTGGCTCGTTGACAGCGTAGACCACACTCCGATCAAGCTTAGATTCTTTACCGATCTGAGTGTGGAAGACCACCAAGTAGTAAAGCCCCCTAAAACCTTTGTGTGCAACAAGAGAGGATATGCTATGCTATTGCACATATATGGTACAAACCACGCCACCATTAATAAAACCCAAAATAGATTCTTAGCCACTTGAGGCATACTCAGCATCACGTGTTACGTCACCCCGTGATGGGCAACCGGGATCTCTCTTTTATTAGTGGAAGATGATCTCCTAAGTTAAAGAAATTAATAAAGGTAAGGCCATTATGGAGTAGAGTGGAAGTGGGGAAAAGTATATGAAGAGCTTAGGTTTAGTTGTTTAATTAATATGATCAGTCGCATTATAAGCACCCTTGTTGGGTTTTGGAGGCATAGTTGCATGTGGACATTGGGAGAAAGTTACATCATTGGGGGTGTGGAATAGAAGTATGGAACATGAAGCATGTTGAGATGGAACTAAACAAAGATAAAGAAGATGGTTGTTGGGATAAGAGAATATGGATAACGGAGAGTTTTTTATTTATAGTTACACATAATTAAGTTCCTATGTTAAAAAAATTCTGTTTTTTTAGTTAATTGACCGATGAAGAGTAATTTGATTATTGTTTATTGGGTAAGTTAAAATGAATAATTTTTAATTCGGTTTATTAAAAGGAATTTGATGACAGTAGCTTTTTGGTAATAAAACTAATATAGATGACAGAATACAGATACTGAATAAAAATAGATGGACATTTCGTAAATATAGGTATAAACGGAGGGGGTATTTGCAAAAAAAAAAAAAAAGAAGAACTCTTTTCTTTATTTTATGGGAACACTACTTTAGTTGAGTGATTTAGGAAATTAAAAAAATTCCATGTGGAGAGCACATTGATAAAGCTGTAAATGGAGCACATCTCTGACATCTTTATCGTTAAAAGGAGCATCGTTTTATGTACTAAAAATTAATAAACTCAACAGCCGTGTATGAAAGGAGCATCGTTTTATGTACTAAAAAAAATTCCATCCATCATTGAATGCTTCTCAAACCCAAATCCATAAATGGAGGGTTGTCTTCGTTTACAGATATTTTTCACCTCAATAATGCGCAATTGACGGAGAAATGTCTGAAGAGAATATCCCTCGGGGAGGCATGTAGTTCTTTCCCCCAATCAACTTAAGTATGGATGAAACCGCGAAGCTCAAGTCTTTTATTATTATTACATAAGCCAAAGGCTGAGGGTAGAAGAAGAGATTATAAGCCCGTAATCGGTGATCCTAAGGGACCAGATCGAGTTGAACATGCTAAACAATTCGTAACCGCATTGAACTCATGAGGGATGTAAGAGAACAAAATATTGGAGAAGAAAGAAAAAAGATTTCAAATTTCACGAAGGATGTGCAACAACTCACCTAGCCAGTTCGACATTTATGTAATTAGCTTGATGGTTAGGCTCAAGTTTGTCATGATACTTGAAAGAGTAACTTTACTTGCAACAGTAAAATATCTCTGAATTCCATTGAATTCCTTCACCAAACTAAGTTGACTTTTTTGAGCTATATAAAGTCAGCTATTGCTATATAAAGTCAAATGGATGACTTATTAGAGTTGCTTGATCTTTCATAGCAAATTACGACCTCAATATCGTCACAAATTCTTACAAAAATACAATACCAAGTTTTCCCACGAATCAAGATTGATGATGTAACAACAAGAATAGATCATTTGACGTTCTCTTTTGAGTATTTTGACTTCCCCTACAATTGATAATCTAATAAATACCTATAGTTTTCAATTACTAGATTATCTAGTAGCCACAGTGGCATTCTCGTAGTAAATTAGAGAAATCAGGGCAATATGGTAATTCCACGGTCAGCTCTCAAAGGGAAGCAGGACCAGTGAGCTGGAACGAGTAGCAAAGCAAATCCAGACATCCAGAGTGGAAGAGAGAAAGGAGGGAGGGAGGGAGGGAGGGAGAGAGAGAGAGAGAGAGAGAGAGAGAGAGAGAGCGCAATCTCTGATCTCCAGGCTTTCCAATCCTGAAAGGCCTGTTCTTGGGAGGTATTCTGAGGGGAGGTGAATCCCTGTGGGTGGTTCTTGGCCTTTTGTGTTGATTGGATTAGAGATCTTTTCAACTTTTTTTTTGGTTCTTTGGAGTGTATTGGAGGAGGTTGAAGGCATTGAAATCAGGGATTGGATTTGGGGGAGGAGAGGGACCATGGATGTAGGGGTGGGGGGGGCTGTTCCTTCTGGAGTGATATTGTAGGACACCTGGAGGCTGGAAGAGAGGTTTAAGGCTCTCTCACTTTTCTAAGGTGGCTGGCCCTTTCCCTCCTCTGCTTTCCCTTCAAACACTGTTCCAAATCTTTTCTCGGTTGATTCATTGGTATAGTTGCGGTTTTGTTCTTTGTTCCCTGTTGGGTTTCGATTCTTGCGTGTAAATTTGCTTTCTTTCGCTTGCTTTCTTCCTTGTTGGGTGTGCTGTAGTTCTCTTCACCCATTATTTCTTCTCTCATTTCTCTCGTTCCAGAACCCCAAATGCCTTATTGATCGATTGGAGGCTTATTTATCTCTCCCTCTCTCTCATTTAACCACAGTGGCGGTGTTTTCCTATAAAGGTTCGTTTTTTTTGTCGAATGGGCTTGCTTTATTTGGGATCTTGGTGCATGTTTTAATGGTTTCTTGATGTTATTGTGATTTCCAATTAGCTACGCCTGTTTCCTTGGCGTTATTGTGGTATATAGATCAACTATTTGGCTGCATATGTTCTCTTATTTTTTTCCTGCAAGATAGTGGTTTCCTTGGGACAATTTCCCTTTGTTTTCAATGGGCTTTGCTGGTTCTTGTTTATTTTATATAGCTGGTAAGCATGCCCATCTTCTTATAGCGTAGAGTATCGCATGTTCATCGTCCTCAAAATGGTCTTTTCTTGCATGTTATCATGTGGGCTTTTGGCAACTTGATCAGATTCTTCTCCCTTGTTTGATTTGGTCTCTATACATACCCCTTCTTCCTTGACGGAAAAGATGCTCCTTGTCTGCGTTTCCCATGCTCTTCCTCCTCTCACTTCGAGATGCTGTCTACCCTTTTCTTGCAGGCGAGCGATTTGGAGGAATGTGGATTCTTGGGTTTGAGATTTGAACCCCCAAGTTAACAATCCAGAGGAAAAGAAAAGAAAGTAAAAAGGAGAGTACTTTGGAAGACGCTGCAACCACCACCAACTGAGCTACGAGTATACTATTAGTTAACAAACGAGGGGAGGGCGGTGGTGTCAGTTGTGTGCTTGTGTGTGTCTCATGCTCTTCGGAATTGTTTACTACTCTAGAGGGCTCGTTGCTCCTGTCTTCTTTAGCTCGGCCACATTTGCTTCCGTTCTTTGTGGGCTCTGCTGCGAGCCGGGGAAACAGCTACACCTCCATGTTAGACCACATCTTTAGGCCTCTTGCCCCTTCCAAGTCGAAGGAGAAATGTGATGCCATTTGAACGTTATCAACCAATTGGCCATCTTTAAAAAGAAACAGAGCGTTGAAATATTCGGTCTTCTTAACGTGGATGAAAGTCGACTGGCCACTATTCTAAAACCTTCACCTGGTGGCTTTGGCCATTTCTTTATCACTGTCAACTCACTTCAGCCGGGGATGTGGGCAGTTGGTATAGAGCTGCTTTGAATGGGTTGAGTAGGAGGAGGAGGAGATCTAGGTAGTGGAGAGTGAAGGCGGCTTTCTTTTTTTTTCCTTGGCCACCATGAAGTATATGAAACTTGGATCGAAACCGGATTTGTTTCAGACAGAGGGGAACAATGTCAGGTAATTTTTTTTTGCAGATTATACATCAGGAATTAACCAGATTGGTATACTTCGTGTGTTTATTGGCTCCTTGAGCTATTGTCCGTGTTTTTATTTGTGTATTTTTGCTATTTTCCCTTTATGATGTTCATTTACATCTACCTCTTATGTTTATGGTGATGGTTGGGTTTTTCCTTGGATGTGACTTTGGTATTTCAGGAGTCATTTTTTCCATATATGCTTCTAATAGTGCTTAGATTTAAGCATTCTAGAAAATGACTGGATTTGTTAGTAGAATGCCCACAGTTGGCAAAATGTTAATGTCTGGTCGCTTTAGCTATTTTCTTCTCTTCAAGTGTCTCTTGGTCATATATGCTGACCCTAAAACTGCCACTTAAATTAATTAGTAGAAGAGGTTATATAAATATTTTCCCTCGTTTTGTTTGGTTTTAGCCCTTCAATAGAGTATGAATAGTTGCTTTACTGTCTGTTAGTGTTCCTTTTGTGCTTTTCACATGTGACAGCTGCCTACTTGTTTGAGAGAGTACCATTACGTGTTTCTCAAATCACATCTTTCCAAAGAATGCTGGCTTCTGTGAGCTGGCTACTTCATAGTAAGCATACCATCATGATTGTGATAGTTTCCCCAGGACTACTATGAGTCTGTGACCTATCAGATGCGGTATACTTTCCTTTTTTTCCTAATAGCGGTGACCCAAATAATGCCATATTATAGAAGAATTGTGCTTTCTGTCGACTGTTTGTGAAAGAAGCAAATAATGTGAAGTGAAGAAGAAGACCTGTATGTTCTGTACCATGGGATTTATGCTTTACTGCACAGAACACATCTACCGCAATCGAGAAGATGCTTTGACATATGCACCAGCCAAATTGCTAGTACTTATGCCAGGTTTAAAACAGACCGATCTTCATTGTTCAGAACCTTAGAAAAATGTGACGGCGTGCCAAATATAGAATAACTTGCAGTGAATGATGGAAGAATGGCAGTAACCATATGTTAGATAATGACTTTGGTTTTTACCACTAATTTTGGTAATAAGGAAGGTTTATTGTGCCAGCCACCACCTATTATGAGATGAATGTTACAAAATCTCGTTGACTTAACATACTTGACACGATGTGGTATTTCTACAATTAACCCGTATATCCTTAGTCTATTGTATTTTCACGTCGTGCAGTCTTCATCAGTGATTTTATTCTCCACAAATGCGAATTAGGTAGTTTTCTGTTGCCTTTTTCATCCAGGTTAGTAATTGACTGAACTACATGCATTTTTGCAGGTTTGTTGTGACTGAGTTGGCTACGGACATCATTATTAATGTTGGGGATGTGAAGTTCTATCTACATAAGGTATTCTCTCGGTCCCACAAGCACACAAGCATTATGCATGTATCAAGTGGTTCATGCACATTTCCTTTCTTCTCGACTTAGTGCACATTCTTAGATGTCATGTCATGAAAGATACATGCACTGTCCTTGTGCATAAAGTGGACTGGATTCCTTCCAGTCTGCTCCTAAAATGAATCTTTTTGTGCAACTTACTAGGAAGAATATCCATCTAGTCCATCGTGATGGCCTAATGATTGAGGACATTATAGATTCGAATCTCTGCCTACAGTTGCCTTTGCATTCACGATTTTTGCAATAGCTAATTAAAGATAAACGATCGGTGTACATCAGTTTACAGCTATAGGACATCTAATTTCTTCCAGGACTCCGGATTCTAGTGTTTTGCTACATATATATGTTATTATACTTGAAGCATGTACATCTTGTGCATTATCAATGATCCTGCTGGACTTCAGATGCTGCTACTGTTTGCTGGCATGGCTCATCAATCTCTTCAAATATTGACCCTTTTGATCTGGTGGACATTTCAAAATGCAGTTTCCCCTTTTGTCAAAGAGCTCTCGCTTGAAGAGGTTGGTGGCAACTACAAATGATGAGAACAGTGAAGAGATACATATTCCTGACATCCCTGGTGGCCCTGCTGCTTTCGAGATGTGTGCTAAATTTTGCTATGGCATGATAGTCACCCTTAATGCTTACAATGTGGTTGCAGCACGATGCGCAGCAGAGTATCTAGAAATGCAAGAAACAGTTGAGAAAGGGAATCTCATCTACAAGATTGAAGTCTTTCTTAATTCTAGCGTCTTCCGTAGCTGGAAGGATTCGATTATAGTTCTTCACACTACCAAGTCCCTGCTACCTTGGTCGGAGGACTTGAAGTTGATCAGTCACTGTGTAGACTCGATAGCTTCCAAGGCATCTATAGATCCTGCTGAGGTTGAATGGTCTTACACATATAACAGAAAGAAACTTCCGTCTGAGAATGGTATGGATCCACATTGGAATGGGGTCAGAAAGCAGCTATCAGTGCCCAAGGATTGGTGGGTTGAGGACTTGTGTGACCTTGAGATAGATAGCTACAAGAGGGTTATAATGGCCATCCGAGCGAAAGGAAGAGTATCCCCAGGTGTGATTGGAGAAGCTTTGAAAGCTTATACATACAAACGACTACCAGCTTTTGCCAAAAATCCCATGTACCATGGGGGGGATGTGTTGAAAAATTGTGCATTGCTAGAGACGATTATCTGGTTGTTGCCTCCAAATAAAAGTTCAGTTTCGTGTAGCTTCCTACTTAAGCTGCTTAGGGCTGCGAGCTTACTAGACTCTGGAGAAATGGGCAAGAAGGAATTAATCAGGAGGATAGGCTGCCAGTTGGAGGAAGCTTCTGTGCATGATCTCTTGATTCCACCATCAACTGGGGAGGATGCTTTATATGATGTCGACATGGTTATGAGAATAGTAGAAGAGTTTGTGATGCAAGAGACTGGAAGTTCTGAAATGAGCCCTCTGGTTTCTGAAGAGCTTCAAGAGATTAGAAGCCCAACTTTTGTTTCAGTTGGTGCAAAGCTAGCTGTAGCCAAGCTGGTCGATGGGTACTTGGCTGAAATTGCAAAAGACCCTACTCTACCTCTTTCCAAGTTTGTTGAGCTTGCTGAAATGGTATCAGCTGCTTCCAGGCCGGTCCATGATGGACTTTACTGTGCAATGGACGTGTATCTGAAGGTACAACTCTCCTGGTTCTTTACATATCGTCACTATTTTGATTGCTTGGGTTGTTGGTCTTGGCAGATGAATTATCATTGCTTGAGACGTCTTTTTTCTATGCTGCTCGGTTGGGTTGTTAGTTTTGCCTAATGAATGGTCTGTCATTGCTTATTAGCAGCCAGGTATATATGTCTCTTATGATTTTCTTCTCTTGTAGAATTGCTTTGACCACATACCTTTTGATTTCATGGCATAGTTAGCTGGTTGTCTAATTCTGCTAAATAGTCGCCTCGAATGTTTTGGTCTTCATGCTTTAGCCGAAAGATGGTTATTGATTGTCTTGATGGCAATGAGTTTGCTATACAAGGATGTGATTATTCGGCTTCTACTTTCAGATATGTTTGCTGCTTTAAGTAGTTGAATGCACATCTATATGGTTACAAACCAAAAGATGACATCACAATCGGTATGTCTGTCCATTGTTCTTTCAGATGAGATGAAAGGAGTTCTTGATTAGTTAAATTCGAGAATTGCTTCAAGTCTGCTAAATGCATCTACGTCCATGATAAACTGTCATGAATTATAAACATTTTGACTGGGTTAAACATTAAGTTCTAGCTAGTAGGTGTCGATATTCTAATTTCAATCATAAACTGTCAATTACTGTTTGAGAAATCAAATCGCTTAGAATCCTTGCCTTGGTGCTTTTCAAGCCTCAACGTCTTTATCTTGTGTAGGAGCATCCTGACCTTACAAAGAGTGAGAAGAAGAAGATATGTGGTTTGCTGGACTGCAAGAAGCTCTCTGCTGAGGCCTGCATGCATGCTGTGCAGAATGAGCGCCTCCCTCTGAGAGTGGTAGTTCAAGTTCTCTTCTTCCAGCAGGTGAGAGCATCAGCAGCTTCCGGCGGGGCTTCCGGTCCTCCGGGGAGCGTCCACTCCCTCCTTCCTCGCGAGAATGGTGGTTCCTATGGCAGCTCAAGGTCGGCGATCACCACTAACACTGATGAAGACTGGGATGCCCTCAATTCGCTCAAGTCTATGAAATTGGTGGGCAGAGGCGGAGGGAGTGAGAGGAGTAGCGGCAGCAGTGATGCTAACAAGAATTGCAGTGATGAGAAAGGCAATGGCAAGGCGAAGGGAATTAAGATGCCGAAAAAAATTCTAAGCAAGCTTTGGTCGGGCAATAAGCACGGCGGCGAGAACAGCAGCAGCTCCGATACATCCGAGAGTCCGGTTTCTATCAATCTGGAAATTTCTAAGTCGACGCCTTCAAGAAACACGAGACATTCAGTATCGTAGAGGAGTAGAAAATGCAAATTAGTGTTCTATTTTTGGATCCATTATTTACCCCGGCAAAATCGAGGATCAACTGCTACAAGTCATATTAATGGGGCTTCAAAGGTCGGTGTGCATGATGCATTCTGGATTTGGAATGAATGTTATGGCCGGGCTCTTTAAAATGAATCAGGTGCCCAGATTTTTGCATGTAACATTATGAAGAAGAGAAATCTAAGGTTTGTGAGAGAACTACATGATGAGAGACGTTTGGCATGGGAAATGTGTTCAATGTATTTTAGTAGCAGATCGAGCTAGATTTCTTTAGAACTTACACATTTCTTTTTACTCAAACTCAAAGACGTACGTGTTGAATGAATAGTTGAGTCCTTGGCGACCTTGCAGACGTCCGCACGTATTAATTTGTTCTCTTGACGAGAAAAATTCAACGTGACCACTAAACTTTGATCAGGCATTCTTTCACGCTTTTCTTTACAGAGTCTGAGTCAAATTAAAATTATACGCATCCAAAGTAGAGTTGTGATATCCATCACATCGTGGTGTGGTGAGTTTTTCACATCCTCCTTGTGTGTTTGGCGCAATTCATTTTATTTCAAAGCATAGATACCGTGTTCTTCAGCACCATTCTTTCTTCTCAAGATATACCACAAGAATATATAAAGACCCCACGGCATCTCGTTGTAGATGCTCCCAAAGGTCGGCGGGTCTCCTCTAATTAGTTAACCTTGATATTTCCCCATTAGCACGCATGGCGTAGAAGTCATTAATAAGGTGATCAGGTGATGATTACCTCACGTGTAAGCTAATAATACTTTGACTTTGTTGGGGATATCTCAGGGTCCCGACCATATCGAAGATGCGTCATATAACGACGGGATGTCACAGCGGAAGAGATAACAACAAATCACAAACAAAGTAAAATGGAGACGAGGATTTACGTGGAAAACCTCCCAGCAACAATTGGAAGAAAAAACCACGGGTGGTGAAGAAAAGCTTCACCATGAGGGAGAGATTACAAAACCCTAACTCTACCAGAAACAAGGAACGTCTCTATCTAAAGTTTCCTACACTCACACCTCTCACAGTGGCCTCAGGGATTACAGAGGTTAGCTAGAGAGGATGAACATCCCTCTAGGATCTCAAAGAGTATCTCTCTCTCAACTTCTTGGACTCTCACCAAACCCTAGCTCTCATAACTCTCACCATAGCATACAAAGGAAACCCTAGAAGCCCACAAGAAGACCTAAAAAAACCTCTATTTATAGGCCCCAACCAGTTTAGGATCGGATTAGATCTAAACTGTTCAATTTTCCCGTCTATAGTGTCTTGGATTGATCCAAAGCAGGCTTGGATCGATCCACTTCGAAAGCCTTGAAAACACGCATATGGAAACAGAGTATGGATTGATCCACTGTAGGTTTAGATCGATCGATCCAGCTTCATGTTGGATCGATCCACTGTGATCTTGGATCGATCCAAGATGCAAACAGAGCCAACAGCACCAAAATTCCATCTTGATGAATTCTCCACATCGCACCATCGTCCGACCTCCATGCTTCCTCGCTAAGCCATGATCCTCATGGGAGGAAAAAACCCAACAGACTACACTTTGAAGCTGGATTAAAGCTTTGGAATCAAACCCCACTATATGTTTATATTATTCAATAACGAGATTGAATCCATCTCCCTGACCAAGTTGTTGATCAACATAGTTTTGATTCTAAGACTAGTCAAATGCTTCCATCAAAAGCTATAGAATATCTTGTGAAGTTGGACCAAGCCATTGCTCTTCACCAAATCAAATCCTATATGCCCCTAGAGATCTAGAATATTGCAAACAAAGTGTTTGATCAATGAGGTTAAAGCCCACCAATCTTTTCAATTCGGCAAAAATTAGGCAGTGGGCGTTCCGTGTCCTCATGTGTCTCGATGAAAACTTTTATAAAAGCTTTAAAATTGGCTTTTTTTTTTCTAAAGATCACATAAAGCTAGTAGCTGCACGGTTTAAAAGATCACACAAGTTTGGTATCAGTCTGGCTAGAGAGAGGGCTGTTAAGTGATGATGATCTATATCGTATGGCATGACGTGGGCCAATGGGGTCTACGAGTTGGGGATGAGGTGGCACTGGGTCCCCGGCGGCACAATACCGACACGTTGGCCCCATTAAAGCTAGGTGAGGTGAGCTTTGGGCTTGGACGGTCCCAGATCTCTATAAGAAACCCCCATAATTGTAAGATGGGTGGTGGCCCCTTACTTTTGGCCGAGAAGTGCAAGACGTGTGAACCCCACCCGACCCGTCCGTGTACCCCGTCACGTCACAAATAGGCGGGGCCGTCTTTGCTTTTCGAATCAAATCCAAACGCCCGGTTGTGGGCTGCGTCCAACCAAAGCAAAGCACTCATAATAATTCGAGTCCACTTTGGAAACTTATGCTTGATATTAGAGTTCCATTTTACCTTCTTTGGTTCTACCTGATTCTTTCTAGAATCGAATCAATGGTGGCTCTAACACATAGGTTTTTGGCATATTGCACTTACCAGCTATCAGACATCGTTTGATCGGATTGTCATTTTGATCCGTGAATCGAATACGTCGTGGCTCCAAGGTTTTCAATCAGTGGTGTCAAAGTAGAAACATATGTAAAATAAATATTTCAAACATTTCATTTCAATTCATACTTATTAACAAATCAATTAGATCACATATAAAATAAATCAAATCACAATCAAAATAAAATCACAATCTATTGATATCATTGCCTCTATAAAAAAAGTTTATTTATGAACTTCTATAGTTGTCATCGACGAGCTTTCATGTTATGAAATCGTTTCATAATAGTTTTATCATTAATGATGTTAAATACATCTCTTTTAATGTATATAACTAAAGCAATCATTTATCCACATCTCCACCCATATTATTACGTAACCAATTCGTTATATATTTTATTGTCGAAAAAGTTTTTCAACACTTGCGACGGGTAAAATTAAAGTCAATTTCACCCGCAAAAATACTAAATTCCCCTAGGAATTAGATGACCTTTTACTTTGTTAAGTGGGGGCCAGCCAACTGTTAGGCTTTGACTGTTCTTTTATTTGATTTTGAAAGAGGCAGTTTTGTTTTATAATGGGTGCAATTTTTGGCGACAAGGGTGTCAATTTTGTCTTTAATGGGTGTAATTTTTTGTTTTGGTTAATAATTTTATAGTAAATCATAAAATTTGAAGGGTGCAGTTGACCCCCTCAATTGTATGTAGCGCAATAGGCCCATAACCAACTGTTGGGTTTTGACTGGTCTTTTATTTTATTTTATTTTAAACAAGGTAATTTTGTTTTTTAATGGATGTAATTTTTGATCAATTTTGTCTTTAGCGGTGCAATTTTTTTCATTAGTTAATAATTATATATTAAATCACTAAATTTGAAGGGTGCAATTGACCCCTCCCGCTCACTTTAATGTAGCGCCGCCTCTGCACGTCACATTCACGGAGGGGAGGGGTGGTGGTGGTGGTGGTTTGGTTGAGCATGTATCAGATGGTATCTGATACTGTACGTGGAAGAGGAGGGGAGGGGGAGGGGAGGGGGTATAGTAGGGAGGGAGCCGAGAGAGCACCATCAACTACCTAGTGATGACTGATGATGATAGCAAATGGCGCCAAAAGGGCAAAAGGGGTGTCTCCATCCTGGCGGGGGATCGGTTGCGCTGTGTCGTGAACTCCATAACGGGCTTTTCTCGTCAGATCCCATGAGAAAACTCTCGAAATTTTTAGGCCAAAGTGTTTAATATTCCGTGAAAAGCTACGAATAAAAAAAGTTGTCGATTTTTTTTTTTCAAAAAGCGGAAAAGCGGCAGGTAGAGTGGGTAAAAACATATAAAATAAAACAAAAAAAGGGGCTATAAGACAGGTGGATTTAGACCATATCTTCCACGGAATTCCATCCCAATATGTCGATACCGTTAAATATTCGATAAAAAGATGAAATGGCACTGAACTTTTACTCGGAAAAAAGGAGGGAAATTTTCTTTTTTTCCTTTTTCAAAAGCCATACCGCTATACAACAATAACGCGGGGATATTCGATTTGGATTTTGAAAAGGAGGGGTGCGATCTGTACCGTCCGTTTAGACACGAGAGCCGTCATGCTTTTGTGGAGCGTGCGATCAGATCTCCCGGGGGTCCACGAAGATGGACGCCGGGGGCGGTGACTTGGTCCAATCCCCGATGGCGCCGTCGCTGTAGCCCTCGGCGAGGCGTTTCACGCACCAGAGGTCCTCGGCGATGGAGAAGCGGCGCCAGTGAGGGATCCCCGCGCGGAGCGGCTCGCATGCCGCCACCTCCGTTCCCAGCACTCCGCACCCGCCGGCACGGGCTAGCTCGTGCGCGCGAGACCACAGCGCGCGGACGAGCTCCGGGGCGCCGGGTCCCTCCCCGCCGAGTCCGTACACGAAGTAGGCACCGAAGGGGCTGAAGAGATTAGGTACCGACGGGATGTGTAGCCACGGGAGCGCCCAGTCCGCCGCGCGAGTCACTCGCGCCAGCCCGCGTCGTAGCCGGGACGCGCCGCGTACCTCCAGCTTGAACACGTCCTTGCAGTTCCACACGCTCACCACCGCCCACGACTGCGGCGGATCCGCGAGGAATTCCTCGGTGCCTGGCCAGCGGAAGGGCGTCGCCGCGCGATCGTTGGAGAAGACCGCGACGAAGGTGCCGAGGGAGAGAGGGCTCCGGAGGACGGCGTCGATGTCGCGCGGGAAAAACTCGGTAGTGGAGAAGCGGAAACGGTAGAGGAGCTCGGCGTCGGCGGTAGGGATGTGGATGACAGTGGCACCGCCGGGAGAGGGGAGCCGGTGGGCGAAGACGGGGTGGACGAGGACGGAGGGGGTGCGGAACTTGGAGTAGCCGCACCGCCCTGTGAACAGCCTGACACAGGCCTCGTTGTCACGATCGGTGGCCATGTAAGCGTACTCCGCCCCCTTCTCTCTGAACCACTCCTCCATTCTGTTCACCAGCTTCAACCCGATGCCCATCCGCCTGAACAAGGTACGCATTAAATTATCATTTCCTTCGAGCCTTTTTTTTAATCAAGCGTCATTTAAAATAGGAGGTCTTTGCGGTTGGGAGTTACTAATTAGAAAGAGTAAAAAAGATTAGTAGAGTGGAGTTACCGGTAGGCGGGGGAAACGCGGAGGCCGAGGATGTAGGCGAGCGTGGTGTAGATGGGAACGTGGCGCTTCTCGCCGGCGGCGAGCCGGTGGGGTTTCTTGCCGCAGGTGGCTGTCTTGATGCAGCCACGGATGAGGCCCACGATCTCTTTCACTGGCCCAACCGTCTCAGCTACCTATCATTAAAAATCACGGCCATTTTTATATAAAAAAAAAAGACGCATCTCACATATCACGAAAAAGGTTGAGGGACATATATTTCCAGAACACATTAGGAAAGGAAACTAAATTTTGCCGATGTGTTCGAAGTGGATACCAGCATGAGATAGGCTGGGGAGTGGCGGACGCGGGAGAGCGGGCCGCCGAGGAGGTGGGTGTGCAGCGACATCTTGCCGCTCGGCCCCACCTCGCATATCTCCTCCACCGCCTCCGCGCCCCAGCCGTCCTTCTCCGGATCGAACTCTCTCACCACGATCATCTTTATCTCCTCTTCCCTCATCTTTAACAGCTTCTATGATCGTCTAACTTTAGACGTAGCAGGATCGTCGCTAATATCTAGTGTATCACGTGTGGAGAAGGAAGAGAGGAAGAAGGGGATCGAGGTATCAAAGTGACCTCTTTGTCTTCTATAAACAGTGGTTATACCTCGCAGAGTTCATTCACTCTCGTATCTTTCTCTTCTGAAGAGGAAGGGTGGCTTTCTTCTGGTTGTAGTGAATAGCGGATCATTGGGTTCTTAATGAGAGGTGAGGCAAGCCAAGGGGGGTATATATACTAGTTTTCATGGTGGTCATGGTGGGGACAAGGGGTCGCTCTTCCTTTCTAGCTCTATAATCCTCTCTCTCTCTTCCGTTCTCGCTCTAGAACGACGGGGAGAGGATGTAGTCATCATATAGGTGGTGGCTAATAATACTAACAATAGATAGGTATGGGGTAGGGTAAAAGTTGTGTAGTCGGGGTCCGAAAGGAAATGGCGGCTATGGCTGCGCAGTCTTGTGTTGGTGGGAGCCGCGGATATCTCTGATCAATTAGTTTATATCCTCAGGACGGGTATCCTATCATCCCTCTCTTTCATTCATTCGTCATCCATCATGACATCTTCATCCATCCATCCAATCACCAATGACCAATTTGCCTTTGGTTATAGTCAGCTGAAAATTTACCAATGGTGATGGGGTGGATGTGAGGATCATCACATCATGCATGTCATATGCTGATATGCATGCATGAGTGTTGAGTAGTGAGGACCATCCTGGTCCTGGAGAGTAAAAAATCTCCTGCAAACTGATCCGCGGCGGGTGCAGGCGACGTGGAAGGAGAGGCGCCGCCGGCTCAGCGTAGGAGGACCACGGATAGGTAGCCACGTGGCGCCCCAGGCGGCGATCACCCGCTTCTCATCATCACGACGGCCCCAGCCTCCCGACTCATTAATGCCGAGGGATAAGCCTAGGAGCACCTGTCCCGCACGATCTTTTCAGTTACCCCGTCCTCGCCATCTACTGACCCGTGCCGTAGATGGGTCGTTCTTGATAGACGGATAGGATGAAGGCTCAGTGTTGGAGTAGAGTAGTTATGTTGGTCCCGTGGGGGAGCGTTGGGGGATTAGGGGAGGGGCATAGCTCGGCGGCTGTTGCCATCCGACCGTTGGCCAGAGTAAAGGGAGGCGTTTCGGAGGATGTGGGGTTTGTGCGGCAATGATTGCCAATCGAACCCCTCTGAATACAAGGGGGGGGGGGGGGGGGGGAAGGAAGGCCGTCCGGTTTGATCATGACAGGCGAGAGCGAGCCGATGGCTCGGGTCCACCATTTTTTCCCCAATTCGGCTTAGCCCAATCCTTCCACATGGCCAAATTTTGCCATTCATGAGTCATTTCTAAGAGGGTCTATTTGGTGGAGACATGTTACTCCACTCAGCCCATTCTACTCCGTTGACTCTGGCTTCGTTTTTTGATATTTTTGCTAAATTGACTAACCGGAGGGATTTTCAAAGTTAGATCGGTCTCCACCGGTCTTTACTCTGCTGAACCAATAAACAAAATAAATGGAGGCAAACGTGTCGTAAACGGTAAATCCTTGATTACTATAATCTTGTTTTGGTTGTCCAAATAAGTGATTTGAATGGTGATTGACAGTCAAGTCATCTAAAGAGATTTGAAGGCAAGAATGGACCTAGGAAAGCAGAATTCAAATGAAGTCTGGCCGAGCGATAACGATGATGATGATTAGAGCATTGGTAATATATATGTCCATCAGTCCATGTGATGTTCTTCCAACTAAGGATGATTCGTTAGATTTTATGTTTGCTTGCTGGAAGACCAGCTTATACCCTAGTTAGGGTCAATATAATCAAGTCAAAACAACCTGTCGTCAAGGAATCCATTGGCTTAAACTTATTGGTATCTCCGAGGCACTTTATTGGAACCAGTCTGGTTCTTTGAAAGAGATGAAACCTACGTGGGGGACCATCGTCGGGCACGTTGATCTCTTGTCGAAAAGTGATCGGAGATCATCGACGACATCACTAATTAATCACGGAAGCTTTGGACAAAGACGAGCATGCCTAGATTTTGGCCGCGTATCGTACGATAGTTTAGCTTAAACAATCTTTTGTCTAAAGGATCACATGACTCATTCCTAATGTACTTCCAAGGGATATAGAAATGCGGACTTGATCGACCGAGACGAGACAAATGGGCTCAATTGGATTCACATTTGATGGACGTTTAGCTCCCCTCCTCCGACCAAAGCCTAGGACTCTGTGCACCGCCAACACCCGGCAAAAGACGCGGCCGGTGGCCGTAAAACCGGTACTGGACCACAACGGCCTTAAGTTCAACCTCTCTCCAATGCACCTAGTGCTAATTGACTCCCTCCAAGGCCCAAGGCAATTAGGTTTAAATAGTAGCATACGTATTTTTCTTTCTCACATATATATACTACCAGCCAAAGAGAAAGAGCTCTTTTTACCTCGTACCATCAATTCCTTCATCCTATCATACCAATTGCTATATCTATTTGAATCTCATCTAATGATCCAGATCTTTAGCATGTGAATCCCGATTTACATTTTATTGATCACGTGAATCATCGGATTGGATTCAAATAGATTTAGGCTTTGGGTATGCAATAATGCATTGATTGGGGGGAAGACAACTGGTGGCGTGGCTCGAGAGAGAGGTGGGATTAGTTGTAACTTTTTGAAAGATTAGGGTTTGACTTTTCTCATGTCTCTCTTTAATCTCCTTACTTTGCTCTCCTTTGTTCTTGCTTTGGAAAACCAGAGATACCACCGACTTGGACGTTAACCCACCAAACTAATCTAAAGTGTTTAATTAGCATTGAGACGCACGCTAGGCTTGCTTTTAGGCTCATGTGGGTCAAAAGCATGGACAAACGGGCATCACTTTTATTGGGATCAATCATCAATGAGATCATGTGATTTGAGACCTTTATGGACGCGTCTAAGGTTTCTATATATGAGGTCTTCTCTAATCTAATCTCTAGCTTTCCAATTAAGCTTTTGCTTCACGGTTTCGTAGTAGTTTATGGATTGGGACATTGGGGGCCCAGGAAGACAGGGACTTAGTAACCAAAACTACCCGTCGAGGCTTATGTGGTGGGTCTGTTTATTACTTTAATCATGGTGGGTCACCTGATAATAACCTACATTTTCCATCAATCAAATGTGTCGACATCCTACCCGTCCGAAACCAATGTGGAAATACAAGGGGTCCACTGGCAACACGCCGGACAAGAGGAACCCACAGGTGGGTTTAGGTTGTCTGACTTAGTCCAAGATTATGGGTCGTGTTTTGCCATTAGAATAACCATCTTGTCTACGGATAGCTTTTTTTAGGAAGTGATTTATCTTTTATAATGATTTTTGGGGTACATTGAATCCTTTGAATTTAAGGGTTGTTTGATTGATTGTATCATCGATTCAATGCATCGGGCGTTTCATTGCATCGGTTGAGGCTGCATCGAACGGCTTGATCCATTGTTTGGTTGCGTTAGTGGATCAAGCGCTCCATAAGGAGAAAGTGATTATTTTTCACTCTAAAATAATATACATAATATCATGTGCTTTCTATTAAGCGGCTAAGATGCTCGATCCAAGTTATGCCCTGATATATCAAGCGATTGAAATAAAGTCACGTAGAATGGAGTAATGGAGGGTGCTTGTTAGCGATTGGTTAGAAGAAAAAGATGACATGGAGACTCATCTAATATATATGTATATATCTATGTGTATGTAGTCATTTATCATAACTAAAGTATCTTGCATGGGGGAAAACAACTATTCCCTCATGCGGGATAAAGGTTGTTTTGTGTGTCAGCGATGCGATGCCTGATGCAAACGTGAACCAAATGACAGATTGCACTAGCGCATGCTTCAGGGCACCCTGATGTAGCTTGATGCATGCAACCAAATAGGCTCTTAGGTCCTTTATGAAGCTAGCATAGCTTTCTTGTGTCGTAAGTCGTTTCGGCTTTCATCACGTGTGTACGTATTTACATATGCAATTCGCATCACCTCCATGAATCACGTCTACATCAGTTGTTGGCTGCTGGGATGTCTGTCTTGCAACCCGAGATGAGGATGTGGAACCATCTGTCTATGAGACTATTGTTTATATATCTTTTTATATGGTGATATTTGTATTACTATTTCTTTAAATTTAAACTAATCTAATACGCATTTATAGATGTTCTTTTTTATTTACATATCCTTATAATGAATTTTCATCATGGCTAACTTGAAATGCGGAGTTCCTCTTGTCTAATTTTTTTGAGCCATATTTGTTTTATATTAGTGATATAATACATGAGCAATTCTAAATTTCAAAATTAGTTATGATCAAACTTGGTCTTGAGGGTATGTAAATAAAAAAAAAGAATATTTATAAGACTATACATAAAATTTCAAACTTTAGAGGGTTATTGAGATTTGAAACAAATATCATGATTTGGAAGGATGGTGTCTCAATACCCTTCAATTAGGTATTTATTACGTTGGAGTTGAAATTCTCATATCCGAATCTAGTAAGTTGAAGTTGACCCTTCTCAACCACATCGATGCCGATTTCTCATCGACAACTCAGGTGGCGTTTGGCAACCCTGAACAATATGAATGAGCTGAATGAGAAATATGTGGGATGAGCTGAATGAGAAATCTGACATATGAGCCGATTTTGTTGCCTGTTGTTTCTGGTGTTTTGCTGATCTTTATGGAATGTGTTGAATCTGACGATTCTACTATGTGGTATATGTATGGAATGACTGAATCTGTTAAATTTACTAGTCTTTTAGGGCAAAACTTGATCGCGATCCCAATACAAGTAAAGAGAAATAGTGCTTAAGTTCAAGATAAATATAATTTTTATTTCATCATAGTCATTTTATCTTTATAGGGTTAATTGGTGATATACCTAATTTAGTGACCTTTGTCATTCCAAAACCCTATTAAAAGCTTATTTGATAAAAAAACCCATCTAATCAGTAGCCTTACCTCATTCTCAATCTCGACCTTCTCTCTCCTCCGAAAGATCAGGATTACGGGACGACGCGCATGCCATGAAAACAGCATTATCTTGCTACAAGATTGAAAGCTCTGAAAAGTATTCATATATTAGAGTGCTATAGCTATTGTTTAAAGGAGTAAACTTGTGATTGTCAATTAAATTGGGCTTATGTGTCTCTTAAATTAGCATGCAAAGTACGGCAATGATTTGAGTTTTATCTGGTCATGTTTTGCTCTCTCCGATTGAGAACAAGGTAGTGATGCAATATTCAGTTGAAGCCCTGCTGTGTTGGCAAATGAAGTTGTATATCAATCATAGGTTATTCTGTTCACTGAACTGAGCTGTCTCTTAATTAGTATGAAAACTATGGACATCAGTGGAATTTGGGTATCTTCTGCTCTCTCTGATGTTGTTCAACTCCAAATAAATCCACACATAGTGATGCAAGATTCAGTTGAAAAGTTGCGAATCAGTCTTAATGAGGGCTCGAGGCAACCAAAACATGTCTCGATCCCTAATAATGTTGTTATGGCCGAGATTGTGTCGCAAAAGTTGTCCGAAATGGGATCAAATGGTTGCGGTGACTATGTGCTCTTGTCCAATGTCTATGCGGCGAAAGAACGGTGGTCGGATGTCGGGAGGGTGAGGGAGGGAAGCTCTTGAATTGTTTCTTTGATGAAAATGAGAACCAAAAAGTCATTCATTCCATTTTTATCATTGATAAAAATAATTTTTATCATTTATAAAAATAAGAATCACAGCACTCATGCATCCCATTTTTATCATTGATAAAAATGATAATAAAAAAATGATAATCCCATTTTTATCATTGATAATCAAAAAGTCATGCATCCCACTTTTATCATTGATAAAAATGATAAATGATAAAAATGAGAATAAAAGTCATGTATCCCATTTTTATCATTCCGAGCGAGAATGATAAAAATGGATTTTTATCATTCCGAGAATGATAAAAAGGAATTTCCGAGAATGATAAAAATCCATTTTTATCATTTTTATCATTCCGAGAATTTCATTTTTATCATTCCGAGAATTTCATTTTTATTATTCCGATAACGATAAAAATGAATTTTTATCATTTTTATCATTTCGAGAATTTCATTTTTATCATTTCAAGAATGATAAAAATTCATTTTTATCATTCTCGGAAATTCCTTTTTATTATTCTCGGAATGATAAAAATTCATTTTTATCATTCTCGCTCGGAATGATAAAAATTCATGAGAGAACAAATTCCATATCAGCGAAAATGATTTGAGTAAAAATTCATAAAAAGGATGAATTTTCTCAGCAAATGTGCAATTTCACTGACATTAGTAGCACACCTTGTGCCACATAGGACCTGAACACGTGTGGCCACAAAAAAATGACATGTGGATAGGATGTTGTATGCTGTAAGAAAGGAGAGAGGGTGAGCAGCATGGGTTAAGATGAGATTTTCCCATGTGTCGGGCTGGCAAAAGGAGACAAGTGTTGTGTTGGGAAAGGTGGGGACCATAGTAAAAAAATGACACGTGGATAGGATGTGTATGCTGTAGGAAAGGAGAGAGGGTGAGCAGCATGGGAAATGATAAGATTTTCTCATGTGTCGGGCTGGCAAAAGGAGACAGGTGTTGTGTTGTGAAAGGTGGGGACCATAGCAGTTTATATTGGGTTTTTTATCCCGAAACAGTGTGTCTAGATATATAGTCAAATGATCTGTTGCATGTGGGGCTTAGCCCCTTCCCCCATCTTTATATTACATGTTAATGAGTCACATCTTTCGATCTGGATCAAGGAAGGAGATGACATGCTTGAAATGGCTCAATCTGGCCTAATCTATCTCGATCAGAGTGCCTCGGGATGCATGACTGATCCTGATCGAAGAACTGGGATGTTGGATCAAGGACCAAGCCAATCGGATGGCTGGATCGCACGATCTCATTGGAGTTTAAGACCGGTATATGAAGGGTCGTGAAGACTTGATCCCCAAAGCCTGATCGGCGATCCGGCGCCGGAGGCAGCGACTCCAAGGTGTTGGGGGCGATGGGATTTTAGGGTAGGTGAACGGTGGTCGTACGGGACTTGTCATCACCGGAGGATTGACAGAAAGAGGGCCTTGGTCTCTAGAATGTCATTAGATGGTCGGGGCAGTAGTGAGGAGCCGAGGTGGGTCACCGGAGGATCGACGCAAAGAGGTCCTTGGTCTCTAGAACGTCGTTAGGTGGTTGGGGCGATAGTGAGGAGTCGAGGCGGAGGAGGAATGGCCACTAGCAGCTTCGGGTGGATCCGGGGCAGCGGTGATGAGGGAGGACGACGATGGTCGGGGTTGCTGGAGAGAGAGAGAGATTGGGAGGAAGTGAAAGAGATCTCGGCGGTGATGTTTCGATGGTGGTCCGGTAATAAGCGTCGTCGTGGTCGTGATTGACATAGAGGAGAAGAGGAGATCGAGTCGGGGGAGGAGATGGGGAAATCCCGACTTGGAACACGTAGCGATGAGTGGGGCCCGCTTGTGCTCGTTCCAAATGGGATGGATGAACGGCATTCGCTCGAAACGGGCTGACGTGGCGATTCTAACAATTCTGAATAGAGAAGTGGTCGGTTCCGCGGATTCGAAAAATTAGACCAAGCCAAACAACGGAATGAGGGGAATTCGGAATCCACCATTCCGATCATTCGCCTCATTCGCACCATTCACACGACGAGCCAAATGCGCCTTCATTGAATCCGATTCGACATTCAATGACGGCGTATTCGACAGACTCATCCATTAACCAACCTGTTCCATTTGGGTGGGACCCGAGCATCTAATGGGATTGACCACTCACGCGGTTGACCTATCCACTTATCAACTATGAGTGGAAAATAAAGGTCAAGTGTGGTACATCCTTGTCCCTTATGAAGGGTAGGGAACATGGACTTATCGCAGCAGAGGAGGATGACGATTTGAGAGATTCCGAGGGGCTGAGACAATTGATCTCGTACTTTGCTAAACACGTACGACAGCTGTCTCTCATCTCTGTTCTTTTGGACCCATTAGGGCTTTAGCCCGACAAGTCGGTGTGGCCCATTTGTTTTTGGGTCTGGTTTGGTGTGGGCATGGCTCGGCCGAATCGAATCATGCGGTTATCTTTGCGCCACCACCTGGCCTGGTGTGGGCCAAGATTGTCCAACCCATACCTCTGCCTCTGTTCTAAAATCCCAATGTTTGGATTTATTAGTACTGGATGTTCTTGGTCGTCATAATTTTTTTAAATATGCATGAATCGAACTACCTTTAGCTGTGTGTCTTTTAAGATTTATAATCGATTTTCTACTTGGGTTAAAGAGGCTGTCCTTTTCCTTTTTGACTGCATTTTGAAAAAGGGGAGACCCCCTACCCCTAGCAAGAATGCCGAGTCAGGGATATGCTTACAAACCGATCTTTGACTGTCACTCGAATCCACTTTGAAAGGTGAAAACCTTTCCCATTTTTTCAGTTATGAACTTTAGCTCTCGTTTGTCAGTGTTAGTCTATTTCAGAATAATGGATTTTAAGTTAGAAAAAGTGAAAATAAAATAATAATAATTATTTAAAATAAAATAAAAAGTAAAGTGATAATAGTAGATGGAATGTGAATAAATGAATAATAATTATTGAAATATGAAAAAATATTTAAAAATAAGTATGAAAATAAGACGGTCAAAAAGACACTTGCTTTGCCATAAACAATTCTTATTGCTATTTTTTTAGGACAAGTATGAAACCTTTTTCATATACGGACCCTACAAGCAAAGTGGCCCTATATGAAGACGCCGCCGAGCCATACATGTTTTTCTTCTGGGAAGGGTACCAATGAAAGAGGTCAGCCAGCTGCCCCTCTAAAAATGGGTCAAGTCCTTTCCCGGAAGACCATTGTTTCCATAAGGACTTGTTGGTGTGGTACTCCATCTGACCATGGGCCTTGTACTTGGGGTATGACCATGGGCACTAGTTGACAAAGGGGATTGGGATGCCAAAGAAGGGGGGGGGGGGGGGCATGGGACTATGATGGATGGATCATGGATGGACGGATAGTATGAAGTTAATGTCATGTCATACAATGGACACATTAGACACATGGATGGTAAGAGTGCATAGGCCTGGATTTCGTCTATCTTTCAGGGGGTCCATGCTCTTTGGGTCTTTTGCTGATCGGATGCCAAGTGTGTTCCTCAGGGATGAGGAAGGCTGGGCCACCATATTGTCTCGTTGTGGCCCATGATAATGATGAGATGATAAGCCCATCCATATCTTGTTGTGCTTCTTGTTTGAAGCCGTTCGCTTGCACGTGGCTTTACCAGGTTTTAGGGCTTTTAGTGGTGAATTTTAGAAAACAGTTGAAATCGAGAAAAGTGATTGAACGCACTTCTGCCCAGTTTATGTGCCGCTGATGCACGGAAGCTTGTTTGCGTAACTATAGGAGCCACTCTAAAGCCTCATCCCAAAACACTTTTTAAGTTGTTAGTTCCCGGTTGTTTGAGCTTAACTAATCAAAAATAAAAAAATGTTATGGTATTGGACGCAAATTATTATTTGGGCACACTTTTGATGTGATAAGCCCGGATAAAAGAGTCAATTTTTTGAAAAAAAAACGTCTGTGAATTTATCAAAGTCAGGGCATTGCTTCGTGTATTTACATATATTGCTCAACTAGTAAAAAAAGCCAGATAAGAGAAATTCTTATATAGTCAGAGTTTCAGTAGCATCTTGCATATAGCATTGTGGTTGACCACTAGAACTTGCAATTGATCTTATTCGACAAACATATAAAGCTAGTAAACAGAGTTTTATTAATCTAACAAAGGCTGGGGCCATAATAGGTTGGGCTTGTTCCAAATGCCAGGCTGGAGCCCGTAAGACCATGCTACTACACAACAGCAGCAAAGCCCGGATCCACCTAGACCGGTCCACGGCCCAAGCGGCCTCAGCTGCACCTCAGAACATCAGGCAACCGCTTCACGACACGTGGCCCCGACGGCACCCTCCCAGATCTCGGCCGCACATCCTTCATCCAACATCCCATCACAGCCGTACAAATCAAGGCTTTGAAATGGAAAAGAGTAGAAGAGGAGCGAGAGCGGGAAACGAACCTGGTCGAAGATGGCGGTGGGGATGGCGAGGGTGGCGACGGCGTTGGGGGCGTCGACGATCCCCGAGATCCGCCCCTCGCACGGGCAGCAGGAGAGTAATAGGTACACCTGGATCGCTCGATCGAGATCCATCTAGCTCAGCCGTCAATATCCTAAAGGGTACTACTCTACTGCTACTAGATTACTGCTAACCTGCTCGGGGGAGTAGCCGAAGCGGGAGAGGTAGTGGATGGCGTTGAGGGAGGCGCGCTTGTAGGCGACGGTGGCGTCGAGGTAGTGCTGGCGGCCGGACTCGTCGACGCTGATGCCTTCAAAGACGAGCCATTCCGAGAACCGCGGCTCCACCGGCCCGATCTCGAAGATCGGGTTCACGTGCAGCGGCGTCGGGCCCATCGGGGTCAGGTACTCCCTCATCCCTCCCCTCATGATCTCACACCTGTTTCCAAAATCCAAATTTATAGATTTATATCCATGTCTACTTCTCGACAATACCTTGCTTGCTTCTAGAGGAAATTTTAGGCGTTTACAAAGCGATTATATATTGTTTAGCTCTATGTCTGGTTCTTGGTGTATGACAAGTTATGGAGGAGTGTTGAGATTAGAGTTTTTGTTATGTGATTGGATGATTCAATAGTACTTTTGGAGAATTCAATTGATAGAAAATTGGTTGGCATCAGAGGAGATCAGGATTCGCAGTGTAACGGCCATCCTTCTAAGTTTGATTTATAGGTTAGAGTGCAGAAAAACTTGTTATGCATTAGATGTTTGCTCTGCTTATAGCTGCTATACAACTCAATTTCTGTATGATATTGACCAACTTCTATGAATTTAGGCAATCAATACGATAATACTATACTGAGAAACAGTAACTTGAAACTTACTTGAGCTCTAGGAATCCACTCATCTCTATTGCTCCGCAAAATGAAACTTCTCCATCACCCTGAGAGAAGTGCATGTCCCCTGTACTAAGATTTGCTCCTTCGACAAAAACGGGAAGATAAATCTTTGAACCTCTGCTGAGATTCTTGATGTCGCAATTTCCTCCATTCTCCCTTCCTGGAATTGTCCTTGCTGCCTCACTTGCAATCTTTTCCCATTCTGATGTCCCTTGTTTAAGCTTCAATTTATGAGGACATCATGACAAGAAATGAGAGGGGACCATGTAGTATGCAGGTTAGAAAAGATGCATATTACATAGACAAGTATACCATCTTAGATTTCTTTGGAACGACATAACAGCCATATTTTTTGTCTCACGAAATAATTTTATATTTGCATGATATCAACTGATGTCATGTGTTTATGATTAACTAGGATGATGCGATTTGTAGATGGAACATATTATACAACAACGGTACGAAGCACATCCTTCTCAAAGTGGATTAGAGATGCTTTCTGCAATTGGGCTGGCTGGCATGAATTTGGAGAGTTCGAACTTCTAGTTCATTACCATATATTATGTCCTGAAGGAAATTCGTTAACTGAAATGGGAACAATAAAGATGTTTTTGATGCATGGCTTTCTCGAATCCTGTGAGTTGCTTGAAAGCAGACATATTTTCTGGTGTTTGATTTAGAATACATGTTACGGGAACCTTTAGGAGAAAGTGGACTATTTCAAATTAACGAATAATGACTACCTTCCGTAGCAAAATGTACATACGATAAACAAGGCAATTGGCATATGTAGGTCAAAAATTATCTGGCCAATGAAATTGACTTGAGACTGGGAAGTGATGGTTGTTCTGCAGCTAAATATGTCACAGTATATAAAACGTCAATGGTGTGATTCTTACCTTCCCAAGGAGAGCACTCTTAGCTGTCGGTAGGTTTGCAAGTGGCCTTTGGTGCAAGATTTCACAAAGCGTCATAGATTTATGGCCATCTTCTGCCAATTTGCTTTCCCTTTCATACCATATAAGTAACAGTTCACTTGAAGGTGCAGTTCCAATTATCCCAGGGTGAGTTAATCCTGGAAACCGTACACCTGTTTGAAAAGCACAAAAAAGAGAATTTGTTGTCGCTGTAATTTCGCTGCATTCTAGCTCATAGATCTAACACAACTTTGACCTTCCACGTGGAACGTGAATTAATTAGGAAATAGGAACTTTTCCTCCCAAGATTTGGCTGGAGAGTGAGAGAGAAGGATCTTCACCTGGTATCTGTGGTGAGTAGGCATATATTCCCTCGAAGTACCAAATTGCCTTTGTTGCATGTGGGAAGTGATCAGTTAGAAACCCTCCTCCATTCTCTCTATCAAAGGTAGCTGTATAACCCCACTCATCTCCAGGTAGAGGGCCCAAGTTGCAGATTTCAACTGCAAGTATATCTCCAGGCTTTGCTGGTAGACCTTCTTTATCTATAACCCTTATTGGCCCACTCAGGTAATGTGTCTGTGATGGAGCTTGTGATCAATACTCGTATTGCATACAGAGAACTAGGTATTGATTTGTGTCAATAGAATGAAAAGTTCCGGTTATTTCACTCAGATAAGAGACGCAAGGCAGTCATCCAAATAAACTGTTCTGATATATGTGGACCAAATAGTTGTATAAAAACAGAGAACAATGACTGTAATTGTGGAGGTATATTTATCGTCTCCGATCATCCATTTGTTCTGTCTATTGTGTTTTCTGCTGTCATCGGAAGATGATTTGAACTGATGAAGGCATTGTTGAACGACAGTGCAACTTGATAGGTTGGTTTACGTGATTACACAGACTGATCTATTAAATTCTATAAGAAGCTTGCTCGCAAATATATTTCAAACATGCAGAATTTTTAAACCGGCAGCATTCCGGACTATCAAGCTGATTATTTTTTGGGGTTTGGATCTTATTTAATGTATTGTTCATCTCTTATGTCCACAGCTTCATATACTTTTCAAGAACGCTATCCACACGATGTCTTCTGCCTGAATTGCTAGTTCTTTGTTTAAAACTTAAGTGACTAGACCTTTACTGAAGCCAATCAGTTCTTGCAAGAATAGATATGTTTGTAATTGTTCAAAGCTTTCTAATCACTAGCTTCCTGGCAGGTATGGTTTGCTCTATCTATCTATCGATACTTACAATTGTGAGGTCCATGGTTTTTATATCCATGGCGGAGTCGTCGTCTCTGACAGAGCCCCCTGTCCAGTCTACCATCTCGACCCGGAAGAGATCCCCTTCTGTGACTTCTGCGACTGGAGGTATGTCGGGGTGCCATCGGTTGTGAAGCGGGAGCTCCTGCTCCCATGGCTTCTTCTTCACATCGACCGGCACCACCGTTCTTGGAGTGAGAGGTGCCATGTCTCTTCTTGATGAAGGGTGCGAAGATATTTGCTAAACAAGATAGATGGCATCCTGCCCATATTTAAGGGTCTGAGTAGTGGATTCG
Source organism: Narthecium ossifragum (assembly GCA_963920575.1). NCBI lineage: Eukaryota > Viridiplantae > Streptophyta > Magnoliopsida > Dioscoreales > Nartheciaceae > Narthecium > Narthecium ossifragum. The sequence continues at coordinate 1,566,198 of OY986973.1, forward strand.
ATTAGTGTCTTAGGAGTTAGGACCCCACATGCTGATGATAGCTCGCAGCCACTGGAATTTTGCATGGATTTTTAGTTGGTCCCTCTATTCGAGTGCTATCTTTCCAGTTGAAAAAGTTTGCAGGGGTTGCAGTTGGTGACTCATTGTCATATAGTGATGGGAAAAGACCAGTCGAACACTTCATTGGGCTCTCTTTACATACCCCGCGGCCCAATTTAACGTTTGCGAACCGTATGGATCCATAAGAGATAAATCTTTACACCAAGTACTGTTCTTGGGCCATTGTCACCAACTCAGAGGTTATTGAATGATCATATGCGTTCGTAGTGTTTTCAGGACCATTGATGTCACTCTCAGCGGTGCTCCTTTGATGTGCCTGACGAGATTCAGTCGATCATGAATGGCCCCAATGCTATATTCAGAAACCCAAGATTGGTCCCCAACTCTGAGCAAATGGATGAAGTGGAGAGAGATAGTGAGTTATGGATCGATAAGTCTCACTTTCCTATGACTCACTCCACATTGAGTCAAAATCACTTTTTAGTGTTTGGTTTTTTTTGAAATAAATACTAGAAAGGAGGTTTAAAGCATGTGATGGGCATGTGACTAAGTAATAAGATAGGAAACTTCCACTTTTAAATATTTTGAGGTATAGTTAAAAAGTAGGAAGTGGTCGTAAATGGTAGTAAATGGGAAATGAAGTTTCTCACTTTCTATCAAAGTTCTTGTCATCTAAACACCAATAACTTGGCTGGTTTCAGAAACCAGTCAGTTTCCCTCTTTACTTTCATGTAATCAAACAGCCCCGAAAGGGGAAAATGATAAAGGGAATTAAGGCTCACAATTTTAAAAATCTTGCCAGAGACTTGAGACTTGTCCTAGTCTACTCTTTATGTTTTCGTTTTGGGTTTTGATACAGACCTAATCATCAGACCTTTTTTTTTTTTTTATACAGACTAGTTCATGTTGAGAAAATCGATATTTGGTGAGTCAGTCAGTGGGGTTCATGGGCCTATTGCATATGCACTATAAGCCAGGCCCAATCCAAATCTTTTACAGGTTTCGGTCTCATATGTTAAGATAAATCCTCTCTCAGCTAGCCACTTGAACCAATAACAAAAATACATAAGTACATCTATATGTCGGATTGAATTGGCCCGATAAACCCAGCCCAGCCCAGCCCAGCCGGGAAATAGTAGGAGCTGGATTCCTATATCGGCATAAGAAATCCCGACAGGAAATTACTTGCTATCATGACAAGCGCCCACCATATCCTAATTACACGCCCTACTTTCTAGCTTCTCTAGCCTTTCACATCTCCCAGCCTACTAGGCCTCCCAACTGGCCCATTAGCTGTGACTTGCTACAAAAGAATTTATAATGGGTCCCACCACAACGTCGATTGCCGGTGTCCGTATACTATTCTAGAGGAATCTCCCTCCAACCCGGTAGGCGCGCCTACGGTGGAATCCGACGGCCGAGAACAGACCCGCGACACTAGCCGCGGAAACACGGGGCCGCCCCCACCCCCACCCCCACCCCCACCTCCGCCCCCCAGGACTTTGGAGCTTAATTATAACCCACGACCATCTTAACCCCCGCCGCGTTAACCCCGTCTCCAGTTAAACTAACCCCAGTTAAACCCCTCCCGACTTCCCTCTCTTCTATATAAAGCTCCCACGACTCCTCTTCGTCTCCTCCTCCCGGTTACTTGATCCCCAAGCAAACGAGGTTGGATTTGGCTTTGGTTTTGGTTTTGGTTTTGGTTTTGGTTAGCATTTTAACCATCCGGGATCGAAGAGAGAGAGAGATCTAAGGCGTACCTGAGAGGCGGTGGATGTGGGATTGGAACGAAGGATGAGCTGCAACGGGTGTCGGATTCTAAGGAAGGGCTGCAGCGAGACGTGCGCGCTCCGGCCGTGCCTCCAGTGGATCGAGGACGCGGAGGCCCAGGGTCACGCCACTGTCTTCGTCGCCAAGTTCTTCGGCCGCGCCGGCCTCATGTCCTTCATCTCCGCCGTCCCCGAGTCCCAGAGCCCTGGTAATTAACATCACTGCTCGAAAAATCCTAAGCCATTAGCCGCCTAGCTAGCTCTCCTTTTGTCTTCCCGTCGGTGGATCCTGACGCTTATTTTCTGCAGCTCTCTTCCAGTCGCTCCTGTACGAGGCTTGCGGGCGGACGATCAACCCGGTGAGCGGCGCTGTGGGGCTTCTGTGGAGCGGCAAATGGCACCTATGCCAGGCCGCGGTGGAGACGGTTCTCCGGGGTGGCGTCCCACGGCCGTTGCCAGATCTCGACGTCGCGGATCCTTCCGGCGCCAGCGGCGCCGCCGAGGCTGGTGATCTGTACGCTCGTCCCAAGGCTGGGTTCTCGGCTTACTCCCCAGCTAAGCGGCGCAAGGCCGCCTTCTTTTATAAGGAAGAGAAGAGGTCGCCACCGCCATGCGATCTAGATCTATGCCTCTTGCCGAGATTCAACGGCGAAGGAGTTAGACGGCCGGGCTCGCCGTCGATGAACTCGGAGGAGTCGGTGACGACATGCGCCGAAAGCGGTGTGGATCGCGCCGGGGATCTCCACCCGACACTCTTAAATCTCTTCCCCTCAATCCCCCCCTAGATCTCCAAACTCTGTAAGTTTCTATCCCGGTTCCTCCGCTCCGATTTTTCCAGGCTAAATCGGTGACGGCGAGTGGTTTCCCCGTTTTATGGCCGCCGGGAGTGGATTCCATTTTGCGAAGATGACATCGCCGGCGGCCTTTTCACATCCTCGTGGAGTGTAATAGCAGGATTATTCAAATAAAAATCCTTTTTTCCTAAATGCATTATTCGTTATTCATACATAACCTAACTAATTAAATTCCCCTTTTATATCTGTGTATTTTTTCAAAAAAAAAAGTGAATTATTGTCATCTAAAGTTTACGTGTTGGTGTTCTTTGGTTTCCATCAGGGTTTCAAAATACACAAGTTTTCTAATTATATAACTAAATTTTAAGCTGAAAAATTGCTTCTTTCCAGCTATAACCATCCCCTCGTTCTCTGGATAGCTCTCGGTGCCCCTTCAGTTACTCCCCTAAATGGAATCCAATCCACTTGACCTAATTGTGGATCACCCTAGATATATACTGTCAGAGACTCAGAGAGAGAGAGAGAGAGATAGAGAGAGAGACGAACGTAAGCAGCGAAGGTGACTACGTGAGGAGAGAGAGAGAGAGAGAGAGGAGACGGTGGCCTTTGGAGATGAGGAGGAGACACGATAAGGCGTGGAAAAGAATCAAATCCAGTGGATCTGATGGGTGGGGATCGATGGGCGGGACAAAAGCGGTGGGGTCTATCGGGGTACGCAAGTTGGGCGCCGCAGACGTCGTCTGTCCGTCCGTAGCCCACCACCACCACCACCCGCTCCGCCGTGGGCCCATCGGCAAAGGCAGTCCCTCAGTGCGGCGGGTGTCAGCGCGTCGGTTCTTGGCGTTTTCCCACCATCCCGTAGTGGAGATGACGTGGTCTCCCCTCTTTAGCGGGCCTCACGTCTCCTCCTCCTCGCAAGCCAAAACCCCCGTCCCCCATTAATTGCGCCCATTCGCCGCGCCTCGCCTGCGTTCCCCTGCCGCGGGCCCCGCCGTCTCCTCCACTCACCCAGCCACCGCCCTCTCCCTAAGGATTGGATTAAAGATGTCCTCCCCTCCTCCTTTGGGAATCTTCATCGCCGTCCACGATAAGCCTCGCCCATCCATTGGTGCATTCGACGAGATTGGCGACGCCGAATATACGGCTTTGATTGATGGGAATATATATTTGGTGGTTGCCATCTTTGCTCCTCCTCTGAGATGTGGCAACACGCCAATGTGATGCGATGCATGCATCTTCCTTCGATAACTTTGGAAAGAGTGGTATGTATTCCATCCCATTGGCCAGCTCTACCTTCATTGACTTCTATCTTCTACCCCAGAATTCTTCTTTTTAAACTACCTAAATATAACAAAATCATCATCTCCCGATGCTATCCATCGCGCGTGAGAGGACAACTAGTTGATTGAGCACAACCAACGACGATTTCAATCTAAATCGTGCTTTTATAGATTCAATATAAGTATAATATGGTATTTATAATTGTAGCACATCGTAACTAGTCTTTCTCCACTGAATTAAAATACCCCACCAATGTGGTGGTGTATCGTAGTGAACCCAGTGGTTGAGATTTGTATCATCCTGGGTAAGGTCGTTCATTGGAACCTTAGAATGTGTGTGGTTGGGGTTCTATCTGCTCATACCATCATATCAATGATTTAGATATTTCTGAATAGGTTCATAGCATTGATAAAATGCATAGTGAGATTCAAATGCTAAAGATCGGATTCAAACATATATGACCATTGGTATGATGATACCAGGGAAGTCAAGGTAGAAGATAAGTTTTTTTTGAATAGTTGAGCACGAGGGCTAAAACCCCTTCAGGGGACCATCATCCACCTCGAGTAATATCAGGGACAGACCCCCTGATACCCTCAACACCAGCCCCTAAAGCTGCACAAAAATCAAGTGCCCCACGAGCCACGTCATCCGCGCTCGATCATTTTCCTCCCGCAGAATGTACATGAAACTCATATCTTCAAAACTCCATTTAGACCACCAAACGTCATGGACAATCCTGGCACTCCTAGTAGACAATGGGAATTCCCCCTTCAACATCTTAATCCCATACAGGGAGTCACTTTCGACCAGTACCCTACGCAGACCTCGTTTCTTGGCTTCCTCTACAGCCCAACTGGTAGAAGACAAGTTGAACCGTGTGGTTTTCATATCATTATACCAATGACTCAGATGTCTTTCAATTAGATCCAATGATACATATCATTAATAAAATGCTTACTTTGATTCATATGTCAAAGATCTGTATCATTGGATCTAATTGAAAGACATCTGAGCCATGTCATGATGGTATGAGGCAAGTAATGGTACGAGCCAAACTGCACTCGTGGTTATGTGGGTATTTATGCATGCACTGTGAGCCGAGGTAAAAAAGCTTGATTTTTTTTAAAAGAAAAGGCAAAGGCAATTAACTACAATGTCAACCTTTATCCCGATGGAGATTAGATGGAATCGTCAGCTTGCTCTAAGGAATCCCAAGACGTCAGCCAAAACAAAAAAAAAAGGACATTGTTTTTAAGGTGTAAAGAAATGAGGACGATTGCATAAGATTAAAGCCAAGGATGATTGAGTCACACAACATGTTGTTTGTCGCTGCATGGTTGCCTAATCAGTTACGTTTATCCGCTGAATCCCTGTAAAGCTTTCGCTTAGCCATTTAATTTAAGTTGCTGCTGGTATCTTTCCCTTTCTATGGCTCGGCCTGCTCCTTTCTCTCAAGCAACCAATCTCTTCGGTGCGGAAAGAGACTTTTTTTTCTCTTCAATTTTTTTTTATGAGCAGTTGATACTTTGATCAGGCATAAGCTTGATCATGTCGATGATAAGGTACGAAAATACACTTACTAGAATGTGTTTTGAATTCATAAAAATATTTTTAGAAATGAAACGATGACTTTATATCTTTTTTTTTTATTTAACATTATTCATGAAAGTGTGAGCTTATGTATTCTTAATATAATGAATAAAGTTTTGTGCACGTGCCGACGTGACATGTGTATTCGCTAGTCAAAATACCGATTCTGTTATCTATCCAATCGATAGTGGATTACCAATGAGATAGATAAAATAATCGGTAGTGGGCTATCGATTGAATGTATCGGTAGCCCATTACTGATAGCTTCATCTCAGTTCTTTGACTACCGATCTGCATGTGTAATACACATGCCATGTCGGCATGTGCACAAATCAATGCTTTAATATAATATAACACAGTCCTTCAGGTGTGAACTCGAACTAATTCGAAGTACTCTTAGCCCATGTTTGGTTTCCCCATTCCTACATTCAAACATAAAAAATAATTATTATTATTTTATTCTCATTCCATCTACCATCATCACTCTACTTTTTTCTATCCCCATTCCTTAACCCTATTTTTTCTAACCCTATTCCCCCTTAACTCAATTTTTTCTAACCCCATACCAAATTGATCAGCTCGGATGAACGAGTATCCACGCGGATGAGAGAATAAACATTCATGGTCCCAGCGTTTGCTTGATCTCGTCTCGTTTTCAAACAAATGAAGCACATCTAATTACTTTCTCATTTCGCGTCATTTGAACTGAATGTTCGAATAATTTATTGCTAGTTTTAACACGTGAAGAAATTTTCGATCTCTTTTCTAATATCATAGCATTATGCAATTATTTCACTAAGACATATTTTCTTTAAGGGATTTTTACATGCATGCCACTTAGACGTATCATTCACAAATTTCTCTCTTCATTTTTTTTTTCCAATTATACATTCTTTACCAAAAAGACAACTTTTTTAAATACCATATGTTTGGATTGAGAATAAGTATGCATAAACCTCATTTATACATACAAAAATTTTATTCATAATATTACATAACTACATTTAGGAGCCGTTTGGATTGAGGATAAGATAAGTTTATATGTTGGATAAAATAAAAGTTATGCAAACATTAAAATTAGTTATGTAAGATTGTGAATAAAGTGTTTTGATGCATAAATCGGGTTTATGCATCCCAACACTTTATTCATAATCTTACATAACTACCTTACATGATTATCTTTAATACTTACATAACTTTTACTTTTTATCCATTATGCAAACTTATCCTATCCTCAATCGAAACGGGCCCTTAATGTTTACATAATTTTTATTTTATTCGCAATGCAAACTTATGGTATACTCAATTCAAATAACTTATCTTATACTAAATCCAAATGGACTCTAAAGTTATTTTTATAAAATGTTATTGGACTATGTCGTGTGCTGTTAAGAGACAACGGTGATAGATCGAGTGAATTATTTTAATGTCCATTTGCTGGAGGATGACTCTCTCCTACATACTTAAGACCTAATAACAAAGGACACGTCGACAATTTCCACATATTTTTCTGAATACGATACATTTGAGTTCCATATATGGCAAGATACAATGGTTCTCTCGAAGAATCTTTCCATTTAGATGTTCCAAGTTATATTAAAAATGTCAAAAACTAATAAATAAAGTTCAAAGTAAATTGCAACTAAATATTTTTTAATCACAATCATACTCAAATAAAAAATCGGATTAAGTGACAGCTCGTAAAATTAATCCTCTAGATGCCGATCCCGGAATAAGTTAAGTGGCGTTTGACCTGAATTAGCCCAATTTCCATTCCATCCAAAGTCCAATTAGATTTTGAAATAAATAGGAGTTATTCCCGAAAATAATTTCCCTATTTCCTATTTTCCTAACAAACCCCGTTAAGATGGGAGGAAGAAGATAAGAAGGAAGAAGGCGAAGCTCGTACAGCGAGGGGGTACAGGCCAACCCACGCCAACTGGGCCGACATGTGCGCGAGGCGATGGGAGGCGCATCACGTGGGCGTCGGCGCCCCATGGCTCACCAGCCGAGGTGGCCGCCGCAATCGTTGACTTACCACCGCCGTCCTCGGCCACGGGTGATGTCCCCACGTGATCGACCGGTCCTCGCTCCGTCGTCGTCATCCCCATGTGCTCCAATCTACGGATAGATCGCCTTCCCCGACCCTTCCTGGACACGAGGAGATAGGCGGGGCCCAACCTTCCACGCGACATCCCATGCATCTCGGACCTACTACCCTTGTGCCTATCCACACCCTGTCGGTGGACGTATGATGCCCCCCCTCGACCTAGGGAGAGGCCGAGGGCGACCCTGGGCGGCGCCGCCGCCTCCTCCGCCACCAAATGGGACACCTCCACGTCCACGGATCCCACCACCCTCACACGGCAACGATCACCTCCCAATCCCATTATTATGGTACAGGGACGGGGCAACTATTATTAGTTGACTAAGATAATTTTGTTTGAATCTAGACCGTGCTAATACGAGGAGATGGGGTTGTGGATTCCCAGATGGTTGGTCTGGAGATTTTTACAGGCGTGATGGATCCAAGACGACGACTGTGGGAAGCTAACAAAGGGTGAGACGGGTGAGCACCTGGGAGTCTGTCCGGACAAGAAATATGGGGATGGCCTAAAAGGCCCCTCAGTCATCCATTTTAGCGGGACCTCATCTCTAATATTTTACAGATTTGGATCCTAAATAATCAAAATCCTAAATTTATCCTCTGATTTCCCTTAGCATTAATGACCATGGATGTGACATGGTAGACAAAAAGTCTTGTTGAGGGGAAGGCATTTCGAGAGCATATGGTAATGGCCACGTGGCGTGTTTTCATTCGTCCATGTAAGATTTAAAAATAAAAAAAAACGTCCCGTCGACGTGAGACGAGAGGCTGTCTCTTACTCATGCCTTCTCCTCCTTCCTGCCAGTAGAAGCTTCTCCCCGCCAAAATTCTCATGGTCATCTCTTTCTCCCCTTCACCTACTTCACCTGCATCCTTGTATGACATTCTTCTCCCTTGGAGATAGCAGTGTTCTTCCTTGGAGGAAGACATGGATGTGGACATGAGAAGCATTGAGCTGCATCTCCACTACAATGGGCAGGTCGATGCCGTTCGTCCTTCCTTCGGCATGTCGGCCATAGTAGGGGATGTCCATCAAAGTTTTTTGCACCTTTTTCGGCCGCGAGATGACCCCCTGTTATCTTTGTCCCTTGGCAGACCGAGGATAACTGCAACGTCTATAGGCCTAAGCTCTGCTATGTTTCCCCCAAGGGAAAATCGCAGCCCCTACTTGTGATTGCACATCATGTAGTCTAATAACACATTGTCCTGCTTGATGTCCGGCAAGTCAAGGAAGTGGCTGAATGGTGTTTGACGGATGATTTTAAGGTGCACATCCGCGGCGTACTTTCGTGCGGCCTCCTTGATCTTCACCGCAAAATAGTTGGCCACAAACGGAGTTCTCCCCGGCTCACTGCTCGATTCATCTGTACGATTGTATACACGCGTTAAATAAAATAATACATGTACATAAGGACACATATTAACGGGTATAAACAATGACACGATGTTAACAACGAGCATAAAAGGTGCGCAACACAGCATGTAAAATAATGCATGAAACAAAATAACATGACTGAATATCATCGGGTATAAACATATACCCGATGTTAACATGGAGCATAAAAGGTCCACAAAACAGCATGTAGAAAAATGACGATCACAAAATACCATAAGTTAATATCATCGGGTATAAAAATATGCGTGATCCATAGAATGAAATAAATTTAGATTTCTCGTTGCAATAAGGGTTTGTAGGTGTTCTTCTACACACTAAAGTAGAGTAAAGCTACCTTTGGGTTTGGGTTAAAGACTTTGGATTTTCTTGGCCGCTATTACAATAGTTGTTTCCATGGCTTTGGCAAACGCATTCGAAGTACTCCTTCCATTTCTTGGGCGATTGGGTGGACTCCAAATTTGGGCCGTAGGGTATGGCAACCGCCAGAGAAGACTCGTAAACATTGTCGGAGAAACGTATGGGGGGGTTTGAAGGATCGGGAGAAGAAACGCCGGGTTAGAAACATGAGGCTTGTTTTTACGGGTAGGATTTAATACCCGTGGTTGAAGTCTGGTTTTGGCGCGAGGGGCAGCCACTTCATATCGTCACTTCATATCGTGACGTCGCGTCTTCGCTGACGCGCCGTACAGCCAGCGAATGCAAACACGCCATGTGGCCACTAACATACACTCGTCTCGAGTCTCGTGCCGGTTCAAATGCCTAGGAAGGTTGTTGAGCCGGATGGCCATTTATGACCATTAATGATGGGGGAATCTAAGGGTAGTTTCGGGATTTTTAGAATTTGGGGTCCGAATCTGCAAAATTTTATAGGGTTGGGGTCTCGGTCTGCTATTAGTGATGACTGGGGGCTTTTAGACAAAAAGTCCCGTGAGTTATTATTACATAGGCCCGTTATTGAAGGATTCTGGATAGGATCGATGTCCAAATGAAAAAAATGGAATTGATATCCTCCCATTTGGAATTTATTACAGTGATCCAAATCAAGCCTATGAAATAAAGGGGGAATCGGTCAGGGTCCAAAGCATCCCTGATTTGCCATCAAGTCCGGACAGTGTTTCTTACCGGGCTTAAGTCCAATTTAGAAAGCAAATGATACAAATTCCCTTTTTGCAAACTCCCCTCCTCTCTTTTTCCCGTGACCCTCCTTCACCACCGCGCCACCCCCGCCCTGACGCCATCCCAGCCGGCCACCATCTTCATCACAACCCCGCGACTCCACCTCCGCCGTTCCTGTCACAGTTTGTTGTCTTCACGACCCTTCGATGACCTTCTTGACGACCCCAAACCCACAACCACTGTCTAAACGCCACCAACCAATCACCTCGAGCCATGAGGCCTTCTCCGGCCACCTCTATCACCGTCCAAGACCTCCATCACCTCCATAAAAACCCCCACGACCTCGGACGGCGCTCGTCCACCATCCAACCTCGTCTCTGACGCCACCCGCGGCTAGGGATGGCAACGGGGCGGGGTCCATCTTCCCTCTTATAGTTACCGCACCCCGAGCCCGGCCCCGTACCGCACACTTGAACCTCGCCCCCATCTCACCCCAAAATTTTTTAATATATTAAATACATTATATCTAATAACACACTAAAGAGTTATCATCTTAAAAAACAATCCAAACAAAACTAAATAATAGATGTAGATTATGAATTTAGGATAAATGGGTTAAGACTTTTTAGGAAAACGAATTATAGCGGGGTAAATTATCACTATATTAATTATAAATTTTCAATCGGCGCGGGGGCGGGACGGGGGTGTCCTTCCCTGACCCCGCCCTGACCCCGATCGGGGTGTTACATACGTCCCCCAAACCCGATTCCAAACCCGTTTAGGGTCCCTCGAACCTGCCCCATTAGCGATGGGTTGGGGTGGGACCCCGTCAGGGCGGGGCAAATTGCCATCCCTACCCACGCCCATCCAAACCGCCGCCGCCTCCGTCGAAGGCCTTCGTCGCTTGCAAACCCTCTCGATGTTACAGGAAGACATCCCATGACCTCCTCAAGCGATCCTCAAACCGCCACCGATCGTCGTCAAACTTCACATCTCTTCGCCGCCCATCGGAGAACACGTCGAGGAAAAGTCACGGGGCGTCAACGGTGTCGAATCTGAGGATTTCAAAGGTTGTGGTGGTCGGAGATTTGGCGACCTCTTCCTCCAAACTCCACCGTTGCCGACGGTCGGAACCTTCTCGCCGTTGATCAACGCTAGAGCATCCACAACCATCTGATCCTCCTTACTTCCTCAATAAACTTAAATAGATATGAGTTGATGCAGTTAGGAGGGCATTTTGATCATGGAAAAAATAGAATTAACCATAACTGTCTGTTTTTGGACTAAACGCCTCAAGAAATATTAAGTGGATTGTATATTGATTAATTTCCTAATTTTAAACATATTGCCAAATAACCGTAAAATAAAAGAGACCCGATGTTTTTGGACTAAATGTCTTAAAAAATATTAAGTGAATTATACGTTGATTAAATAAAAGAGACCAGTGTATGATGTTTTTGTTGTCAGTATTTTTTTAGTTTTAAATTGAATTATGTTGTGGAAATTAGACATTAATAATCGTATTTCATGAGTGATTGTAAGATATAAAAAATTGTTTGTCGCTTTATTGGTTTACATATTTCGTATAATTAGATCTTGACAATTTATTGTCAAACACTTGGTTATTATTGTTGAGTTTGTGGAGCGTGATCATTCCGGACCCGACCATGACGCACTACGCAGAGCTGACGGGGTCCGGGGCAGCGCCCCGTTGGGGATCGACCTAGGAATTGGATTTGAAGATCCGGTTATAGGGGTAGTTTATGTAATTTTCTATTCCCTATGTGTGTCGAAACCTTAGGATGTGAGGGTGTGTATGGGCGGCCGTCATTGTAACTGGGAATTGGCTCTTTGCCTCTGAGATAGTGAAAACCTCCAGCGACTCTGTGGATATTCTAGGGTGAATCACGTAAATCTTGTGTCTGTGCTTGCTTCTTCTTCTTCCACCTCTCTTCTAGATCCTAACAATTATGACCCACTTTGAGTTTGAAAACAATAGTTTCATGAGTGAATGATATGGGTTGTTTATGTAGGGATTGACATGGCCAAACGTGGCAGGCCTGGATTGACCGTAGAACGCCGCCAAAAACTACAAAAAAACAAAAAAAAAAAATCTCCAAATGGTGTGACTCAAATCATTTGCCTTTTTTTTAAAAAAATCTCAACATCTACTTTTAGTTTTAAAATAGCTTGTATTAATAGATCGACTGTTGCTCTATTTTCTATTGATATTGCATTTTTTTTGTTGAAAATATACCACTTTTTTTTTTTTTTTTGTGAAATCACTATCATAAAATTGAGACAAATTATTGTCAAACTCTCGATTTATCATCCATTACTGAGTTGGCAAACAATACTTTAATGTGAGAAATAATATACATCCTCCCATAAAGATTTGGATCCAAAACCCTCTATCTTTCAAGTGTGAATTATTTTTCACTTTTATCATACATTATCATAGTCTCTGGATTATGAGCCACCTCGATAAACGCGACCCATTTGATAAATTTCTTATTGTCTTGAAACCAGCTGAGGCACAGGATTGAGTACAAAACGTGTGCCCATCAACAGTATAGATTGATAGATGATGGCATGCTTATCAACAACAATCAGAGGAATAAATATCTCAACATCCATCCTCAAGATGGCCCCAATTTCCCATCGACATCTGTCTAAAGATAAGATTCTAATACTGTTCAAAATCCAAATCAGCATCCGTGACCTGCCACCAGCACCTGTCAGGAACGATGATAGCTAAACCCGGGAAAGAGACATTACAACAATAGAGGGTTAACTATTCATACCAGGAACGATGATAGCTGAATCTTTCATGACAGCAATGCCTCAGGACTCACTTACTGTGGTCTGTTCTTCCGCACATAGAATGCAATTATGACAGCAGAAGCTAAAAGCTCAACAACTAAATGAAAAGATTTAATTGAACAACTTGTTCAATTAGATCTGTATTCACATAAGCAGCTTAGAACAAAAAATGACGCAGAAACAGCACGCAAATCATATGTTAATAATAAGAACACATTTGATATGTACATCAAATTTCCTTTGATCAAAATGGTAAGAATTACAACAACCCAAGTTGGAAAAAGACCTCCTATCTAACCCACTATGGATGCAAAAGAACATATGAATCGGCTGAACTATGGGAGATTAGCAAGCAGAACCAGAGCATCTCAACTCTAGTTAGAGAAGGAAAGGTGTTCGTGGCGTTAGTACTTCCAAAATATCATCATGGTGTCAGCTGCACAGTTCCATCACTCTTCTTTTGCATTTTAGTTGCAGTATGTGTCCTCTCAGGCTACATTGTTTTACCTGTTTCCGAAATCTTGGTCAGGATCTCAACTAGGGAAATTCAATGAATAAAGACAAAAGACAGCACTTGCCTGTAATGATGCTAGCGTAGACAAGAGATCTCTTGATTGATCTAGCAACTCACGTTCCTGTGCTGTTACTTTAGAGAGTTCAGCCAGCACAGAACTCATCCCTTCAACCTACAGATGTATAAAGATCATTTAGACTGAGTGAAAATGGAAATGTATATATACAGGAATGCAAATATGAAAAGCCATCACTCTAATGGATTTTATCAGGAAAAAAGTGATGTGTTAGAGCCATAGGTCAATTGCCTACTAATGCTGCCATACTCTTAGGCTAGTGCACAGACTCCATACTTGACCATCACGACTCATCAATCTCTATCTTGGACCTGACATATCTAGGATTGTCCGATGGACTCCACAAGGGCTAACACCAGCCTATGCATCAGAGCAAGAGTTAGCAAGAGTCTGAAGGGTAGTTCACTTGGACCAAGACATGTTGAGGAAACAGTAAAACCAAGTTGAAACTACTTCCTAGGAGATCTGTGTCGAGAGACAAGGGGACTGATGAACCAAGAAGTTGAAGATTGAAGCAAAAGCAAAGCCCCAACCTAGCCAATAATAAGATTATCAAAGCATGTCTCCTTCTTTCCTGTCATCTTTACTTAAGGTGAGAAGATTATTTTGAGGTTCTTATGACCAATCACAAGTTATTCAGTGATCCAGGAGAAATTTTGCGATTGAGGTTTTGTTTCACAATGCATTTGAAACCTTACAACTAATCCAGGAGGATGAGGCTAATCAATGTGGAGTTAATTTTAGTTAACAAGGTGTAAGGCTCTTTTTTACCCAAAAGATGTTGGACATTATGCAATAGATTTCTAAATACTCAACTTAAAGCCGTATTATAGGGAAATGTGGATAAAATATCAAGCTAACCCAGCAATCTCCAATAAAGCACCGGCAAGAATTTTCTACCTTGTAAGATCATGGGAATAGTGTGCATAGTGGAATAGATTCATATTGTAGTCACGCACAATAATTCGTCTATAAAATGTATGGAGTCATGCATAAAAGCTAGCTTACTTTACACAAAATGGCATGTGATTTCAAAATTTTATGCCAGTAACAATCCCCATCTAGGTCAAAGAACTCTATAGTTGTGATATCTAATAAGAGCATTTAAGTATACGCTAGGAAAACCCCGGTGCACATTAAGATAAGTTTTTAAAAAATTTATGTGCTAGCCCACACTATGTACTAGGTATTTTGAGCAAAAAATTCATATTTTACATTTGGCAAAACCCAGTTGCACCCAGATGGTACCACTTCAACTATCGGAGTCTAAGGTCTTATCATAATGCACCAATGCAAGGCAAGGAAATGAATTTGATAATATTCTAATGCAAGAGACATCTTGGTCTTCCTTGGAGGGAGGTAGTTAGCCTAAAACAGTGACATGGCATCCTCTGTTTGATCCCAACTCAGATCAGTGGGACGCAGTGGTTCAGGTGGGTACAATCTTCAAGTGATCCAAAAGGACCAAAACACCTCTTTGATGCTAGCTGACCTCTCCTAAGGAGAGCCCTATATTCAATCTATCAAGTGCAAAACTTTAATGCAAGCCATAAGGATAAATTGCAAAGAATTTATGCGTAAAGATCAAGGATTAGGTAAGCTATATACTTTCGACAATAACGAGCATATTGAGGTGGCCATGGCCTGCATCATATCAACTGCTGAGCCAACAGCATCTTTCACTTCCTGCAAGTCTGCCTGTGGAAGAAAAATTGACTCTAATAAAACAATGGGATCAAACTCAATTACTTAGTACTTGATACAATTGAAAATGTTAAGGCACGAACCCTTGCTCTACCAACAACTGGAAGGCGGAGAGTGCTGGCCTTTAGTGCTTCAATAGCTCCTGATAATGAATTTGAATGGTCTCGGTCCACCAGGGACCACTCATCCAGATAGGTCATCTGAGTAGATCAAAGGAGCAAAAAGCTATAAGAAGATAATTAAAGTACATCATGCATATTCACATTCCTAATCATTACTGTAGAAAAGGGCCACTATGGCTATAAATTCATATAGTAGATTGATGGGTTGCAGTTGCTTAGTCCCAGGCATCCACCAGTGCAACACACATATAGTAGGAGACAACTCGGGCGCAGCATGCCCAAGAAGCAGCAGCAACAAAGATGGAAGTTCCAGCAATAGCAGAAGATGGTCAGCAGGAATAGAAGGAGATCTCCAGCAGAAGTTCTATTTATTTTCTGCAGTAGTTGCTGTTTTAATTCCTGTTATTGCTTAGGTCCTCAATTGATGCTGGATTGCTGGCAAGTAGTAGGAATCAATCTCCTTATAAAGAGAAGTATGTACTCGTTGCGGGGCAATTAACAAGTATTTTCTCCTATCTTCTATCTCCAGTTCTTCTTCTCCACTCCAGAGTCCTTCCTCTCCTTGATTAGTACCTTATATTTTATTAGTTCCAGAGAAGTGCCAGCTACTGCTCATATTTTATTTCCTTATAAGAAAAACACTGAAAAACTAGAAGAAAAAATAGAAATTTTAATCTCGCCGAATGGCAAGAAAACTTAGTGGACCAGAAATGCACAGTGACCTGATAGAAGATATCCCTATTCAAGTAGTGAAGCTTGTGTTTGTAAGGGAAACAAAATGAACAAACTAGACTATATTCCATGCAAGAAGATTGGACATTGAACTATAATAGATTACAGTGAAGATTGTCCAGCATATAACAATCCATTGATTGAAACCATAATAGATTATATGAGAACAATCAAATTTATGCTAAAGTGGAACATGTATATGCTAAAGTGGTTATCTCAGGATATCTACAAATTTCCCTGCAACCTCATCCAACATGCTTGTCTGTTTCTTGATGTAGCATGAAAAGGCAAATAGATAGGCCATTCAAGGTTTAAGCAATAGAATTGCTTTCTAAATGTGCTTGTGTGTACAATTTGGTACTACAAAATGCAAAACGACCAAATCAGAAAGCTATAGAGATGCCCGAAAATATTGTTGTGAACAATCAAATGCAAGTCATTCAACTTCATCAAATACAAGGTATTTCTACCAACCAACATTGACAACAAAACTGAAAGCTAGCAGGGACGAGGGATAATTGAGTTCCTAAACATGATCAACAAACTAAAAGCTACCAACCAGCATTGACAACGAAATTGAAAGCTAGCAGACATCCTGTTTAGCAAATACATAAAAGCACACAATTAACAAGCTAAATTTAATATGATTGCATTGGGCATTGAAGGCCAAACCATGACGGCAATCACATGTGAAGCGTCTCTTTGAGCAGTGGAAACAATAGTCAACTTAGAACAACAACCCTCAAATCGAAAACCGAATGAAATCCAAGAACATCAACAACCCCCAAATCGAATAGGGCTCAGAAATGCTTAATTCGCTATATATATACATGAAATCGTCCCAGAAACGAAAAATGATAGGGGATCATAGGCAAAAATGATAGGGGATCAGAGACAAAAAAGGGATCAGAAGGGACTTCGCAAACATAACGGAGAGAGACCAAATGTAGCCGGAGGGAGCAACCAAACCCTCAAAGCTTCGCGCCGTCGAGGAGAGGAGGGAGAGCCGGGAGCTGCGGGCCGTAGGGGAGGGGATGGAGAGAGAGCAACCAAGGCCTAGGTGGGAGAAAGAGAGCAGCCACCCACCAGCAAATCCTAGGCGGGAGAGGAGAGTATCGGGCTGGGGAGAGGAGGTATCGGGCAAATGGGTGGAATGGTGGAATTAATTCCACTCACTTAAGTTTCCATTCCACCCAGTTTTGTTGTTTCCACCAATATTTTGGGTGGAAACATTTGAGTGAAAAGTGGTGTTTTGGGTGGAATGGAGGAAATGTTTCCACCGTTTCCCACCCCAACCAAACATAAGAAAACTGGGTGGAATGGTGAAAACATTTCCATTCCACCAGCATTTCCACTGCAACCAAACACCCCCTAATTCTCTTCCAACAGCCCCGAATCCCTTGGTAGGATCTGCAGCACGAGCAGAGTCCTATCATCGATTATGCTACTCTCCTCTTTTAGCTTTTCCACCATGATAACCTGATCCTTGAAATTCGCCACTCAACCTCATTTACACCCAAAACGCAAGGCAAAAGAAATGTGGGCACATGGTTTCTGAGACAACAAGTTGCACTAGGAACACATGGTTCCTGAGACAGCAAGTTGCACTAAGAACACATGGTTCCTGAGACAGCAAGTTGCACATGGTTCCTGAGACAGCAAGTTGCACTAAGAACACATGGTTCCTGAGACAGCAAGTTGCACATGGTTCCTGAGACAGCAAGTTGCACTAGGAACACAACAATATTTTCAACTCACCCAGAGGTGAGTCTAAGCTTTCATAGATTTGAAATGTATATACTTACAAATCATGCAGGCATGGCAAACTAAGCCTTCTAGCAATTATGATGATTTTTCTTGCGTCTTTTTCTCCAACTATAGCAGTAAATTCTGGCTATAGTCAATGCAAATTTGCCAAAAAACTAAGATGTTTTACCCTGTAGTGGCCAAACAGGCTTCATACTCTAAAGATCCATGAGATATATACCTCATCCTATAAAAAAGTTCAGACCTGTCAACTCTCTCTCGCACTCTGATAGGCTCTGCTTGTGGGTGCAGGTCTAACACCAGCACAATCGGATAACAGCAGAGTACTAACAGAGGAGAAGTTAGCTGCGAGGGAAAGAAGAAGAAGAAGGAGGAGGAGAAGAACATTGAGGAAGATTGATATATTCATTCATATCTGTATTCCTCCTTACAATGCTTTAAATAGAACATCCTCTCATAATGATGAACTATTGACAGCTATCAATGCAAGACAATTAAGGAACTGCTTATTAAGAAAGTTCTAATTGCAGTAGCTAATATGCTTTTATTAGGAAACTCCACATCTTCAATCTTTGCTAGAGCTGGCCATTTCCGAAGTAGGAAGGTGCTTGCCTCGTCTGCTGTAGGTGAGGATCTGCTGCTGCTTCTGCTGGTCTGGCTGCCTATCATTCCAACCCCCATCAAGACAGACCTTGTCCTCAAGGTCTATAGCAGGGAATCTTAATGCCAATTGCTCATATGGTTCCCAAGTTGCATCCTCTGCCAGCAGTCCAGACCATGTCACCAATGCTTCTTTAATAAACTTGCCATGGTGCTTAACCCAACGGAAGTCAAAAATCAGCTCAGGCTCAATGACCATGTCTCCGGAGTCCTCGAATGTCGGAAGCTGAGGCTACAAATGTTCACAATCGCCAAGTTTTTTCTTAAGTTGGGATACGTGAAACACTGGGTGAACTCTAGCCGTCGTAAGAAGGTCGAGACGGTAGGCCACTTTACCGACCCGATCACGAACTTGGAACGGCCCATAGTAACGGGGTGCTAGCTTCTTGTAGGCTCGGAATTGGATGGAAGTCTGGCGGTAGGGTTGGAGTTTAACGTACACCCAATCCCCAACTTGGAGTTCCACCTCCCGCCGATGCTTGTCGGCTTGAGTCTTCATCCTATTGTGGGCAAGCACCAAGTTATCTTTGAGGAGCCGAAGAATTGTGTCCCTCGAGCGAAGCTCAGAATCCACCAAGGCGACGGCCGACGAGTGCGGCTCGTAGAGAACGAGAGTGGGGGCTGGTCTGCCGTAAACCGCCTCAAATGGTGTCATCTGAGAAGCTGACTGGTAGGATGTATTGTACCAGAACTCCGCCCAAGCAAGCCACTTCGTCCAGTGCTTTGGTCGTTGGCCCGCAAAGTAGCGAAGATAAGTCTCAAGGCATATGTTCAACACTTCCGTCTGACCGTCCGTTTGAGGGTGGTAGGCGGTGCTCATCTTCAATGTAGTGCCCTGAAGTTTGAAGTATTCTCGCCAAAAGGCGCTCACGAAGACGGCATCCCGATCAGTGACGATGGAGCGAGGGACGCCATGCAATCGGACAATCTCCCGAGCGAAGACGTCGGCCACGACCTTTGCAGAGTAGGGGTGCTTGAGAGGGATGAAGTGACCGTACTTGGTGAGGCGGTCGACCACCACCAAGATGACAGACTAGCCCGACGAGACTGGTAACCCATCGATGAAGTCCATGGCGACGTCGTCCCAGACTTGGTGAGGGATGGGCAGAGGGTGCAAAAGACCCGCCGGAGCCATAGCTTCATACTTGTTGCGCTGGCAGGTGTCGCACGAGCGCACATACTCGCGGATGTCACGGCGCATGCCGTCCCAGTAGAAGTTAGCCGCCAGCCGTTTGAACATACGCAGGACCCTTGAGTGGCCGCCCAACGGTGTGTCGTGGAACTCGTGGAGGAGAGCTGGTTTCAGGGCGAAGGAGGGAGGCAGGACGAGTGCCCCATTATGCCAGAGGTCCCCGTCGCGTAGGACATAGTTGCCGGAAGAGTCCTCCCCTGCTTCGATCCGCCCTCAGATGGCCGCGATGTGTGGGCTGGCGTGACAGTCGGCACGAAGCTAGTCCAGCCAAACCGGTGTGGGTGCGGAGACGGCGTAGACCGTGGGTGGGTTGGCGGTAGCATCATCCCCAGTGCCGTCGCGGGTATCCGTGGTATCGCCGCCTAAACCCCTGTTTTGGCCGTCGGCGTCCTGATGGAGACGAGACAGAGCATCGGCCACACGATTCTCTCGGCCTGGTCGATAGACGATCTCGAAATCAAACCCGAGAAGCTTGACAAGCCACCGTTGTTGCTCCCCGGACGTGAGGCGTTGCTCGAGAAGATGTCGGATGCTCCGGTGATCAGTCTGGATTTGAAAACGCCTCCCCAGCAAGTAGTTGCGCCAGTGCTTGACAGCGTACACAATGGCCATAAGCTCCTTCTCATATGTAGAGCGGCCCTGGGAAGTCCTTGAGAAAGCCTTGCTGTAGAAGGCCAGGGGACGCCCGTCCTGCATGAGTACCGCTCCAATGCCGCGGCCTGAAGCATCCGTCTCTAAGGTGAATGGTTTGGAGAAGTCTGGCAAGGCCAGTACCGGTGTAGTGGTCATTGCCGTTTTGAGGGCTTCAAACGCCGTCGCCGCGGCCTCGTCCCAGATGAATCCCTGCTTGGAAAGGAGACGAGTTAGTGGCTCAGCGATCTTACCGAAGCCGCGTACAAATTTCCGGTAGTAGCCGGTCAACCCCAAGAATCCACGGAGGGCTTTCACCAAATGTGGACGCGGCCAGGCCTCCATGCATTGAATTTTGTCTGGATCTGCCGCCACGCAGTCTCCGGATATAACATGACCTAGGTATTCGACTTGTGGGCGCCCGAACTGGCACTTCTGCATGTTGACCACCAGTTGATTTGAGCGGAGGGTTTGGAGGACCCAACGCAGGTGAGCCATATGGTCTTCCCAAGTCCTGCTATACACCAAGATATCGTCAAAAAAAAACCAAAATGAAACGGCGAAGGGCTGAACGGAAGACATCATTCATGACAGATTGGAAAGTGGCCGGGGCATTCGTCAGGCCGAAGGGCATTACGAGGAATTCGTAATGACCGTCATGTGTGCGGAACGCGGTTTTGGGGATGTCCGCCTCGGCGACGCGAATCTGGTGATACCCGGCCTTGAGATCCAACTTGGTGAATAGCGATGCCCCGTAGAGCTCATCCAACAGCTCGTCAATGACAAGAATAGGATAGCAGTCCCTGACCGTGATATCGTTGAGGGCCCGGTAGTCCACGCAGAAACGCCAAGAGCCATCCTTTTTCTTGACCAATAGGACGGGTGACGAATACGGGCTGGTGCTCGGTCGGATGACGCTGTCCTTCAACATCTCTTGCACAAGCCGCTCTATCTCCGTCTTCTGGGCATGGGGGTAGCGGAAAGTACGCACATTCGCAGGTCATGCGCCCGGTAGAATAGCAATTCGATGTTCTTGAGCTCGAAAAGGCGACAGTGTCCTGGAAGCTAGGAAGACGTCACTGAACTCATCAAGCAGAGCAGCCAAGGGAGACGGAGAATCTGGTGGGGGCATGTCTGGAGCCGCGGCCTGCACAGACAATAGCCAGTAAGCAACGACGTCGGTTTGCAACCATCGAGAAAGAGAGTGGAGGCCCCCTGGTGCGGCTGGAGATCGCGCATCCCCTTGAATCAAATGTGGAGCACCATTGATGGTGAACCGCATGGTGAGCTGGTCCCAATTGCAAGCGACAGTCCCCAGCCGACGAAGCCATTGAACGCCGAGAAGCACGTCGGAGCCTTGCAAATCCAATGGGTAAAGGTCGACCTGGAACCCATAGCCTTGTATTCGCATGTCCACCGCGCGGCAGATCTCCTGACAAGAAAGCCGCCTGCCGTCGACGACCACCACCCCAAATGGCTCAGCGGCGGAGAGCATGCAGTGTAGCTTGGGCACTAGTCTCGCGCGGACAAAATTGTGGGTACTCCCACTGTCAATAAGGACGGAGACAGGGCGCCCGGCAATCACCCCCGTGACCCTCATGGTCCTCGGCGCGGCATAGCCGGACATGGCGTGAATAGAGATGGCGGCGTCATCATCAGCGAGGGTCCCCTCCTCGGGCGAATCCGTCGGGGATTCGTCGTCGAACGGCAGCTCCGCTGCGTCAAGGAGGAAGAGTTGCTGACGCTTGCATACGTGACCCTTGGTGAATTGCTCATCACAATTGTAACACAACCCTTTTTCCCGGCGAGCTTGCATCTGCTCCCATGTCAGCCGTCGAAATCCGACGCCGGCCGGCACCGTAGGATCCGTGCCATGATGTCCCACCGGAGCGCGGCCCAAAAGCCCCGCTGTGTTGCCCTTTGGAGGAACAGAGGAAGACCGTGCGGACGGTAGGGAAACCGGACGTGTGAACGGACGCCTGGACTTCGCGAGCTTCTCTTCCTGTGCCCGAGCTAAACAGTAGGCATGGTGGACGGTCTTGGGGTTGAAGAGCTGGACGTCTAGCCGGATGTCCTCCCGTAGGCCGCCCATAAAGCTTCCGAGCAAGGCGGACTCCGGCCATCCTCGTACGCGAGTTGCTAAGCGCTCGAACTGAGCTTGGTAGTCACGCACCGATCCGGTTTGTTGTAGCTTGGCGAGGGTGGCATCAACGTTCTCGTACTCGGAGCAACCAAATCTAGAGCATAGGGCCTGCGAGAACTCCCACCAAGACGCCCGCGGATGGATGGTTTCATACCAACGGTACCAATGGATAGCTTCTTCTTCTAGGTGGAGGATTGCGACGGTGATCTTGTCGGCTTCCGCCGTGCCCTGACCGCGAAAGAAGTGCTTGGCCTTGTAGAGCCACCCGACTGGGTCATCGCCGGAGAAGGTGGGGAAATCAGCTCTCACTTTGGTAGAATAAAAAACGCCGGCATCACCACCGCGAGGAGGCGGACGCCCGCTAGAAGAGTTGGCAGAACCCTCGAGCCCTTTGTCGAGGCTATCCTTGTCTTTGAGAAGCAAGGCTACAGAGGACATGATGGTGTCCACGTTAGCCTTGAGAGCCTCGACGGATTCGGCGTGGTGCTCGGAAGTCTCAGTGTGCCGGAGAAGGGCTTGTTGAATCCCATGGATCGCGACCTCAAGGGTCGCCACGCGGTCGTCCGTCGTGAGAGAGCGAACGCCGGAGGCCATGGCTCTGGTACCAAATGATAGGCTATGCTTGTGGGTGCAGGTCTAACACCAGCACAATCGGATAACAACAGAGTACTAACAGAGGAGAAGTTAGCTGCGAGGGAAAGAAGAAGAAGAAGGAGGAGGAGAAGAACATTGAGGAAGATTGATATATTCATTCATATCTGTATTCCTCCTTACAATGCTTTAAATAGAACATCCTCTCATAATGATGAACTATTGACAGCTATCAATGCAAGACAATTAAGGAACTGCTTATTAAGAAAGTTCTAATTGCAGTAGCTAATATGCTTTTATTAGGAAACTCCACATCTTCAATCTTTGCTAGAGCTGGCCATTTCCGAAGTAGGAAGGTGCTTGCCTCGTCTGCTGTAGGTGAGGATCTGCTGCTGCTTCTGCTGGTCTGGCTGCCTATCACACTCCTACCACTAGCTTTCATATTTTACATCTTGTCGTAACTGCCAATTCAAATGACATAGTGCTTCCTACGAAAAGGACGGCAGTCACACAATGTTGCTATGACTACGAGACAATGAAGACCTCTTACTAGGGTTGTTTTGCTACTCTTTTGGTAAAATCTGCACATTGGTAAGCTCTCTCTATAAACTTATAACAACCACAACCAAAAAATTGTCCCATCCTGTAGATTAGATGTCAAACTAGCCCACTTACTGATTTCTTCGTATTCCATAGATTGCATCAATAAAGCTAATTGTACTTAAAGAAAATTCTTTATTGTCTAACATATCATCCTGAGACAGTCTCCTAATTAAATGCAAAATGAGTTTAGGATAGGAAAAAACACATTATTACTGAGAAAAATAACTAGGGGAGAAGCCTTACTTGCCCCTTAAGAATGAAAGTTAGCTTGAGCCTTTGTTTCAGTGCTTGTAGTTTGGTTCTTTTACTTGTCACAGAATCACGCATCTCTGAGGCAGCTATCCATGCATTGTAGAGACTTTTCTGTTCCAGATCAAAAGAAGAAAACAAGGGATAAAATGTTAAAGAATGTCAACGCAAATCAAACTAGAATAAACCATGCAATAGTATCAATTCACAAAATGAATAGGAGAAATATTAGGAATTAGAGGTAAAAAATAAAACAAGATGTTCAAAGTTGTGCATATTGCGCCAAGACAAACACATGAAGTGAGTAATAATGGCCATCTTTCCCATTCAAGGACCATTAGCCTTTTCCATTCAATGCTCATCCTCATACCTTTGATTTTATATTACATCGCTCCACCCTCTGGATGTTACTAAAATCCACAAACAATTATGTACTTAATAGTCAGTACGCTTGTTTCGTTAAAACAAGATGTTCAAAGGTGTGCATATTGCGCCAAGACAAACACATGAAGTGAGTAATAATGGCCATCTTTCCCATTCAAGGACCATTAGCCTTTTCCATTCCATGCTCATCCTCATACCTTTGATTTTATACTACATCGCTCCACCCTCTGGATGTTACTCAAATCCACAAACAATTATGTACTTAATAGTCAGTACGCTTGTTTCGTTATCCTGATTTACCGTGGGCTTAAGTAGTACTAATCAGGGAGAGTAAAGTAGCTTTCACTAGCCAGTATCTGTTATCGTCTATAATGATTCCATGAAGACTTTAGAGAACAGTTGCCCATGAAATTGAATCTATACGTATTTTATACCATCTATCAAGGGATACAGCTTGATAAGCGGATGCTTGATGGGTTATAACCTCGACTGTTAGGTATGTCAATTGGAGACAATTTCAACTTTGAAGCACATGATACAAGTAATCTGTAGGACAGCTGTCATAATGCCACTTTCAAGCAGGGCTGGTAAAAAAAAAAATTGTTGCCTGAATTCTTGACAGCAAACAGAGTTGGTAAAAAAGCACCAAAAATACTAGCTGGAATAAGTTGAAGAACAGTTGAAATCTGCACAACGATACATCTCACAAGCATAGTACATGACCTATCCAATCACAAAAATGTACACATTCAAATCTTTGTGCATGAGATCTGTTCAATACAAATTGCTCTACCTCTAGTATGGTGTTGATTTAAATTGTTGAAAACAAACTATAAGAAAGGACTCAGAGGTGCAAATTTCCATCCTATCAAAAACCCAAGCCAAACTCTATTAACTTTGAATTTATGGTAGCCTATAGCAAGTTTCATAATTCATCTCATAAGATCAGTTGCAAAATACAAAAGCCAGTAGACAATTCCCTTTAATTCATAGCAGATGAGATAAAAATAGAGAAACCAAGGGATTAAGATCTCCAGATATATTTTCCCAACATTACCTTTGCAGTCAGTCTCTCTTCCAATAAGGCAGCATCTGCCCATGCATTAATGTACCTCCACTGCAAATGTCGATTATCAATCAACCTCAACAGGTGAGCTTCTTCGATCCGGTTCTCCCCTTTCTTTGCTCTCCTCACTTCCGATGCAAAGCTAAGAATCGAAGGCGCATTGCCTGGATGACCAACTGCGTAGGAACTCACGTACATACTGCTTCGCACCCTCGAGGGACTTGCCATTGTCCTCGATGGAGAGCCCGCAAGCTTACTCGGAGAATTAGGCCTAATCGGCCCACGCAAAGGAGATGAACTCGAGCAGTGAGACAATATTGGGCTTTCACCAAACAACTTCTTTGCTGCAGTCACCTTCGAATTGGCTTCCATCCTTGAGCCTGGTGACGAAAGTGGAGAGTCCAGCTGCGGGAAATGCCGGAACCTCGCAGGAACACTGATCCCTCTCGGAATGGCACGCACCCGAGGCTGGACATTCGGCTCCATCAACCCCGAATTG
This sequence comes from Narthecium ossifragum, assembly GCA_963920575.1. Lineage (NCBI taxonomy): Eukaryota > Viridiplantae > Streptophyta > Magnoliopsida > Dioscoreales > Nartheciaceae > Narthecium > Narthecium ossifragum. The sequence continues at coordinate 1,592,072 of OY986973.1, forward strand.
CTCCCGGACGAAGCGCTATCTGTGTCAGACGACGCTGAGAGCTCCCCTCCATCAAAAGAAGCCCTTCTCGAGACCTCATCCAGTGTAACAAATACAACAGGCCCCAATATTGGATCGTTCCTCATCCCCGAACAATCCAAGCTCCTTTCGAGCAAATCCGGCTGCTGGGTTCTCGCGGAGGGCCATCTTAAGTGATGCTGCTCGAACGGCAAGGAGTTCTCCAAATGCTCATGGGTCTTCGTCAAAACGCCTAAATTGCCTCTCCGGCGCTCCGGGGTGGGCTTCCTAAGGGGATTCGGAGAAATGGGTTTGGCTTTGCTAGTCTGGTAGAAGAAGGACTCACCCTGGAACGACACTGAGAGACTTCTAGTCGTCGTGCAAACAACTCCATTTCCCCCATTGGGCCGGCTCCGATCCACCGAGTAGGATCGCTTGGGAGTGGAGGAGGGTTGGGGCAATGCCGGCGTTATCACCGAAGGCCGAGGAGTCGGGACAGGGGAAGCGCAACGCCGGCTACTACTAGCACTGGCACTCACAGTAGTAGAAGAGGTCGAAGGGGCGTAGGAGGACAAGTACCTGGAGGTGATCTCTTTGATGCGCGGCCGCCTTGGTAGGCCGCCATTGTCTCTCTCCGAAGAGGAAAAAGGTGGACGTCGAAGTTCATCTGGGTTGGCGGTGGATACGGCGGCCACCATGTTCGCCGGCGAGAGATCTCGGCGGCTATAGCACAGTAACACCTCGGATCTCCACTTAGAGGGTGAACTCTATTGGTTGTCTTCGTCGCTTTGAGGGGAAGAAGAGCAGTAGATGAAGAGATAAGACCATGAGAAGCCGCATCAAAGGAGTTGTAATGGTAATGGAGGAGAGATGGGTTGGCCACCAGAGAGAGAGAGAGAGAGAGAGGAACGTTGGCTGGTTAACGAGCTTCTTAGCTATTGGTAATTTAATACGATTCTAGGTAATTAATTGGTATTTGGTAATTAAACAAGGTTACCCTCGCTCGTTAACAAGGGGACAAAGGATAGATTTAAATATTATACAACTAGGAGAAAATTTATATTGATGAGGGTAATGGGAGTCCGACCAACAGGCAACAGGTGAGGAGATTTTTAATTTGTTTTCTGGAAAAGAAAATTCTATACTTATAGTTTAACGAGTCAATCCGATCATCCGCCGCAGCAATATGGAGCGTGGATCATGTTGCATTAGAATAACGCCATATTCTGCATCATGTAGTATGCTTGATTTAGTGTATTATGTGATGCAAGTTGTGATAGAGTCACAATTTATGTACATGATCAGAGTATATATATTATACACATCGTCGAATCGATAATAAGATACCGATCGATTGGACTAGATTAATTAATCGATATATATCTATTACCGATAATTAAATCGGTAGTGGGACTTTACTCAATTGGTCACATAAAAATCATCATTTAGTATCTCATTACTGATTAAAGGACATGTCCATATACACAAATCTTTATTTTAATAAAAATCAGTGCTTCAGACATTCGATGCAACACGTCAAATAATTAATTGACGCTGTTTTGCTCCAGCCAACCAAGTATCTATATCAATTATCAAACAGCGGGTAACAGAGAACCACAACTCGTGGAAAAACCTTCACACTAGATTAGAACAATACCAACTGGATATAAGATAGATACTGTTGACAGGATGGAAAGTAATGTCCAGAGCAAAGAGCACATCAACTGGAATTCTCCAGCTAGATTTTGGCTTTTGGGTTAAGTTTTATAAAGTATGGTCGAATCAAGCTTTTAGGTGCAGCATAGGTCCCCTACACGCGTGAACAGCTTTTGAACCCAAAGGTGCCGTAATTATTCCACATGGATAGCTTTAATAATTCTCCAACTTTGCATTTACTCTACTGTCTTTTACAATTAAGAAGTGCTAACTTTATCCTAATTGGGCCACAACGACAGTGTGGGCCTGTGGGGTAGTGTTATTTCCAAGCAAGAGCCTGAAGAAGGTGGTTAAGAATGTGAAGCTAATCCTAATCTCCCAACTAACATACTACCAACTTGAAGAAAAGACTCGAATGGGAGACATTTTGTTAGCAAACAAGGCTGAATGGAAAAGGGTTGTGTTATCTTAACTTTGCTGGAGTGGTTAGGTCATTGGTTTCAATTGCTTAGTTAGAATAGTAGATTTGGTACAAAGCTGATTGGTTGTATGACTAGTGGTTTTGTTTTGATGGTCCACTTTGTTCATGATTTAAAGTTGATGTGCTGCAGATTGGTCACAAAGAGAGCATGATGATAGTCATGGGGGTTTGAGACTTTACTCGATTGAATTGATGGCCCCCTAAGAATGTTTGTTAAGCCAAGTTTCCGGCACTCAAATGAAAAGGATGAGCCCATGGGGATGATATTGTTTAGGTAGGTCCTACGCCTAGAACTATAATGAAAAGCCAATTAGTACGTTGCTCCAACTGCAAGGCATGCTTTAACGTTCCGGAATGGAATTTGAGGCCAAAAAAATGAAACCATGAGGAATCGCATCTCTTTTTTATGAGAAAATTCTCGATCGAATGCTCCTTCTGGTTGTCTAATGATACATCCACCTAAACATAGATAGAATCAAATGCCATTTAGTCGCATCCAATACTAATTATAGCCACTAAAACCCACGCAAAAACAATAGTTGGTAAAGTAAAATAATAATAAAGACGGTCAAAAAAAATGACAGTATCAACAGGTTGTTTCTGTTCAAGAATTCAGCCAAGAACGGACAAAAATTCATGGAGTGTTGGCAAGTTGGATCAAGCTTGGAGTTCTTGCTAAATACAGATGGAAAAAGTATCCTAGACAAGATATCAAATGGACAATCAAAAAACCAAATAACTAATATATTGAACTCAATGCTTTGATAGCGTACAACTACTAGGAAGGTTGTCAGCTGCCACATTTATATGAATTAAATGGAGCCGATGCATAAATCTCACTTTACCATGGAAACAGCAAGTGCCTGTAACTTCTGCAGTTCACAACCATGTCTAAAATCTAAAGAATTAAGGAACAAGAATGATAAGAACTACCAACAAAGGCTTTCACATCTGTAAAGGGTTTCAGGTGGTCCACCAATTTTCAAAAGCAAGAGTTCTATTAAATAGTCACAGCATCACCAAGTTCATCAAGTGAATAGACGATTACATAAGAACCAAAACCTATTAAACAAGTGTTCCAGAATAAAAGAAAACTATAAAAGAGGCATCAGATCTTCCAATATCCTCCCGAAGGCCAATCCTCGGGGAGAAACTCATCTCCTTTAGCGATACTGTCAGAAGAAAAAGAAGATCAGAATCACACCAATTCAACGAACAGGTCGCATCATGGAACTATAACCAGCATCGACAGAAACAGGCCCTAAATTACAAGAGAAGAAATATATAATGATTGCGATGCACACATTATTTCTATGCACCAGTGCCAATTACTTCTCTACATTAAACAATTTTGCAAGCGAGTTGGTTACCACTTACCACCACTAAATGAAGAACTAACACAGTTGGTCAAAAATTGTTACTAAATGAAGAATGGCTTCCACAAGCTGAGAGAGCATGTGGCGTAGATTTGCTCATATATATGTAAACACATGGGTATGGCAAATTGAAAACGGAATAAAACCAAGCTTATATACTTTTGGGCTCATGCATAGAACACGTATTTGATGATATTAACATAAACTCATGTCATTGAAGGATGCAATACAACTATATTCATCAGGACTAATGTATAAACCAAGTTTCAGTATATACAAATCTCTTACAAAAATTGATAACAAAGAACAAACTCATAAAGCAGATGAAATGGTCCTGCAACATACCAAGCCCTGGTAATTCTAAAGGTAAAAGAGTTTGAACTCCCAAAGAACATTGAAGATCAACAAAGTTCAACCATGTCTGTCATACAGATGAGAGTCAAACTAGAGTTACTTAGAAGAATTGTGAGATCATCTGCTTCCAGGCACATGTTTACAAGCAGGAAAATAAATCCACAACTGTACGAACGCTCGGTAAAAGCACCAAAGTTCAGGCATACAATATAAAATGTAAAGGAAAGAGTACTAGCTAAAACAAACTACCTTGATGAAGCCAATTTCTTTGGCATTGCTGCGGAAGCACTGCCTGCAGCACATGAGTCCATATTTCCTTATCATCCCATGGGGGTTTCCACAAACCCGGCTGCACAACACAAAACACATCAGACTCAGTACTGCAGAAGATACACCACAGCAGCCGAAGAATTATGTTGAGAAAACACAAGGGAAACAGTGCCAACTTCTACAGGCTCACTCAATACCCAACAACTACAAAGACTTTATTTCGTAGGTCATTCAGAATGTGGTCTTGCCGAAAACCAAGTTTACACATACTAGCACAGCACAAGGTGCATTTAGTCACTCCAGATCACAGAAAAAGACTCTAGTTTGCAACAAGTCAATACAAATCGGCATCATGTCAATCCATATTCTGCGGCAACTTTGCATGAGTAAAAATGAATTCTGGAAGATCTTTTCAAAACCAAATAAAATTGAGATACTGCCAATATGCATTTCGTTTCCTTGAAGTAATCTCGTTGACTTCAATCACACAACCAAGACATCGCCAATACCAAACTACCTGCCCCATCATCTCCACCTCCTTCATATTACATCAGATTAAAAGCTAAAAAATACTTTGATCTCCAAATCGGAGCTATTTTCTTGTTTTTTTAATACCTGTGCGAGAGAAGTCTTCCCCATCCATCACTTACGTAATTCAGCATCAAATCAAACTAACATAATCGCACTACACCGTATCCAAGACTAATGGAAACATCTTATTCTCTAATAGTACTCTGCTAGCAGTATCAAATTACCAACTATAAAATTTCATTAAGAAAGACGGATGGTTCACCTCAGGATTACAAGGAAAACAACACAAACAGGGAAAGCATCATCGAACATCAGAACATAAATACATCCACTCCTAGCACTAAACAGAAGGTACGAAACAACTAGATGAACATCTGAACAACTCGACAAGAACAGCAATTAGGGGACAGAGAGAGATTACCAGGTCCGAGATCCCGGGCCATAGTTCTTAGGATGCGAGTTCCAGACGTTCGCGTGACCCATTTCTCTAGCGCGCTCCCAACTCCTACCTTCCGAGTTCTGGGAAACGGAGGCGGCTCTCTTTGAGGGCTCTGGCCGCCGATAGCTGAGGACTTCTATAGCGAAACCCTAATCTCCATGTTGGCCGCTTAACTCGGACTAGAAGCAGGCCTATTCGGCCCGACATCTGGGCTCTCAAAATGACCCATCTGGGAGTCCGATATCTTGGCCCACAAACGAGGTCCAAGGTAGTGCCAAGGTTTTAATTGGTGTCGACGTGTCGTATTGGAATATTGGATAGTAAAGAGTGGATTCTCCCATAAGATAGGAACCTTATGGCCGTTGCTACCCGCGCATATATCCAAAGTCAACATCGCCTCCCAAATCACCGAATAATTGAGATCCCCAAACCACTCCTCTCCTCTTCTCACACTTCATTCGACCGGAGAAGAGCAGTGAGAGAGAGAGAGGTGGAGATGGGCGAAGAAGCGAACCCATCTCCGAGGCCGTCATCGCCGTCTCCTCCTCCGCCGAAGCTCACCATCCTCCCATTGATAGCGCTCATCTTCTTCGACGTCTCCGGTGGACCCTTCGGAGTAGAGGACTCCGTCCGAGCGGGCGGCGGCCCGCTCCTGCCACTCTTGGGATTCATCATCCTCCCCCTTCTCTGGAGCCTCCCGGAGGCCCTCGTCACGGCCGAGCTCGCCGCCGCCCTCCCCGGCAACGGCGGCTACGTCATCTGGGTCACCGCTGCCTTTGGCCCCTTCTGGGGTTTCCAGGAGGGTTGGTGGAAGTGGGCCAGCGGCGCCCTCGACAACGCTCTCTACCCCGTCCTCTTCCTCGACTACCTCCGGCTCTCCGTCCCCCTCACTCGCGTCCCTTTACTGCTTGGTCTCACGTTCACCCTCACCTATCTAAACTACCGCGGCCTACACGTTGTCGGCATCTCCGCCCTCTTCCTTACTGCATTCGCCCTCTCCCCTTTTGTAGCAATGGCTTTGCTTTCCCTCCCCCGCCTCCAACCTCGGCGCTGGATGGGATTAGACACCAAAAAATTAGACCTTCGCTCTTACTTCAACTCCTTGTTCTGGAATTTGAACTACTGGGATAAGGCGAGCACGCTGGCGGGGGAGGTGGAGGACCCGGGTAGGAACTTCCCCAAGGCCATATTTGGGGCGTTGGCGCTCGTGGTGACATCGTACTTGGTGCCATTGCTCGCCGGGACGGGAGTCGTTGAGGGATCCAAGACGGAGGAATGGACTGATGGGTACTTTGCACAGGTGGGGTTGGCGATTGGGGGCCCATGGTTAAGGTGGTGGATCCAGGCGGCGGCGGCCATGTCAAACATGGGGTTGTTTGAGGCCGAGATGAGTAGCGACTCGTTTCAGTTGCTAGGGATGAGTGAGATGGGAATGCTCCCTTCTATCTTCTCTTTGAGGTAATCTATCTCTTTACCTCGCTTTCTCTCTCTCTATGTTTCTAGGCTGTTAATTACTCGAAGTTTGCAACTTTAGCAGCCGAGCTGCTAATCTGCATAGCATTACGCTGCTCAAATGTTTGAGAAGTTTGAATTTTCATCTCAATATTGATGGCGCTAGTAGAATTTTTATTTCACATTATCCTCCCATTTAAGCAGCTATTGGGCAATTTTAGTGCATATATCATTCCTTTGTCTTCTGTTCTTTCAAGTTGCCTGTCACAACTGTCCTGTTGAAGCAAACGTGTGACAGTCCTCTGTAAATGGTGCTTTTGTAGGTCCAAGCATGGAACTCCAACATTTAGCATATTGTTGTCTGCGATAGGGGTTGTGTTCTTATCATGGATGAGCTTTCAGGAGATTTTGGAGTTCCTAAATTTCTTGTATGCTCTGGGCATGCTTGTTGAGTTTGCTGCTTTCTTAAGGCTCAGAATCAAAAGGCCTGATCTTCACAGACCCTATGAAGTTCCCTGTGGTATGTTTGGTGCAGTGGCTATTTGCATACCTCCATCACTCTTGCTTCTTCTTGTTATGTCCCTTGCCTCAGCCAGGACGTTTATTGTTAGTGGAAGTGTAATACTAGTAGGGTTTGTTCTATATCCTGCTATTGAACTCATGAAGAATAGAAAGTGGGTTAAATTTATTGACACTACCCTAGCTTCTGAGAGTTGTATACAGCGAAAGGAACTTGTTGATGACGATTCTTTAAGCTTGCTACCTGATTTTACATCACCGAACAGTGAGTGTGAAGACCCCGAAATTAACTTGGAAGGGATCTCCAAAATGGAGTGATCTTTTTGGTATTTGTAAGCTTAGAAGGCAAAACTTTGTGCACAAAGATGTATAATCTATTATAAATGTAATTATCTCAATAGTTGGATGTATGTTACTTTTAGATTCTATAATTAGTCATTGAAGGCAATATTTAAATGTTCCTATAATTAGTCATTGAAGGCAATATTTAAATGTTCCTATAATTAGTCATTGAAGGCAATATTTAAATGTTCCTTCTTGGCATTATATTAATTATGTTCCCTTTGGTTGCTAAACTGCTTTTGTTATGGTGCAATAATTTTTTGACTACAAATTCAATAGGGCTGTACATTTTGGTGTTTGCACTATTGCCACTGTGGAAAATATTGGTGGAACTGGTAAACCTGAAAAAAAATCAGTTGCCTTTTCTGATACCTATAGCATGATCCTTCAGCTCATTATGGTGTATCGCTCCTCAATATATATATTGAGATGCATTGATGCAATATAGTGCAAGATGTAAAACTATGAAAGTCTAAACAGACCTAAGGGCAGTTTATTTTTCACCTTGTAAGTCTATTTCTTGCTGCAAAGACGTGCAATACTGTTCGAGTTTGCTCTTAGCAATTATATTTGACCTAAATTTTCCAGTCCCCGTAGGGCTTTCTCCTCCATGTAAGTGATGATTAGTGATATCCTGAAGTTATGATCTGTTATTGAGGCAATCAAATTATGATCGCAAGTATTCTCTTCCCTTTGATATTAGCGGATGCTGATTGATGGATTTTGTCAATCACAGTGTTGTTTGTTGGTCAACTAGATGTGCCATTGGATCGTTATTCATGTTACTTCACTGCTCCATTGACGGCGAAAGTTGTCATTTGAGTGTAGCCTTCATTTTACCTTTGAATTTGTTAAGTTTGTTTTGGTTATCAATAATCACATAATTCATTTGGTAAGTGCCATCAACATTAATCTGAAACAGATGCTTATCAAATTATTGTGTTTTATTCTTTACTTATGCCGTTTGAGGGTGACCCTCACCACTGTCTCTTCACTGAGACTATGTATATCAATTTTGGTTTACTATCCAATGATGGGGCTCTGATTTGCTTACTAAATGCCATGAACAGCAATGCTGACCCCTCCGTTTTGTAATAATGAGGTTATGTTGTTTGAGTTAGCCATCTGAGGTTCCCCTCCGTTTTGTAGGTTATAAGTATTGCTTGTTGATGTTCAGACTAGTTTGTTTCTGATGGCGAACAAGTTTTGGACAGCTGCTTTGAGAAAGCTATTAGCATGGGATTTTGTAAGTTATAGGACTGTCCCAAAAGTGGATGCTTACTTGAGTCTGTGACCACAGGTTGGGTATGAATATTTCATGCAAAGTGCAGTTTGAGGCAATACCGCACACGTCTTAAACATAGTTGTCATATTTTGCATTTACAACTGCTATTTGAAACTAATACCAAAACTTTTCGTCAAAAAACAAAAAAGAGGAAAACTTCAAAATAGATTTCCAATTGGTTCGGTTTTGCATTGAACCTATGTCTTCTCATGAAGGAAAGATGATCCTTTTTGGCTTCTCTATAAGCATCAGCTGCGTTAGAGAGTTTTGGGGGAGGCTCCCCGGGGACTCCCCCTCTAGCCACCCATGGGAAAGATTTTCTAACGCAGGACTAATTCCAGATTTAGACTTGGCTGAGCTCAAATCAGAGAGACTCCCTAGGCGTTCAGGTCGTGTTCGAACTCCCTCAGTCCGACTCATATCTCCGTACGATTATGATCGTTGGATGGGCATAACTTTCGATCACGGTGTCCGATCGGGGAGTGTGATCAACCGTTTTGACCGGCTCGACGAGCTTCACAAGACTCATCAGTGATCTTCGATCTTTCCATGATCGGGGTCTCCAAAGATCCAGATTCCTTTTCTTTATGACCTAAAATTCATTTTAGTGTAAATCTTTCCTTTTTTAGCAGGTTTTTCTATTTCTAGACGTTTTCTTCTTTCTTAATTTCGGGATTAGTTCATTAGTAATTGGGTTTGAGTTTAATTTCTAATTTGAGTCCATTGATATCTCTTTATTCTATAAAAGGAGACGTAGGGCTTGTAATTAGGGGGATTTTGGATGGATAAGATAATTTAGAGTTATTTTCTCCTCTTGAGAATTATGGTTCTCTCTCCCATTGAGAGGACGGTCGTCTTTCCCGTTGAGAGGCTTCTTTCACGCTTACCCTGCATCATTTTCCTTTTTGGCTTCTTTATAAGCATTAGCTGCATTAAATAATTTTGGGGGAGGCTTCCCGGATACTCCCCTTTAGCCACCCATGAGAAGTGCCATGTGCACAAATCACTCTGGCGCAGGGTAAACGTGAGATCTCTCGTCGGGAGAGACAACCTACCTCTCTATGGGAGAGACATCCAGATTTCTCAAAGAGGAGAAAACAACCCGAATTTTACTAATAAAAAAGTTGTCCATCACAAATCCTAAAACCTCCTTTTATATATTAAGGAGAGACCAACTCACACATGGACTCAAACATGACTTAACTCAACCCTAATAATTAAACCTGGAATTAAGGAGAAGAAATTCGACTAGAAATAGGAAACATGCTAAAAATAGAAAAATCGATAAACTGCCTAAAAAGGAAAGTTTTTCATAAAAACGGAATTTTAAACCTTAAGGAAAAGGAATCTGGAGATTTGGAGGTCAAGGCCATGGAGAGATCTTTGATCTCCGATGAATCTCGTCTGGCTCATCGAGCCGGTCGAATCGACTGGTCGAACGCCCCGATCAGACATCAGGGTCAAAAGTTATGCCCATCCGACGGTCACGGTCGTACGGAGATCTGAGTCGGACGGATGGAGTTCGAACACGACCGAATCGCCTAGGAAGTTGCTCCGGATCGGACTCAATCAGGTCTGAATTTGGATTTGGTCCTGCGTCAAAAACGTTTGCCACTGCCAAAAAAGAATGGCGGGGGTGGGTGCACAAGCGCATGCTGACAGCCTGTGTGAGAAGGTGCAGCTGCATGTAAATGGTATGAATCCTTAACACTCCCTGGTTTATTTTCCTTATGAGCTTGAATATTATAATTTAACACATTAAAGAAGAGATTGGATTATCTTGGGCATGCATTTAAACGAAACTTTAGAGCTGCAAGCAATACTTCTTATAAAGACATTTTAGGCATTTCATAATCCATAACTAAGTTTTAATCGTGATGACATCGCTCGAGGGGACGGCGGTGGACTGAATGCTGAATTTGAATTCGCTTTTATTCTTTCAAGAATTATCAAGGATTGGATTGGATGGACTAGTATGAAGTTTTGTATGTTTTGGGACACTAATATGAGATTAAGCCTTTCTCTTTAAATCAGTCTAAGATTTTGATCTGCCAAATTTTTTAATTATACAGTTCCCGCGTTCTAAATCACGAGCCATTCGAGCCCACTCGGTAATGCATGAAATTGCATTGCTTGTGTACATTACAAACTCTGAGCAAAAAACAAAAAAAGAATTCAGGGCAGAATCAGTTGGGCATTGTGACCAATTCATGATCCTCCCTCTATTATCAATGCACCAAGAAAGAAGATCCTTCTTAGCTTTGTTGACACCGATTTTGACTAAGGATAGAAATTATGATATTTATGAAATTACCTTTATCGTATATGTACATGCATTAGATATTTTACAGACATGACAACATTTGAATACGCTTTAACTAAACTCCAAATATACTTAAAATGCCATACACATGCTTCCCCGACTTTTTCGAGAGGATAAAAGGCATTTTGGGAATTTTGACTAAATATACATGGTCAAACTCCCAAACACATGTTGATTCATCCTATATGGTTTTGATGGCATCCTATATAAATCAAAGGGTGTTTCGGTAATTTTCACCATCATCCATGAGGTATTTTGGGTATTTTGGTCAAAATAGAGACATAAACTCTCCATAGCATTCCAAATTAACCCTTTATGATTTCGACATCATCCTACATATATAGATGGGGTATTTTGGTAATTATATCCTTCAGATGTATTTTTGGAATTCTGATAAAAAAATATAAATTCATATATTCTACAACTCTTTCATCGATCCTTAGATGGTTTTGACGGTATCAAACATAAACCTTCAAATCTAAGGGAATTTTTCCTCAAATGGCGGTTTGGTAATTTTATTCACCCAGGGGTATTTTGGGAATTCTTGGAAAATATACACCATGAACTTCCTACTACAAACCATGATACCCCACATAGCTTCAATAACATCCTACATAAGCTGAAAGAATACGAGGGTATTTCGGTAATTTTCACCAATATATGGTATTTTGGTCATTTTGCATCCCTAGGTGCGATACTCCAGAAGCTATGCATAAAAACAGGTATTGCTTGTTATAAGGGTACCTCGGTCTTTTTTTAGCCCCCAAGGGTATTTCAGTCATTTTCACCCTCGGGATACTTTGGTCATTTTACATTTTACATTCTAAAAGTGTAATAGTCCAAAATACACACATAAAATATTCAAATTTTAAATAAATATTAGAAATTCGAATATATATATTTAAAAAATATTTAAAATTTGAATAAATATTATAAATTCAAACATATATCTAAAATTCAAATAAATTCAAATGTACATTCAAATCTTCGAAAGAATATTCAAAATTCAAACATATGATGCTCAAAACTTGAAAAAGAAAATTCCCAAATTTTGATTCTCTGAGCCATCTCTATTGAATTTGATATAATATGATTTCATAACTACTGCATCAGGCCAAATGCCGGCGTAGTAGTCACGCCGGAGTTGTGCGGAGCCAGGCGAGGTAACAAAAACAATTAGACACATGCTCTATTATCAATGCACCAAGAAAAATCTTTAGGTGCGTCTATTGACACCGCCCAAATGACTAAGGACACCGCCCACTTTTTGATTTTCCTAAACTACCCTTATCTGTTCGGATATAAAAAGTCGAACATATAGTTAATGTTCGGTTTTTAAAAATCGACTTAGTATTCGGATTTTAAAAATCGAATGTGTGCTTAATATTTGGTTTTTAAAAATCGAACTTGTCTTCAAAAAAAGGACACCGCCCGGCGAGATCTTCTTCAGCGGCTTTCCTCATCTTCCCCGACGGTCCAGCGACGCGGCACGCCACCAGATCTTGGTGAACGGCGGTCCCTAGTCTCCAGCGGCTTCGAAGGGCGACGCTTCCCCTGCTTCCCACTGTTCCAGCCTACTTCATCGAGTCCTGAGGATCTTTTTCTTCGGACGACGGTGGCTCTTCTTCTTCTTCGGGGGCTCCTTCATTAGGCCGCGAGGTGCTCTTCGGCGACGCGAATCTCTTCTTTGGTGGCAGGCCACGACGAGCTCTTCTCCGACAGCCTCGACCTTCTTCCACAGCAAGTCAAGGACTCCGGCGAGGCCTCGTCTCTTTCTTCTCCGGTGACGACGCGCTTCTCTCCTCCGGCGGCAAGTCCTCTCTAGCCTAGATCAGCAAGCTCTTCTCCGACAACGCTTCCAAGCCAGATCGCGGTCTTCTCCGATCTGGGTTTCTCTGGTTGACGGCGAGCTCTACTCTTGCTCCGGTCTTCTCCCACGGTGCTCTCTTCCCTGACTGCGAGGTGCTCTTCTCCGGCCGTCCCACGTTGATCTAGTCTACTGCACGTGTCTTTCTAGCTTTGTGTAGAACCCTGCCCCGTTCGGGGAAGATGAGGAAAGCCGCTGAAGAAGATCTCGCCGGGCGGTGTCCTTTTTTTGAAGACAAGTTCGATTTTTAAAAACCAAAAATTAAGCACACATTCGATTTTTAAAACCCGAACACTAAGTCAATTTTTAAAAACCGAGCATTAACTATATGTTCGACTTTTTATATCCGAACAGACAATGGTAGTTTAGGAAAATCAAAAAGTGAGCGGTGTCCTTAGTCATTTGGGCGGTGTCAATAGACGCACCCAAATCTTTAACTGATATGGTGCTGAGCAGCTAGCTTGGATATTAATGAATGGAACCCCAAACATAGACACATGCTACACTTAAAGATCGTAATTAAAAGGAATCACTTGTTGCATACGCTGACTCCAACCAGGAAAGCTTTGTTTGATTGGGGAATAAGGATTTCTTATCCCGGGTTAAGCTCACTTTATCCATGCATTACAATCAAATATCATCTAATCCCCACTTTTATCCCCATCCCCATCTTCACTTTATCCCTACTTTTCAACCAATCATTACTACATTTTCTCTTCTTTTCAACCAATCACATCAACTTTATCCCTACTTTTTCACTTTTCAACCGATCATTATCTCATTATCCCTACTTTTCAACCAATCACATCAACTTTATCCATACTTTTTCAATCAAATATTACTAATTTATCACTATTTTTCAATAAAATACCATATATATCCCACTACTTATCCCAGGATACCAATCCTCATTCCCTCTAATCCCGGAATAGCCCCCCCAACCAAACGAGGCCAAAGTAGGGTCCTATCTCTTCTATTCTATGCCACTTTTATTAGGATGTGCACCTTGAAAAAGTAAATAATTTGCTTAAATGGTACATAATTTTTTCTAGAATTGATCATGTGTTAGGAACGTATACATGGTAGTATTCAAATTTGACCCTTGCAAATGGGATAAAGCAGGAAAAGCCCCTCTTGAGTCCATCGATAATGACAACAAAATTAATAACTAACTTGTCATATTAATTGCTCTCAACTACAATGTCAGTTTAGTTACTGAAATTGAATTAAACGGTCTACATCTATGCATAATCGTGTCTGCGGAGCAAAGGTATATGCTTTTGGATTTTAAACATGGTATCATATATATATACTAGTGGTGCCTCCTATCACCTGGTAGGGTAACCACCAACCCCACCCCAATAACTACCCAATAACTTCCTCCCACTAAACCCCATCAACCTTATGATGCCACATAAGCTCCACATATGCGCCACCTAGGACATTCTCCTGCCACGTAGGACAATCTTTCTGTCATATACCAATCTTTCTGTCATATAAGGATGATATATATATATAGTACGTCATGACCACAAACTTTAAAACTTATGTAGTCATATTTGTCATTTTTCAAATTATTGTTCATGCATTAAGAATAATAATCAATTATCATTGGAATCATGAACCGGCCATCACATGCATTCGAACAATTTAATAAGGTTAAGTCTGACACTGATGATGCAGGACCGAATCTAGATCCAGACCTGACTAAGTCCGATCCGGAGCAGCTCCCTAGGCAATCCGGTCGCGTTCGAACTCCATCCGTCCGACTCAGGTCTCCGTACGACCGTAACCGTCGGATGGGCATAACTTTCGACACCGATGTCCGATCAGGGCGTGCGACCAGTCGATTCGACCGACTCGATGAGCCCGACGAGATTCATCAGAGATCGAAGATCTCTCTATGACCTTGACCTCCAAATCTCCAGATTCATTTTCCTTATGATTTAAAATTTCATTTTAGTGAAAAACTTTCCTTTTTATGCAGTTATTCGGTCTTTCTATTTTTAGCAGGGTTCTTATTTCTAGTCGATTTCCTTCTCCTTAATTCCGGGTTTAGTTGAGTTAAGTCCTGTTTGAGTCCATGTTTGTGTTGGTCTCTCCTTAACATATAAAAGGAGGTTTTAGGGTTTGTAAGGGAAAACTTTTTTATTAGTAAAATTTGGGTTGTTTTTTCCTCCTTGAGAAATCTGGTTGTCTCTCCCATAGAGAGGTCGGTTCTCTCTTCCGACGAGAGATCTCACGTTTACCCTGCGCCAGACACCATATCTCTTCTTCCTATTATTTGGCATTTGTTTGGCGCATGACAATTAACCCCTCTATATATATATATATATATATCGATAGAGGGTGTCCAGACTCCCCATCTCTGCTTGATACCTACCCATGGCGAAGTAGAGTGTGCATCCCTTGTTTCTCCTGCTAAGCTTATTGTTTTTGTTACCTCGCCTTAGTTCCGCACAACTCCGGCGTGACTACTACGCCGGCATATGCCCCGACGTCAAGAGCATTGTCCGTGCCACCATGGCACAGGGTAAACATGAAAGCCTCTCGTTGGGAGAGACAACCGTCCTATCTATGGGAGAGACCATCATAATTCTCAAAGATGAGAAACTACTTAAAGATTTTACTCATAAAAAAACCCCTAATTACAAACCCTAAAACTTCTTTTATAGGATAAGGAGAGACCAACTTACAGATGGACTCAAATAAGGAATTAAACTCAAACCCAATAACTAATGAACCAATCCGAATTAAGAAAGAAGAAATCGGATAGAAATAAAAAAACCTGCTAAAAATAGTAAAGACCGATAACCTGACTAAAAAGGAAAGTTTTACACTAAAACGGATTTGTAAGCCATAAAGAAAAGGAATATGGATCTTTGGAGGCCCAGGTCATGGAGAGATCTTCGATCTCCGATGAATCTTGTGGGGCTCGTCGAGCCGGTCGAAACTGTTGGTCATACGCCCCGATCGGACATCAGGGTCGAAACTTATGCCCATCCGACGGTCACGGTCGTACGGAGATCTAAATCGGACTGAGGGAGTTCGCACACGACCTAAACGCCTAGAAAGTTTCTCCGGATCAGACTCAGCCAGATCTGGATCTGGACTTGATCCTGCATCACACCGTCGCCGGCCACCAGATTCCAGCAGTCCTTCGCCTCCGCCCCGCAACCATCCGGCTAATGTTTCACGACTGCTTCGCTCGGGTGACGTACTACTGCCATGCATAGATAGCTCTCATTAATATTCCTTGTTCAATTTTTCTCATTTAATTAATTTGCTTTTGAATCGTACGTTACAGATTTATTTAATTCCTAGCTTGTAGTTTACTTTTATCATGTCTTCACAAGCTAAGGAAGGATGAGAGGAGTTTTACCTTTCTCGATCTGATGATACTCTTCAAGAAATACTTTCTAGCTAGCTGCTGTTCCAAATGTTGGAGTTCTTTTAGGTTTAAGGTGTCTAGTTGCTCACCATTGTCAGATGCCTACAACAATCATATTCATGGCATAAACATGCATGCATATATGAAGATAATTTGGTACGTTACAGATTTATATATTTAAGTCCATTGTATTATTGTATACCTGTGATTCAGGATCTAGCTAGCTAGCAAGCATGGACGTGGTGACTGCCCTCTCTCTCTCTCTCTCTCTCTCTCTAGCTGCACAGGAATAGCGCGCGTTCATAACGCTAGCTCGAGAATCTTTTAATTCCATGCTGCTGCTGCCAAAGTATATATATATATTAGATTAATCTTGTTGGCGAACTGCATGCTTTTGATGTTTACATATAGAAGTACGATCATCATTAATTAGCAAAGAGCTATATATATTGATTCTTCTTGCACAAAAGTCCCTACCTAGCTAGGATCAAACATTAACTGCCTGATTACTTGGCCCTCACGTACCGTGTTTAATTAATTGAAACTTTTATTTGAGAAATTATATATAGTTACATGACAAGTATACCGTAACAACTCCGTTAACGACAGAGGCCAAAACAAAGACCGATTCAAACATCCGATCAAAAACATGGAGTCGGACTCCATCAAAACATTTTGTGGGCCGAGATCCTCAACAACTCCTCCACCACTGCTCTTTTAATTCTTGTCAACACAACATTCATCCGGAGCTTGACTTCATTAAATTTAAACTCGTTCCTTGCAATCAAAATGAACCATAAAGAGAAACACACAACCGACTTCCTTCTCAAAATTACAATATTCGTTCGATGATTGATAATACCGGTAAAATCCCAGCACCAACCGATCCAATCAAGCGAGTCACTGGAGTGTGAAACCCATGATGCTCGGAAGCTGACGCCGCACAAAGAATCTGGTCATATATATTAGAAGAGATAACACTCATTAGTCCACTGCAAGTTAAAATATAGAAAAATTATATAAGCAGCACCCGCAAAAAAAATTAACCTGAAAACACGTCGTGCTTTGCTACAAATGCATGCTTCCATGTATGCACCCCTTCCCCAAGGAAAACTTCATGACAGTTGCCTGCAGCCTGTGTGGCAAACAGATTCCTACAAGCATAGTTCTCATGCATGAATCTCACACAAGCAACATATATGAATTTAATTTCTGCAAATTAAGCTTTTTGGAACATCCTTGGAAAAAATTATTACAAATCAGTAAAATCAAGTCCTAATTAATTTCATTGGACTGCCCCGGTGAAGATATTTCTCAGGGTCAAAAACATCTATATATGCGATCGGTCTTACTGAGGTTTACCATCATAGAGGACTTGAGGTTTACCATTACCAGTTAATTTGTAGGGCCAACCGTGCGGCGTTTTTTTTTTTTTTTTTGAGCAATTCAATCAAGAGGTTTGTATGAGATTATAGAAGATCAGAACTAGTCTGTTACATGCTTACAACCAACTGTGCGGCGCTTTTGGATGATAAAGACTGTCGCATAAATATACTTGATCTCAACTATTTGCAATTATGTTTCCATATATATAAATAAAATAATCATATTTGGTCATTTGGTAAATCCTGTATGTAAGGCAAGAAGCCAAAATAAGCAATCATTTGATGTCAGCAGTAATCACAATAATCTTTTGAATAAGTTTTTGTGCACATGCCCACGTGGCATATGCACTTCACATGTATACCGATTCATATACATGTCTATCGATGGTAGGCCAGGGTCGGCCCAATCAATTTTGGGGCCCTAGGCAAAGAAATCAAATGAGGCCCTAAAGTATTTACTAATCACAGTTAATAAGAAGATTAAATTAATTAAATATGATAAACTTATTTAAAAATCATCCTTCTAGCTTTTTGGGCCGCAAAAGTACTGATTAGCTTTTTATATTTAAGTTTAGCTAATATATCTTTTTCAATAGATAACATAGCTAATCCATTTAATCTTTCCTGTAACATGGTTGATCGCAAGTAAGATTTTATTAGCTTCAATTTTGAAAAGCTTCTTTCTGCAGAAGCAACCATTATAGGTATTGTCAACAATATTCTATATGCGATAGAAGTATTCGGAAAACAATCTAGTCTTTTGATATAGTTCAAGATTTGAATTGGATTGTTATTTTCTAATGGCAAAACTTCTTTCAAAAGCTTTAGTTCATGATATAAATCCAAGCCGTCAATATCAGAAGATTGACCATTTCTTAAAAAGTTTTCAAGATTAAGACAATATTTCTTCAAACCCTCATCATCTAGTGATTGTAATTTTTTCAAACTAAATAGAGAATCAAAAATATGCTCATATAATTTAAATTGCTCAAATCTAGTCTCAATCGAAGCAATAGCTTGATCTACTATGTAAATAAAATAATTGATTCTAAAAGACTCTTCGGGTGATTGTATTATATTCTCATTACTATTTTCATCAAATTGCTTTTTTTCTACGAATCACTCTCTTTTCTTGGAACATTGGTTCTATTTCCATATCATTTGCAATTTCTTTAGATGAAATCAAAGCAGATGCAAATCCAGTTTCTCGATATTTTCTTAAAAAACAAAGAAGACCATTTAGTTGATCTATAGCAAGTTCCAAAAAACAAAGAAGATGGTAGGGAGCATGTCAGCATGGAGAAAGAAGAGAAGAGAAGATGAATGGTAGAAGATAAAGGCTATGAAGAGGGAGTAAAGGTAAGTAAAAAAATTACTAAATGACAAACTTTATGGACACATGTCCATATCAGGTTCCAAAAATTACTCTTGAAGCATGTACAACTTTTCTATTTTTGGCAGCTAAGGGGCCCTCTTATTAGAGTCTAACAGTTACTTTTGTAATAATTAGAAGGCTAGCTTTTTTTTTTGGGCCCAACTGCTTGGTGGCTTGGTGATACTTTTGTAATAAGATGATAGCTTTTTTTTTGGCAGATGAAGGGACCCTTTTATTATAAAAATAATTTGGCTTCATTGATGTATAGGCCTTAACCCCTCTTAAGTAATATTTAATTTTGGGGGCCCCTCTATTAGATGGGGCCCTAGGCAACTGCCTAACTTGCCTATAGCTAGGGCCGGCCTTGTGGTAGGCTACCAATATGTATGTATCGGTAGTGGGCTAACGATAGGCATGTATATGAATCGGTAGTGCTACCGATTCAATACATGTGAAGTGCACATGCCACGTGGCATGTGCACAAATCAAAGCTCTATACATAATATACTTGAAGCACATCTTCGCCAACTTATGCTCCTACCTAGGTACGTAGGTAGGCACCTTCGATCTCATGAGCCCTAATTTATCAAAGCAATAGTTTCCAGACTATTTTCTTCTCAAAAAAAATTTACTAGCAACTCATAATGAAACTGCATTACTTCAATCAAACTTCCACTTTATTTTTCTCTTTTGCTTTATCATGACAATTTAATAGACGATTGCTTGTTTTAATTATATATATTGGAACCATCAACCTTATAAGGAGTAAAAACGGTTATAACCGTTTCCTTTATTAAGGATGTTTACATGTACTTACTCCTAGGTTTGTTTTATACATTTTTATATTTTTCCTAAGTTTGCTTTATATAACTAGGAGAAGGAGATTATATGTGTAGGCTCACGTGGCAGCAGTTTCACAAACGGTTGGTTCTGGGAGTGAAGGGGTTGGGGTGGTTACGGGAGAGAGTGTATGAGAGAGAGAGTAGCATGGGTTGGGACAGCGGCGTTCATGGAGGAGAGGTGATGCGAAGGTGGAAGCCGGTTCATGGAGGAGAGGTGATGCGAAGGTGGAAGCCGGTCTTCAAAGAGGAGAGGAGTCCAGTCTCGCGGTAGTGTCGGCGTTGGAGGGTACCGATTGTGGCTGATGCTGCCACCAGCGACGTCATCCTCCCATTAGGATGAGGTGTTGCCCGCGACTGGCGCCGAGGAGAAGAAGACGAGGTTGGAGCCGACGTTGGAGGACGGAGGCGAGGAGTCCAGTCTCGCGTTGGAGGAGAAGAGGAAGACGTTGAAGCCGGCGAGCGACTTCATCCTCCCATTAAGACGAGGCTTTGCCCTCGACTGGCACCGAGGAGAAGAGGACGAGGTTGGAGCCGACGTTGGAGGACGAAGGCGAGGAGTCCAGTCTCGCGTTGGAGGAGAAGAGGAAGACGTTGGAGCCGGCGAGCGACGTCATCCTCCCATTAGGACGAGGCTTTGCCCGCGACTGGCGTCGAGGAGAAGAGGACGAGGTTGGAGCTGACGTTGGAGGACGGAGGCGAGGAGTCCAGTCTCGCGTTGGAGGAGAAGAGGAAGACGTTGGCACGGGGACGACTCCGGCGATGTGAGGCGTTGGGCTTGGCGCCCGGTACACCGAGAGAGGAGACGAGAAGAAAAAGAGGGATGGGAGAGGATGAAGGAGATGGCGGTGGCTTGAGAGAGAGAACCTAGGTTTTTCTCTCAAGCCACCCCTTTTTTATTTTCTCTCTTTTTCTTTTTCTTTCCACTTATTTCTGATTTGTAATTTTTTTTAAAAATAGTTGTTTTATTTGGTCATTACTCTTAAACAAATTTTCTTGAATGATAATTGCGACCAACCGTGTCAAGGGCACGAGAATCTGCTAGATGTTGGGGTTGCCTCGAACTTGAGGTTGCGCATGGCAGTGGGTGACGGACGCTTCCCCGGATCGGGCGACGGATGGTCCCCTTTGGATCGGATCATGAACGACGCCGTGTGCTGGAGCGATGGAGAGGGTGCACGGGCTGCTCCTCTCCTTCTCAATGTATTTTTTTTTTTGCCAAAAATATTACAATGTACATTTTAAATATTTTTTTGCCAAAAATATTTTCTTCAATAATTGACAAATTGTTTTTAAAAAAATAAGGGTATATTGGATATAAAAAGACATAAATTAACTGACTGTAATTAAACCGTGCCAGGACACGGGAATCGGCTAGTGCATATATATATAAGCGCAAAAACAAAGAGACCAGCAAGGCAGAAATTAAACTCCAAACTGAGGAACTACGCGGAACGATAAATTGCAATAGGGCTCCTCACCACATGCTTAGCAGAAATCCACCTGAGATTACCACTCTGTCCAATCTTTGCATCTTTCTCGTGGCTCAAAGTCACATTGAAGCTTTTCTTCTCGCCAACCTCTGAGAACTGAAGAGTCTCAGGCTTCACGGTCACCACGACACCCTCCGGTGGATCCACCTCCACCTTATACGTCGACTTCGCCTCCCCGACATTTGTCACCGTCCTCTTCACCGTAATTGAATGGTCTGACTTCAACTGATTCAACGGCACCTCAATGGCAGGGTAGTTCAAGTCACCCAATTTGTGCGAGCAGTTTACGGGATGTCGAACAATTGCACTCACATCAGGGGCATGATAATTATCGCAGAGGTTTAAGATGTACTCTTCGATGCCAATGTCAAAAACCAGACCAGGGTTGACGACCTTGGACGCATTCACGAGCCCGGCTCCAACACCATAGACGTTCCAAGTAGCATCGTATAGGTGGTCCTTGATTGGTTCCCCTAGATTATCTTTTATGCTGGACGTCGTCATGATCGCAGACTTGATCATTGCCGGCGACCAATCGGGGTGGACGGACTTCACGAGCGCAGCGACGCCGCTGAGGTGAGGAGCTGCCATAGAGGTCCCGGAGATCATGTTGAATCTACTGCTGTGTCCGTCTTCTGCGATAAAATTTGGCCAAGCTGCCAGAATGTCTACACCAGGGGCAGCGATGTCTGGCTTCAAGAAATAAGGCAGGATCGTATTTGGGCCCCTGGAAGAGAAATAAGCCACGATCGGAGCCGGCTTGAAACCGATCACCGTGCCATCAAACAAGAGGGAGGCAGTCGGGTTCTTGGACGAATTGAAGTAATGGGCGACCTTGGATCCAGCATCGTAAGACACGCTTGATCCTGGAAGGGGGTAATAGTGGCCAATTGTGTTGTACCCTTGGAGCTCACGGTTTGTGAGGATCATCGCCGCACCACCAGCAGCCTTCACGACCGCACCCTTGTTTGCCGGCCCCTTAGAAAAACCATCATCCTCGCACACTACTACCTTACCCCGTGCATCAATCCCATCCAAGCGTGTGCAGTCACGGTCGTACTGATCAGGATAGTAGAGGGGTAGTGGCTTGGATGTGAAATTATGAGGCTGATAGAGTGACTGCCCATCAAACACTTCTCCATTGCCGAGCCTGACCCTCGCACGAATGCTTCTATCTTGAGTAGTCGCCGCCACTGTGAGAATCCATGGTGCAACGTTGGTGACAGACTCAAAGTCTGGACCATCATTGCCGGCGGAGCATGCTACGAACACCCCCTTCTCGACTGCACCGAATGCACCGATGGCGATAGGGTCCAAGTAGAGAGGTATCGGCGGTCCTCCAATCGAGAGCGAAAGGATATCGACACCATCTTTGACACCGGCGTCCAAGCCTGCGAGTATAGCTGATTCCGGACAATTCTCGTTGGTACACACCTTGTACATAGCGAGGTGCGCGTGCGGTGCTATGCCAGTAGCGGTACCGTTGGCCATGCCATAAAATTTGATGTCTTTAACTAAGTTGCCAGCCGCGGTGCTTGACGTGTGAGTTCCATGCCCAACGTCATCATAGGGGCCCTTTGACTCTAACTCGCCAGATTGTTGGTCGACGAAAGACACGGCGCCGATGAGCTTATTGTTGCAGCCGCTTTTGAAATCACACCTGTCCTTCCACTTGGAAGGTG
This sequence comes from Narthecium ossifragum, assembly GCA_963920575.1. Classification (NCBI taxonomy): domain Eukaryota; kingdom Viridiplantae; phylum Streptophyta; class Magnoliopsida; order Dioscoreales; family Nartheciaceae; genus Narthecium; species Narthecium ossifragum. The sequence continues at coordinate 1,615,129 of OY986973.1, forward strand.
GGGAGGCACACCCTCATCGTCAAAGGATGGGTGGGTGGGATCGATGCCGGTGTCGAGCATGCCGATGATAACCCCCCTGCCGAGGTTAGAGCTCTTCCAGAGGCCGGAGCCGAGACTCAGACCCAAGAACTTAGAGGAATGAGTGGTGTGGACGGGTATGATGCGGTCCGGGTAAGCACGCCCGAAGCCGGGCTTTGTCTCCATCTCCTTGAGCTCTTCCTCGGTGAGCTTCGCTGTAAAGCCGCTGAAGACTTCTGTGTAGGTAAACACCATCCGGGACTCACCGGCCGAGCTTTTGGCGTCGGGCAGGAATGAGTGGTACCAAGTGACACGGTCATCAGTACTGGCAAAAACAACGTCCTGTGGGGGTAGCACATGGATTATATACGTCTTCATCTCAGCGTCGCTAGCTTTACCACCACTGCCTATGGCTGATGGGGTGCGAGAGCTCACCAGAGAAGGATAAGAGGAGAATAGGATAATGGCTACGAAGAGAAGAAGGGCGTGGGACGTAGTGCAGTGGCTCTCCATCTTTGAGGGCTTTCAGCTAGTGTCATACTGGGCAACCATAGATATAAAAGATTCTGGCAAAACAAACGAGGAAAGAATCGGTGACGTCGTATATCAGCCATTGACTGTAGCCAGGAAGGCTGGTTTTGGACCAAATTAGGCTCAATATCAAACTTGCAAGATTTTGTTCTTAATTTAGAATTACGATTTATAGATATAGCTAGAAGATTCTGGTAACGATATATTGAACAATTGATGATAGAATCGGTGCAATACATTAGCCATTGACTGTAGCTAGACAGGTTTTGGACCTAATTATATAGGCTCACTATTAAATTTGCTAGATTTTGTTCCTATTTTAGAATTACGATGCAGAAAGAAAGAATTCGGAAAGCTGTGAAAATCACAACCTCTGGTGTTGAAAATGGAAGGATATTAATTTGTTTGCTTCCTGTGCGGGTATTAAAATTTCTTGATTCTATTCAAAATTTGGTACAGTTTGCTCTATAGGGAAGTAAAATTCGCTATTTACCTTATATCATCATACCATCGATGGTCTGAATCTGTTTGAATCGGATCCAACGGTTCAGATCATTAGTAAATGCTCATTAGGATTCAAATGTAAACAAATCTGGTCATTTAATTGAACTCATTAAGATAATTTGAGATCATGCCAAATCTAGATAGCCTAGCTCGACGTGATTGGAAAGCTAATAACCAGCTTGCCAAACCGGGCTCACCTACTTTGTTAGTCTCATGCTTTATTTGTTAGCCATTTGAATTTGAATTATATTTCCTGCTGTATTAGTTAGTTCCTTTTCGCCGTAGTCTGCCTGATTAAGAGATTCGCTCTTATTAGGTAACTTATATTGTAAGCCTAATTAAAGGCATTATATCGGTCAATAAAATATCATCACGAAAATGATCCCAAAACTTATGTTTAGGCTGAGTTTCAATAGATGGATGTATGTTACGCTTAGATTCTTTAATTATGGGGTGTTTGGTTGCTTGTATTAGCTTATGCATGCATGAGCTAATGCAGCATTTTGGTCTACACCAATGTTTGGTTGGACACTGTGTACAAAAGGGTGTTTGGTTGGCCACTATGTTACGCTTAGATTCTTTAATTAGGGGGTGTTTGGTTGCTTGTATTAGCTTATGCATGCATGAGCTAATGTAGCATTTTGGTCTACACCAATGTTTGGTTGGACACTGTGTACAAAAGGGTGTTTGGTTGGCCACTATGTTACGCTTAGATTCTTTAATTATGGGGTGTTTGATTGCTTGTATTCGCTTATGCATGCATGAGCTAATGCAGCATTTTGGTCTACACCAATGTTTGGTTGGACACTGTGTACAAAAGGGTGTTTGGTTGGCCACTATGTTACGCTTAGATTCTTTAATTAGGGGGTGTTTGGTTGCTTGTATTAGCTTATGCATGCATAAGCTAATGCAGCATTTTGGTCTACACCAATGTTTGGTTGGACACTGTGTACAAAAGGGTGTTTGGTTGGCCACTGCATTAGCTGATGCATGCATCAGTTAATGCAAAAAGGACCTCAAATGCTGCATTAGCTAATGCAGTCAAAATAGCTGTTTTTGCTAATGCAACATTACATTAGCAGATGCAATGCACTGCATTAGCTTATACAAGCAACCAAACATCCCCTAGTCATTAGGCAATATTTAGATGTGCCTTGGTCACTTAGTGGAATAATTATATTTATTTTGTCTCCTTTGGTTGCTAAACTTAGGGGTGAGCAGAACCGAACCGAACCCGAAGAACCGAACCGAATCGAATTAGTTCGGTCCATTCGGTTCAGTTCCTCGGTCCATTCGGTTCGGTTCGGTTCTACAAGATAAAAAAGTTTGGGTTTCGGTTCGGTTCTGGTTCCTTAAAAAAATCTTCGGTTCGGAACCGAAGAACCGAAGTTAACCCACCTACATTATCATCCGTACAGCACATGCGTGGATGAGCTCACCACTCTCACCAGACTGGCAGGCTCCACCCATCTACATCATGCGTGGATCCCCACTCACCTATCCCGTCTGGCCGTCTCCACTCACCTCTCTCATCTCTCGACCATGGCGTGGATCCCCACAACCACAGCCCGCAGGACCTCGGCTACGCCGGCGGCGGCCGCCTCACACACCGGCCGCACGGCCCGCACCCCTTCCGGCTTCGTCGACGGCCGTCTTGCCCACCCGCCGCACCCCTTCCGGCTTCGTCGACGCCCTCTCTCCCCATCTCTCCTGGCCCATCCCCTCCGCTACGCCCGCCTCCTCCGCTCCGAGCGCCACCGCCCTCTCCTCCCCCTCGCAGCCTCCTCCCTCAACTTCACCCACTGTTGACCCTCGCCATCTCCATCGACGACCCCTCCGCGACGGCGTGGACCAGTCCTACTCCCTCTCCGTCTCCTCCGCCCACCCGCCGCACCCCTTCCGGCTTCGTCGACGGCCGTGCCCACCCGCCGCACCCCTTCCGGCTTCGTCGACGCCCTCTCTCCCCAGCTCTCCTGGTCCTCACCGTCGCGACCCCGTGGGGCGTCATCCGCGGACCGCGGCCTCGAGACCTTCTCCCAGCTCGCTGGGGCGGAACGCCCAGGCAGCCGGCACTGCGACCCCCTTGTCGTCGTGGTGCCCACAGAGCCGAGGCTGGCGACGGAGGGCTCCTATCATGGTCTACAGTGTGGAAGATTGTGGAGTACGCCATGTGTTACGGCGTCTGCGTTGTCCCCGAGTTCGACGCCCCGGTGAGTCGTCCACTCCGCCGCCCACCACCTCCAATCTCTGGGAACCCATCCTCTGCTCCCGCCCGCCTCGCCATCTCCTCCGTTGATGTCTCCAAAGAAGACAAGCTCCGCACGGGAGGCAGAAGAGGAGCAGGAGGACGAATTTGGGACCCTGCACGGCTGCATCGGCGACCACCCAAACCAGCGTCACCACCGTCCATTCAATTCATATAGAACCGAACCGAACCAAACTTTTCGGTTCGGTTCGGTTCAGTTCTATATGCAACTTCGGTTCGGTTCGGTTCTCATTTTTCTGGACCGAACAAAGTTCGGTTCTTCGGTTCTGGACCGAGAACCGAATGCTCACCCCTAGCTAAACTGCCTTTGATATGGTGCTATAATTTTCTGATCATTGCTAAACTGCCTTTGCTAAACTGCCTTTAAGCATTGCTTGTTAATGTTCAGAATAGTTCGTGTCTGATCACAAACAAGTTTTACACAGCTGCTCGTCCTGATAAAGCCATTAGCATGGCATTTGTAAGTTACAGGGCTGTCACTAAAGCGGATGCTTATATAGTTGCGTCTGTACGTAGCCACAGGCTGAGTAGGTATGTATATTTCTTGTGAAGTTTGGTTTGCAGACAAACTGTTAAAGAGGAGGCAGTACTAAACATAGTTGTCATACTTTGCATTCATAACTGATATTTGAAACTATAATACCAAAAGTTTTGTCAAAGAAGAAAAAAGAGGAAAAACTCATAAAAGATTTCCAATTGAACCTATGTCTTCTAAAGAAGGAAAGATGATCCTTTTTTGGCTTCTTTATAACCCTCAGCTGCATTAAACGTGTCAACCGCCGACAAGTCGTCCTTTAAGCTTGAAGCCTTCAATTATTAAAGCCAAAACCAAACCCAAATCTAAAAAGTCGTCAGGTAATTAAATGGAATGACATCCAAAACAATTACTCGCACATTTTTGCTTCCGAGTAAATTCGGACATTACCCAAATAAAGTTAAGGCACGGTTAGAAGTTTTCCCAAAAACGGGCCGAAACCGAATCCAAAACTCATACAAAATCCGTATTATCCAATATGATGGATAAATCAAGGCCAATTTTTTCTTTATTTTTTTTTTAATTAAAACGAAACTGAAACAGAAATGAAAACCTCCAACCTTGGATAAGAGTGACGCGTTTTTAGTTTCATAACACGTTGATTTAGGGACTGACTAAGCCTTCAGCATTTTAGGCCGGTATTGGCTTCATATCCAATTTTTGAGAGAAGAACTCTTTATTCCATTTCTCATCCGTTATAGATTTCAGTGGTATGGTGATATGATTGTTATTATGATATGTTGATTATGTCAAATGTTGTCACACAAGGTGACGATGACATTGTTCTGAACTCTTGATTTTGCCATAACATAAAGCCACAAAGACAATTACAAGTTGAGAGTTGAGTAAGACGTCGAAATCTATGAAAGACAAATGTTGGATAATTTTTATTTTATTATTTCATTCACTTATGTAAACATGTCAATTGGACATTATACGTAATTGTTGTAAGAAATCATTGACTCCTATAAATAAAGTTTTTGGTATTATATCCTAGGAGTTGTGTATCATTTTTTGTCTTAAATTATCATGTTCTTACACATATAATCACATGCTCATACAGTATAATGGAGGCAATGACCATGTCAAAATCCAAATAATAAAATAAAGTCAATATATTTGAAAATGAAAGACCATGTCCAGTTGTTTATCAATAAAAAAAATACATCACAAGATTCGAATTAAAAATTTGAAGAACCATGCCTCAATTTGAAAATTTTCACCATCTACAAAAAAAAAGCATAAAAGATTGCGTCAAATATATACTTTAAAAAATATATATTTTAAATTAAATTTATAAATGTATTGTGAGTTTACATACTAATACAATTAAAAATAGTTTTTATAATAATACGATGTGAAAAAAGAGAGGTGGTAATATACCACAAGCATTCTAGGGTGACCATAACCATCATTCCATTACCTAACGGCTAAATTATGTTTTAGTACCCTGTAGTTTTGGTCAACTTTTTATATGGTCCCTGAACTTCAATTTCGTGATATTGAGTCCCTCAATTTTGTTTTTGGTTCTCATGTGGGCCTCCACCCCAATTTCCGTCGTCTAACTAACAGCAAAAGGGGTTTCCGTCAGCTAACTAACGGAATGATGCAGTCCCTGAGTCGCGTCCGGCAACAATTGAACGGCTGCAAGCATGCCGGCGGCGGAGCGTCGGTGAAACATCATCACCGGAGGACGGGGTCGGTGGGGATGGAAACGTGGAAGCATGAGGAACAACCCTGCGGCGTCTGATCGAAGGATGGGGGCCTTCAGGGCGGCGGATATGAGATGGACGACGAGGTGAACTTCGCCGGAGTTAAATTCCGTCGATCCGAGCTCCAATCGAGGCCTAGAAAAGTCAGGAAAGGATCGTCGTGGCTTGGGGAAGTCTCCGGTGATGTTTTGGGGCGTTTAGAAGCCGTAGATGAGGAGATTCGAGTGAGTGGCCGGCGGTGGGTTTTATGGAAGGTGGTCGCCGGCGGCAGTGGAGGTGCTTTCGAGGCCAATGAAGGGTGGAGGTAGAATCGTGGCAGCCCGAGGAAGCTTTTGGAGGTGGGTCAGGGAGATGGAAGGCTGTAGATGAGGAGATCGGGTGGTGGCCGGCTGCGGAGAAGAGGGTTTCGAGGTCGATCACCGGGGTGATGGAGGGTTTGCTCTGCGATGGGGACACGGGGATGGTGGTGGCCGGCGGTGGTGATCTTCGGAGGTTGCCGGTGGTGGTGATCTTCGGAGGTGGCGGCGCTTGGTAATGGAGGAATGGGGGGCGGCGTCGAGGGTGGACGGGGCAACATCAAGCCATCGAGGGTGGAAAGGCCGGAGGAGAGAGAGAGGCCGGAGGAGAGAGAGAGGTAGAGGAGAGAGAGGTCGGAGGAGAGGGGTTGGAGGCATTGAGCTCGGAGCCTCCGAGCTCCTCCGAGCTCGATGCCGCCTCCGAGCTCGAGGCAGGCGCCTCCGAGCTCGATGCCGCCTCCGAGCTCGAGGTAGGAGAAGAGGGAGCCGGAGCCCAAGGGGAGGAGAGAGAGAGAGGTCGCCGTTGACGGGGAGAGAGAGGTCGAGGTCGCCGTTGACGGAGAGGTCGCCGAGGTCGAGGTCAGGCGAGGGTGAGATCCTAGGTGAGAAGGGGGAGAGAGAGAGAGAGATAATGGGTGAGAGGCAGCCTGAAGAACTCGTCTATCGACGACGGCGACGGTGGGTTTGATAGGAGGTTGCCGGATCACCGGAGAGAGGAAAGAAGGGGACGACGGCGACGTTGTTAGTTAGCTGACGGAAGGTGGTCACGGCGCACGTGACCCCTTTTGTCGTTAGTTAGACGACGGAAATTAGGGTGGAGGCCCACATGAGAACCAAAAATAAAATTGAGGGACTCAATGTTACGAAATTGAAGTTTAGGGACCATATAAAAAGTTGATCAAATCTACATGGTACTAATACATAATTTAGCCATTACCTAACAAACACAAAAACTGCAACAGTCAAAGGATACAGTTTCCATTCCAATACCAAATAAACAGTAAAAGTGTCAGATTTCACAGAATTCTACAGTCATTCTAGCAATAAACAAACAGAAAAAATGACATTCAATTTCATTTCATTCAAATGAAATTTCATTTCATTTCAGCGTCCCGTTGTGGTCGAACACGTCCTTATTAGATGGCATCAGTCTGTCTTTTTTCAGTCGAGGTTGGAATTACTCTGAAGTCTAGATTGGGCCTGAAAGCGAGCTTGATCAGACCCATGTAACCAAGCCTTAAGCACGAATACCTGACACGTGCGTTTGACCCCAAGTGGTCAATGAATCTTCGAGCACCGCCCCCAAATCCCCTCTCTGGCGAGCGCCTCTTGTCCTCCTCGCTCTATCCACGCACAGTACCAATTGAAGAAACCCTCGTTTTATTCTCATCGATATCGAGCGATCGGAATACTAAAGCCCCGAGCTTGTCGACTCCGTGGTTCGTATTCGCTCTTCAATTTCTTTTTTTGATCCCTTCGGTTCTGTCGCAATGCTCGATTGGTGGTTTTTTCGGTTTTCGATGTCCAAACTTTTGATAGTGTTTTGTTGGAATCCGGCGACAATGTCCAAAATCCAATGAAGCTCTTTTCTTTTACTTGTTTATGGTGGTTGCGTGGGTTTCCGTAGCGTCGTCTTCTTGTTTTCCCCAATTCAAGCAGTGGTTTCTGTCGGATTACAAATTGATGTATACCAACTGTTTTCTTTGGTGTTTTTCCGCTCGAAATGCTCAAACTTCAGGACCTATGTGCTTCTTGTATTCGATAATTGTGTTTTTTGGACAAGATTAAGCATCTACTAGTTTCTGATGCGTAAATAGTGATGATTTAGATGTTTGTTTAAGGGGCTATGTCTTCTTCCTTTGCTCCAGTGATTCACTTTCACATCTTGATCTTCGAGCAACTGACTGCTATGTTTGTTGGCCAATCAGAAAAATGCAGCTTGGGTATATGTGCTCAGGAACAGGAGAAGGCGCTTTTCTTGATTAGGGTTTCTGTCTGGGTTCCTGGTCATCGATTGTCTGATAATAAACAAGTGTTTGATGGTTGCATGAAATTGGGAGATTGAAATGCCATCATACCGTCAGTTCACTCGAATCAACACTGTAGACCTCAAGTTGCAGATCATCAAGAAACTCGGGAGGCAAAAGGCTGAAAAGTACTTCTATAACTTGAAAAGATTACTTAACCTTAAGCTTAGCAAGTTGGAATTTGATAAGTTGTGTCACAGTACCATTGGGAAGGAAAATGTTGCCCTTCACAATGTGTTCATTAGGTCCATTCTCAGTAACGCCCTTGTGGGACATGGTCATCCGAGCAAAGAGGCAGCAACAGGGCATTCGCGGAACACAAAAATATCGAATGGGAGCTCCGGAGATGTGTTTCCAATCACCCCCCCTAAGGGGCGAACCGCAAATAGTAAGGACAGGAAGTCGAGCAATCGCCCAAGCCCTCTCGGACCATTTGGGAAGAAACCTGCTGGAAGTCTGCAAGAAGTGACTAATTCTTGCGATCTCCAGAGATCAAGAGAACAGCAAAGTGCTCCAGAGTTGATATCAATTGGTAGCAAAGCTCTTTTATCAGTGGAAGATGGGGAAGAGGTTGAACAAGTGAGAGGTAGTCCGAGTGTTCAAAGTAAAAGTCCATTGAGGCCTCCCCTTGGCCTAACAATGAATGTTGGCAAGCTTCCTCGCAAATCTTTTCTGTATGGTAGTGTGGCAGGTTTCAATCCTTCTTTTCTGAACATTACAGAAACTTGTCATAGGAGTTCTGAATTACCTGATATGAGGTCCTTGAAATTGCGGTTGGAGCATAAGGTGGAAGCTGAGGGCTTTGGTTTGTCAGTGGACTTTGTTAATTTGTTGAACAAAGGATTGGATGTTTATTTGAAAAGTTTGATTGGACCATGTTTGGAACTAGCAAGAGCGAGGTCCAGTAGCGAGAACTCAAAAAATGCTATTAGCACACATTTTCGTGGAATGAATGGTGTATGGCAACAGAATCATATGCAGGTATCAACTCAGGCCTATTCCGCTTCCTTGCTAGATTTTCGTGTGGCAATGGAATTGAATCCTCGGTTACTTGGAGGAGGTTGGCCGATGCAGCTTGAGAAGATATTCTTTCGGTCCTTGGAAGACTGAAAAATAGCCCATTCATGTTTGTGGCATCCATGTCACAGACATTTATAAAAGATCCAAGGAACTCCCTGTGGACCCACTTGTTCGGTGGAAATTATAATGCGTTGTCAATGTTATACATGGTGAAAAGTATAAAGTTCACCGTCAATGTTATTCGCATCGATAGATATTGAGCCTATCAATCTGCAGGAAGCTTCAAGTTGCTCACATTGCATCATGCCGAGGATCAGCTAGAGAAGCATTAGTTTGAGCTTCCATTTTTTCTTGATCAAAATGACAGATGATGTTGAAGCCACTGATTCCTGGCATTGACTTCACACATCCTGGCCATCTCATGTAAATATTCTAATTCAACTTATTCTGCTTTCAATCCATTTCTGGGACATACAGCTTTAATGTTCTTCAATACCTTCAAGGAAAAGCAGTCTCATAAATAAAGCACCAGCTTTAATAAATATGGCCTCTTCTTTTAGATGCGTTTGAAATTTTACAAACCTTATATTTGTCGTACTCCTATGCTCAGTAGAAAAGAAGCATCTTTGACAATGTTGTATTATCTTGGTGTTGAAGTTTCTGTGACGCAAATTACAAGAGGTTTGTACCATCTTAGCATTATTGATTCTCATATAGCAGTAATGAAGCTGTTCTTTATGGCAATTGATTCTCATATAGCAGTAATGAAGCTGTTCTTTATGGCAATTAACAGTCTGGAAACTGTTGCTTTGACAAATTAAGGCTCGTGATAAGGCACCTAGGTAGGAGCATAAGTTGGCGAAGACGTGCTTCAAGTATATGTATATTTAACGTTTCAAGAGGTCATTCCTGACTTTGCTCACTTCATCTCAATGGATTCTTTGGAGGAGATAGGTCTGTACAACTTGAGATTGTATATTTACATACAGGAATCAAATGATCAAGTATAATCACTTATCTAATTTGAAACCAAAAAGATTAGAGTGATTGCTGTTCACATCTGGTCATTGCTTATTTTGGCTTCTTGCCTTGCATACAGGAATCACTTGTGTATATATATATATGAAATTGAAAAGATTAGAGTGAGTACTGTTGACATCATATCATTGCTTAATTTTGGCTTCTTGCCTTCATGCTGCAGCCTTCAAAAACTTGGGTATTTCTTTCTGTCTCCTATCCTGAAGAAATTTAGAATAAGTTCTTTCTTTTGGGGGATCAAGCAGCTATCTTTTATATATGGAACTATGATCGCAAATAATGGAGAAGTATTACGCGACACTCTTTAATTATCATCCAAAAACAATTGGGCCTACAAACTGGTAATGGTAAACCTCAAGTCTTCTATGGTGGTAGTTATTGAATGGATTGGAATGCCAGGAAGTCTGTTCACGTAGATGTTTTGACCCCAAATTCACTTTGAGAAATATCTTCACCAAGGCAATCCAATAAAATTAAGGGTTCAAGTGTACATAAGTTCTTCGTGTTTGCCGTTTCTTACTATTGGACTGTGATTTCACTGATTTGTCATGATTTTTCCCAAGGATGTTCCAAAAGACCTTGTACAAAATTCATGTTGCTTGTGTGAGATGTATGAGAACTATACTTGTAGGAATCTGCTCGCCATAAAGGCTGGCACTGTCATGAAGTTTCCTGGTGAAAGGGTGGAAGCATTAATTTGTAGCAAAACAACGCATGTGTTTCTGGTAAAAAATGTTGTCTATGTTTAGATGTTTCAGGTGCTGCTTACTCTATATATTTCAACTTGCATTGGACTAATGCGTGTTATCTCTCCTAATATGGCCTGATTGTTTGTTCAGCGTCAGCTTCCCAGCATCATAGGTTTCAAACTCCAGTGACTCTTCATCGACATCTGCTTGTGAACCACCCTGAGTTAAGAAGCACTCCTTCACGCTTTGACTGGACATTGTTAATATTCTATTACAAAAGCAGTCGAGTAAAACCAACTTCAGCTTTAAGTTTCTCAAGTTCATACGAAACTCCATGCTTCTATTAGTATTGCCTCATTTCATACTTCAATCTTCTCGGTTTTGAGACATTTTAAGATCCTAGCACGTGATTCTTATCGCGTAAAATAGCTGTAGAGCCACTGCAAAATAGTTGTAGTCCGTTTCAACCAGCTGGGCCTGCCACAAGCCAAAGCCTATTCTTGAGATGAGGTGCCACACTGCCACTAGTGGTGATAAATTGACTGGTGGATGTAGGCTATGTAGCACCTTGGATTTCCCTGATTGAGCTCTAGAATTTAAATATACTGCGTTCTAATTAAAAAAATTGGAACACCAGGGAAATCATCATTAATATAGTAAATCCTCTCATATTTATGTGATATTTTATTTACAAAATCTCAGGATATCGAGTAGAGATAGAGACAGAGAAAGGGACTTGGATAAGATCCTAATGGTAACGTGCTGATCGCGCGCGTGCGCTTCTGGTGTGGGCACGTGCGACTGGACGCGCCGATATCGGCATGGATGGGAAGGCTCTCAGAAGCTGCGGCAGAGGTTATATGGCGCCCCACGGCTGGCCCACTCGAACACAGCCCACACGTGCGAGCCGCTCGTCCGCCGCCGATGACCCCTCCGCCCCTCCTCCTCCTCCACCTCAGAATCCGCCGCCGGCGTTAACGGGTATTGCCACCCGAGCTCCGTGTCCGTCTTCCTCAGGATCTCCCACATCACGTGCACGTCTTCATACTCGCACGTCCTCACCTCCTGTCTCAGCTTCCCCAGCCCTAGCATCCCCGCCCCTCTTTCCGATGAGCCTCCGCTAGTATTGGATCTGAAAGCCATCAAAGAAAGGAGCCGGCCGTGCTTACCCGTCTTGCGGATCCCGAGCTTGGCGACGACGCCGATCCACACCCTCCTCAGCCGATCCCACCACTCCATCCCCCCGCCGACGATAAGAGAGAGAGAGGGACAAGAGAGACACGGATCTCTCTCTCGATCGCTACGTCTTAACTCTTAAGCAGGGGGGTTCTTAAAAGAGGGGGGGGGGGGATCACCACCATGCGGTTGGGAGTTGTCGGTGATGGCTACGGATCCGCCGTACACGTGGCGGATTCACTCGTGTTAAACGCCGAGATCTGAGCTTTAAAAAATGGATGCCGCCACGTAGGCTCAGGTGGTGGGATCGGACGGTGGGGGATGTCTGGTGGAAGCTGGGAAGTGGGTGGCCGGACGTTTGACTGGTTGTACCGGTCCGGCGGAGGGAAAGGAACACGTGTCACAGGCGGCTCCCGTCTTTTGCCGGGTTGCTTTCAAAAGAGATGGGCTTTGGCCGCGTGTGGCGTGTGCGGTGCCGTTCAGCTAGAAATGGACCGGAGACGTACAAGAGAAGCAAAGGGGGACTGCCTACGTAAAGTAAAGGGGACCGACCGTTGCTGGTGGCTAGTGGTCTACAGTCTACTATTTGAAGCCATCTGAGGGCCGCCCGCCCGTCCCATATCTATCTCGTGCTATATACTTCTAATCATTGACGAGGCTCTTCCGACGGTGGGTAGTTGCTTACGCCTACTTTTATATAAACTCACATCTTCCTGTCGACTAATCGGACTATTGGTCCATAAGTCCACTCTGGCTTGTAACTTCTTGCATGGCTTGTAAAAGGCTTAATTCATGTTCAGTTTGTGCCTTCATCTGGCCGGTTAATGATTTTTAAGAGTCTTTGACTTGCAAAGTATTTGTGTTTGTGTGTGTGTGTGTTGGGGTGGGGGGTGGGTGGAATTAACTGTACAGGAGAGTCCTTTATCTTAAAGATGCTTAAATGGGTAGTTATGGATTTTTTTTGGCATGTTCTCGTGACTATAATATTATTGGATGGCATCTCTTTTCCATGTGCCTCTAGAATTAGAAGCATGAAGAAGACTTTGTTAAGGCAGGAAACATCATCTTTATCTATGAATTATGATGAGCCCCTTTTCTCTTGTCTCCGAGAATAATCTTTTGAGGGTTCTTCTTTCTGTAAAATATCAATCAACAAAGAGCATCTCGCACAGTAACCAGGAGAAGAACTCCGTTCCAGAGTCACTTCCTCCACGAGAGGTCCTAACCAACCACATAATCTTTTAATCCTATCTATAGTTGCGGTAAGCATAAAAGAAAAATGTTTTGTGTATACGGACATGTGGCATGTGTAATGCATATGTCATCTATGACTTATCACTAGCCAAGCATCGATTCTTTTATCTATTTCATCGCTAATGGGATACCGATGGGATAGATCAATGAAAGGATAGTTAGCTACCGATTGAATGTACCGGTAGTGAGATGCCGATTGCTTAATCTAGTTTGGTAGTGAGATACCAATGTTTTCATACAGATGAAACAAATCGGTACTTGGCATAAAAAACATTTTAAAGAATATATAAATGAAAAATTATGGTTTTGTGCTGATAGAAAACGGAGCAATCACGGCGGATGTTGCCCTTTGATCCAGTCTTGACGCCGACGCGGCTGAGTTTGGTGATAGCGGCAACGAAGGCTTGCTCGAACGCTGTTTGTTGGGCACGAGGCCAATGCGTCGACGGTGGTGGGCAGTGGGCTTGGAGCTGGCGTCCTCGTAGAGGATCTGGTCGGAGGTGAAGAGGCCCATGTGCATCTGGAGTTTCTTAAAGTACCGGTTGTTGAAGGTTCCGGGAGTGATTGGGTCCATGTCAATGGCTATGCTTGGGTCCATCACATTCGGGGCATATGCTTGCAACTGGGCAACTTATGTCAAACTTTTTGTTAAATAGGATCCATGATATTCATTTTTTGTTAATAAAATCCATTCATGTAACAAACACGCATATAAACTAATATGTATATAATTCTTGATTATACACATATCATGACACGCATATAATTATTGTTTATACGTGTATTAGTTTATACACGTGTTTCTTATATGTATGGGGTCATATTGTGCAAAAAAAACATCGGAGGGGTCCTAAAGTGCAAAAAATGAATACCATGGTCCTATTTAACAACAAATCCTACATGTCTCGTGAAGAATTCTTTTTGCCAAAATAAACCATAAACCTAAAGTTCACTTTTGACAATACATGACCCCTTATTTATTTGCAATATAGGGGCCCTCGTTATTTTTTTTGACTGGAATGCCTCTTACTCTATGCATGTGATAAACCATTTCACATGGCGTGGCGTGATCATACACATCTCCATATGAGACCCATTTATATAATAATAATAATATTGTTATGATGATTTAAAATAATATTATTTCACATGACTTGGACCAACCATGATATGACATGGGTGAAGGACCACTTATATTAGTATACTAGGTGGGCCCCCTGCCACCTGGCAGGGTAATCATCAAGTTAATGGGTGATTCGGTTATAAAAATTAAATTTAATTAATGAATTAGTATGAATATTATATAATGTTGATTATATTAGATTAATATACTATAACTATAGAATATATACAACTGTATGAATTAAATCAACCTTATAAGGGGTGGTTATGCATAACCGTTTTTGCTCCTTATAAGGTTGATTATTATTATAATATTTTAATAAACCTTTGCGGTTTGAGTGGTTAGGGTTGGAAATCATAAGCATATATATACAACTATGGAACTCATGGCTTTTTATAAGGTGTAAGTTATATTTTCACTAATAATCTTTACCATATTTGTTTTACATACCTAGGCTAACTTTGAAGGTATTGTAATAATTTTCATTTCAATGCTTATTCTTCTTCTTTTTTTGAAGGTTTCAAAGATAATATAAGTGTTGATGTTAATATTAACATGAGAGAATGATCATCTCTTCTTGAGAGAGCCCATGGTTCCAGAACATGGCAGTGAACTTTCTTAGCTTGGTAGTGGGCTGCGATAGGTTCCTCTCAACACTGCCCAAGACTGCAACCCGTCCATCCTCTGCTCTGATACCATGAAAGTGCTCTAACCAGCTTAAGTCGATTGGTGAGGATGAGTTTATATTAATATTAGGTGGGACCCGTGTCACCTGGCACGAGTAACCACCCACCTCCACTATCCTTCTAATCACCCACCTCCATTACCCCTTTATCTTCTCATGTCTCAGCTATCACGTGTTCCCCTATCTCCTAGTCTCTTTATGACTCAGCTGTCACATGTAAGAAAATACATGAACCAGATTATGACTGAGCTATCTCATTATCTCTCTTCCGTAACCACCCTCACCCCCACCACACCCAACTCTTCATATACAAATGAATTCAGTTATTTTTAGAAATAACTAAATTTGTGTGATGGGGGTGATTCCAAACCACCAGATATAAATCTTCTAAACTCTTATAGGTCATCCGATGTAAGTAAAATCCTATCTTATATAGATAGAAGATTTAGTCTAACAATTACTATGTATAATTAATTACAATGTTTAGAACTTGTTCTGGCACCCGGGGACAGCCGCCTTGGCCTCGATCAACAATGTCGAAACCATCTCCGAAGAGCTATAGGTTATCAAGGTGGTCCTTCTCCACAGAGTTGTCACCTGTCGATACTATCATTATGAAACGTCACATCTCGATGCTATCATTATGAGTGCTATACATATTATGGGTGATTCTGATTTCAATTAGTTTTGCTTTCCAATTTTAATTTGAAACTTACTTGTAGTTTAAATTTGAATCTTACTATTTTTAGCAATTTTTTAGATTCTTTCATTCGATACGCTGTTGTGGTTAAAGACTTGTAACCTCTTATGATTCCAATCCTCTGTGTGAGGTATTTGTGATATATGGGTGTTCTAGCCACTAAAAGACTTAATTTTAGTATGTTCCTTCACTTCCTGCACTACAGGGTTTTTAACAGTGTAGTCCTTTATCTTAAAGATGTTTCAATCGGCATATTCCTCGGCTTCATGACTATATTATTAGATAGCATCTCTTTTCCATGTGCCTCTGGGATTCCAAGCATGAAGAAGACTTTTGTTGATGTAACAAGCATCACCTTATGTATGATGGGCCCCTTTTTCTTTTGTCTCCAATTCAGAATAATCTTTTGAGGGTTCTTTCAGTAGAATATCAATCAACAAAGAGCATCTCGAAAAGTAATCCATGATCACTTTTCCACGAGAGGTTCTAATTACCAATCACATAATATCTTTATTCCATCCATTATTGCATTAACGTATGGCTTCAACAACTTAAAATTTTCGATTATGCACATCAAAACATTTGTGAGAATGTAAAATTTTATGAAGAAATTTTAGCTTTTGTGCTAATTGAATACGGAGCAATCACGGCGGATGTTGCCCTGTGATCCAGTCTTGACGCTGACGCGGCCGAGGTTGGTGATAGCGGAGACGAAGGCCTGCTGGAATGCCGCTGGGCTAGAGGCCAATGCGTCGACGGTGGGCTTGGACTGGGTATCATCGTAGAGGATCTGGTCGGAGGTGAAGAGGCCCATGTGCATCTGGAGGTTCTTGAAGTACTGGTTGTCGAAGGTTCGGGGAGTGATAGGGTCCATGTCGATGGCTATTGTTGGGTCTACATTCTCGGGGCATTCTGCTTGCAATTGGGCTACATATGTCTGATTTAGGGTTGGGTCGATTGGGCTCTGTGGGCTGAAGTTGTAAACCCGGTTGGAGAACCGGCTGCAGTGAGAGAATCCAACTGTGTGGGCCGCTGCACCAAAATTGAGAGGAAAATAAAAAGGAGTGGATTAATGCGAACTCTGCTTGATCTTAAAATTTGAATCATATTACTATTACCCTGTCCCATTACATGCAATATAAACAAACTAGGAGGGCATACAGTAGTTGATCAACTGCATAGATTCAACAAGGAGTGAATTCTTCTTGCTTTTCCTATTTACGGGGATGCCATAAATAGGCACAGAAAATTGAGTGCATTTAAATTTAGGAAGCACCAATGACTCTCATGTCTCAATAGCATGAGTCCTGGGCTTAATTAATAATAATAATAAATCAAATATGCTTGGGTTGATTTTTTTCCATTTCCACCCCCATCCAACCTCCTCCTCCTCCAACCCCATCTCCACCCCCTTCGCCCACCCTCTCCCCCCGACCCTGCAAACCCAGCAATGCCTCCTCCCAAACTTCCTAAATGACCGGCGATGGGAGAGAGGGAGAGGAAGAGGAAGAAAGAGAGAGAGAGAGAGAGAGAGATGAGGGATCCTATAAATGACCGGCGACGGAAGAGAGAGAGAGATGAGGGAACCTAAATGACTGGCGACGAAAGAGAGAGAGAGAGATGAGGGGGGACTTCCCGAGCTCCGCGCCGAACTCCCGTCACGCCCTCGAGCTTACCACCGCCAGACACCGCCTCCAGCCTCCCTCTGCGACTCCCGAGACCACTCCGCAAGCCCAACACCGCCTCCTCCCAAGCTTCCTCCCTCATGCCACCTCAACCCCGCTGTCATCTCCTATCTCGCCGACCAACCACCTCCGCCTATCCAAGCTCCTCACCGGTTTCCGACCACGCCCTCCCTTCCTCTCCGACTCACCACCCCGCGTCGACGCCGGCCTAGGTCATGACCATCGGCCGCCCATGACCTTCCCTACTACTCGACAATGTCCATGAAGTCTAAGGACCATTTTCCTGACGTCGTTGACCTTGCTCCGCCGACCTAAGTCACCGATCATTTTCCTCAAACAACTCCGTGCTTCCCCCTTCTAGATCCGCCATCCTGTCGCCGGAGAGCCTCATCAGACCCTAGGGATTGAATCCTAAGGTCTTCCTGAGGCTTCCTTTAGCACCGCTGGGCGGATGTAATGTGGGGGGGGGGGTGACGTCAAGGTGGGGGGGAATCCCGATGCACACATGATCCAACGGTTCGCGTGTGCATCGATCGGGCGTTCGATGCGAGGTCCCATAATGACATGGGTATTTTGGAGAAAAAGGAGCTTTAGAGCCATGTTTTGGAAAAATAAAGAACAGGGGGCTCGAAAGTGCCAGAAGGAACATTAGGTCCCTTACGGCAAAAAATTCGCATAGAATCCATTTGAACATTTAGAACGTGAGTTTGAAATAACCAAACCATCATTTTCACTTATATATAAAATTAGTGGTGCCCCTGACATGCCTGCCACCTGGCAAGGTAACCATCAACCACACCATAATAACCGTCCAATAACCCCCTCGTCCTAAACCCCCTTAACTTAGGATTATTATATCACATAGGCTTCACTTAGGACATTCTCCTGTCACGTAGGAGAACATAATGGTTAACTTATAAAAATCTTGTTATATAAGGATGATATGTTTTTATCATAAAAACACTTCAATTTTTTTAAAGAAAATTATATAATAGTAATAGTAAAAATAAATAATCATATAATAGTAATAGCAGTAGCTTTGAACTTGTATGATCGAGATAATGACTGGTCATATTATTCAAAGGATAAATAAGCAAAAAACGAGATTTAAAAGGACGTATATACGATTGAGCACGCATCATTTGAAGTTTGACGAAGCTCAGGCCTCTCACATCTACCTAACTTGCATGTGAGGTCCCACCTCACGCGTTTAAAGGGGCCTGATGCGTTTACGATAACGCAACACGTAAGCTATATAATATTCTCTAATCATTTTTACGATAATGCAATACTTTCATTATAATTTTTCCTCTATGTATATTGATTTTTTTGTTTTTTTGAAGGTTATCAAAAGATATTCAGTCGATGCTAGCGGATGCTAAATGCTAACCTGAGAGAGCGACCATGTCATATTGAGAGAGCCCATGGTTTCCGAAAATGGCAGTGAGCTCGCTCAGCTTGGCAGTGGGCTGTGGCAGCTGCCCGGCAACGCTGGCCGCCGTCGATTGCAGCCCGTCCAGCCTCCCAAGCTCCACCGCGTACCTTGGCCCTCCGGCCTATATATATATATATATATATATATATATATATATATATACAGTTATGGCAAAGTTAGACACCGGAGTAGGAAGAGATGGAGGTGATCGCCTCAGAGCTCAGAGCTAATTAATTACCAGGTTAATCGCATCTCGGGCGGCCATGACGAGTATATCGGCGCATGAAACCATGTTCTGGCACTCGGGGACGGCGTCGACGGCTGCCTTGGCCTTGATCACGGTGTCGAAACCATCTCCGGCGAGCGATAGGTTGTCAGGATGGTCCTTCTCCGCCGTGTTGTCACCAGTCGATGCTATCATTATGGAAGCGTCGCAACCCTATATATATGTAGCGATGTACAAATAGTCAGTAATAAACTCAAAAGCTAGCAAACATAAGAAAATAGACAAGGATTAATTTATAAGAGCTATATGTGATGTCCCAATGGGCAATGGCATGGCAGTCACCTGAACGAAGCAGTCGTGAAACAATAGGCGGATGGTTGCTGGGGCGGTGACGAAGGTCTGTTGGAACTTGGCGGTGACGGCTGCCCGGACGATGCTCTCGACGTTGGGGCAGACGCCGGCGTAGTAGTCCTGCCGGAGTTGAGCTGAGGCGAGGCGAGGCGACAAAAACAAGCTTAGCAGGACTGGAAACAAGGGCCACTGTACAGTATACTTTTCCATAGATTGATTTGAAGTAGAGATTAGAGAGTTTAGAGAGGCTTTGGGGTTTGGTGTTTCCAGCGGTGGAGATGATCAAGAGGGACATCCTATATCGTTATATATAGTGAGTTAAGGCAGCTGGGGCATTGGTAAACAAAAGATAGAAGAGGAAGGAGCGTGGACGAGTTCCACATTTTAATTGTGGCCATTTCCACGAAATTAGAAATAGGAAACGAGAGAGAGAGAAAGTCAATTAAGGAGAGGCAGCTGTCACAGATATGTTATAGGTGGGGGGGATTACGAGGGAATATGCGCGTGGACTTGGAATGTTGGAATGTGATGGCTCATGATTGGGATGATTATTAATTCTAAATATAAATAATGAAGTTCAAAACGACAAATATGAGTTTAAAGTTTGGAACTCTGGTGGCACGGAAGCATCGATCCTCGTCGATGTTTATAAGTTCTAATCGATTCATGAATACTCAAGTTCAAAGAATCAAAATAAAAGATGCAAGATAATGAAAAAAATAATAATAATAATAAAAATTAATGAAAAAATAAGAGACACGGATTTACATGGTTCGGAAGAACACTCCATGAATTTGGACACTTATTAACTTTCTCATACGTAAGATCCAATTAGAAAAAGAGTAATTAAATTAATTGATTCTAATTTGAATCACATTCGAACAACCTCTTCTCTTATACCATTCTAAAAATCCAAATCCAAAACTTATTACACTGCTTCACAAACATTGTTATCTTTAAATTTAGACTGCGGAATGCAATTTCAGTATCTAAGATAACTTTATAGTTGAAACCAATTAATTCAACAAGTAATTAATTTTCTTAAATACCTCTTCTCTCATACCATTCTAAAAATCCTTTTTTTTTAGCCCGTGGAAAGTAAAGCTCATAGTATTTTAACATCTTCCCAATTAGTCAATGCATCTTCATTTAAAGATGCATATCCTAATAAAAGCGGTATAGAATACACGAAATCGGACCCTCTTCGCTGGAGTTAGCGTATGCAAGAAGTGATTCACGTAATATCTTAAAAGTGGAGCAGCGGTTTATCTTTAACATCATGCATTAATATCTGAGGTTGGTGATCAGCACCACATCAGCTTAGATTAATTATTCTTAGTGCATTGACAATTGTCTTTTTAGTGTATAAGTTATGCAATTTTTGAATACCGTGTGATCGAATGAGTCGTGAGACGGAACACGGGAACTTATATAGTTAAAAAATCGGCTGATCAAAATCTTAGGATAGTTAAAAGCAAAAGAGCTAATCTCACATTATTGCCGTAAAACATACAAAATTTCATGCTAGTCCATCCAATCCTTAATAAGTCTTGAAACCATAAAAAAAAAATGATCTTATATAGTCCATCCAATCCACCATCGTCTGGTGAACTATGGGTTTTGAGATGCCTATGATGTTTTTAGCATCAGTATTGCAACTCTAAAGTTTTGTTTAAATGCCCAATAAATTAATCCAAATTATCTTAATGAGTTGAGTTATATATATAGTACTCAAGCTAGTTTTTTAAAGAAAATAAATTAACCAGGGAGTGTTTAGGATGCACACCATTTACATAAACATGCACCCAGGTCGGCCGAATCAATTTTGAGGCCCTTGACAAATAAATCAAATATAATAAATTTATTTAAAAATCATCCTTCTAGCTTTTTGGGCTGCGAAAGTATTGATTAAATTTTTATATTCAAGTTTAGCTAATATATCTTTTTTAATAGATAACATAGCTAATCCATTTAATCTTTCTTGTGACATGATTGATCGCAAGTAATATTTTATCTGCTTCTTTTGAAAAGCTTTTTTTTGCAGAAACAACCATTACATATATTATCAATAATATTCTATACACGATAAAGGTATTCGGAAAACAATTTAGTCTTTTGATATAGTTCAAGATTTGAATTGGATTGTTATTTTCTGATGACAAAATTTCTTTTAAAATGTTTAGTTCATTATATAAATCCAAGCCGTCAATAGTAAAGTTATAAATTAACTAGAGGACAAAAATTATGGACACATGTCCATATCAAGTCCCAAGAATTTTTTTGCCAACCATACATGCATTTTCCAAATTCCAAGTGGGGAAACTAAGGGGCCTTTTAATAGGGCATAACATCTATCTTTACATTAATTAAAAGGTTTGGGGGCCTAATGATTAGGTTAGAAATCTAATAAAACATGAACTCAGTAACTTTGTTTTTTTGATACATATATAGGCCTTAGATTCTTAATTAACAATAAAACATGAATTCAATAACTTAAATTTTTTAATATATAAGTCTAAATTTCTTAATAAACATATAATTTGAATTTGGGGGCCCACTTTCAAGTGGGGGCCCTAGGCAGCCGCCTAACCTGCCTAGGGGTTGGGCCGGCCCTGCATGCACCTTCTAACGCGGGGCGGCCAGCCGGCCGGCCGGCGGCGTGCACCGTGTGTCCCTCCCCGCCGTCGTCTGTTGGCGGTGGCATACATTTGTAGCTAAGAAGATTTTTTTTTTTTTTTTTTTTTGAAATAGTTGTGCCAAAGAAGCTATGAGAGAGTTACAAAAGAAACAAACCCAAAAAACATATATTGAATGCAACGAAGTCATGATTGTAAGGATTCAGCCTCATTTTATTTTTCAGCGAGGGCTGTTTGCCTCGCATCATTAGTTCTCTCATACGATCACAACAATAGCTTGGATCTGTTTGAACAATATCCAACGGTCCTGATTTGTTTATATTTGAATCCTAATCAGTATTTATTAATAATTTAGACCATCGGATCTGATTCAAACATATCCAAAACGTTAGCATAATGGTAGGAGGAAAATGGCATTCATACCTTTCAAAATGATTAGTTATTGCAATACAATAGTACTATCTCAGCTTTTCTAGTTTCGGAAATATAGAGTTATTGCCATAGAGATCGAGTAGCATATGAGAAGTTAGTTATCACCTCAATGGTTGTCGATTCGAGATCTACAAATTAAGGTACTAATTTCAAGAAAATTTCTTAAAGATGTGGATCACTATACGTCGTCTGCGCATGCATGTCTAAAGCCTTTGCGAATGTTATTATATATCATAGAAATAACCATTACATGGTGAGAAAAAAAACAATATACTGACCCAAAAATATGTCCCTTCCTTCCCAGATTAAATTAAAATTCATTCATAAACCATCACTTATCCCAACACAGAGCGAATACTTTCCACGAATTATACTTCCCTATAAGGCATACCCTATCCAATTTGAATAGAATCAAGAAATTTTAATATCACAGGAAGCAAAACAATATCCTTCCATTTTCAACACCAAAGGTTGCAGTTTTCACCGCTTTCCAAAATTCTTCTTTCCGTTTCGTAATTCTAAAATAGGAACAGAATCTAGCAAATTTTATATTGAGCCTAATTTGGTCCAAAACTTGTCCTGCTACACCGATTCTTTCCTCAGTTGTTCAATGAATCGTAATTCTAAAATAATAACAAAATCTAGCATGTTTGATATTTAGCCTAATTTGGTTCAAAACCTATCTGGCTACGGTCAATGGCTGATATATGCCAACGATTCTTTCCTCAATTGTTCAATAAATCGTTACCAGAATCTTATATATCTATGGATGCACACTGTATGACACTAGCAGAACCTTCAAGCCCTCAAAAATGGAGAGCCACTGCACTACGTCCCACGCCCTTCTTCTCTTCGTAGCCATTATCCTATTCTCCTCTTATCCTTCTCTGGTGAGGTCTCGCACCCCATCAGCCATTGGCAGCGGTAATAAAGCTAGCGACGCCGACCTGAAGACATACATAGTCCATGTGCTACCCCCACAGGACGTTGTTTTTGCCAGTACTGATGACCGTGTCACTTGGTACCACTCATTCTTGCCCGACGCCAAAAGCTCGGCCGGTGAGTCCCGAATGGTGTTTACCTACACAGAAGTCTTCAGCGGCTTTACAGCGAAGCTCACCGAGGAAGAGCTCAAGGAGATGGAGACAAAGCCCGGCTTCGGGCGTGCTTACCCGGACCGCATCATCCCCCTCCACACCACTCATTCCTCCAAGTTCTTGGGTCTGAGTCTTGGCTCCGGCCTCTGGAAGAGCTCTAACCTTGGCAGGGGGGTCATCATTGGCATGCTGGACACCGGCATCGATCCCACCCACCCATCCTTTGACGATGAGGGTGTGCCTCCCCCACCTCCCAAGTGGAAAGGGAGGTGCGATTTCAAAAGCGGCTGCAACAATAAGCTCATCGGTGCTGTGTCTTTCACCGACCAACAATCTGGCGAGTTAGAGTCAACGGGCCCCTCTGATGACGTCGGGCATGGAACTCACACATCAAGCACCGCGGCTGGCAACTTAGTTAAAGGCGTCACATTTTACGGCATGGCCAACGGTATTGCTACTGGCACAGCACCGCACGCGCACCTCGCTATATACAAGGTGTGCAAAGAGAATTGTTCGCAATCAGCTATACTCGCAGGCTTGGATGCCGGTGTCAAAGATGGCGTCGACATCTTCTCGCTCTCGATTGGAGGACCGCCGATCTCTCTCTACTTAGACCCTATCGCCATCGGTACATTCGGTGCAGTCGAGAAGGGGGTGTTCGTAGCATGCTCCGCTGGCAATGATGGCCCATCCTTTGCGACTGTGAGCAACGTTGCACCATGGATTCTCACAGTGGCGGCGACTACTCAAGATAGGAGCATTCGTGCGAGGGTCAGGCTCGGCAATGGAGAAGTGTTTGATGGGCAGTCACTCTATCAGCCTCATAATTTTACATCCAAGCCACTACCCCTCTACTATCCTGATCAGTACGACCCTGGCTGCACACGCTTGGATGGGATTGATGCACGGGGTAAGGTAGTAGTGTGCGAGGATGATGGTTTTTCTACGGGGCCTGAGGAGAAGGGTGCGGTCGTGAAGGATGCTGGTGGTGCGGCGATGATCCTCACAAACCGTGAGCTCCAAGGGTACAACACATTTGGCCACTATTACCCCCTTCCCGCATCGAGCGTGTCTTACGATGCTGGATCCAAGATCGCCCAGTACTTCAATTCATCCAAGAACCCGACTGCCTCCCTCATCTTTGATGGCACTGTGATCGGTTCCAAGCCGGCTCCGATCGTGGCTTATTTCTCTTCCAGGGGCCCAAATATGATCCTCTCTTATTTCTTGAAGCCAGACATCGCTGCGCCTGGCGTAGACATTCTAGCAGCTTGGCCAAATTTTATCGCAGAAGACGGACACAGCAGTAGATTCAACATGATCTCCGGGACCTCTATGGCAGCTCCTCACCTCAGCGGCGTCGCTGCGCTCGTGAAGTCCGTCCACCCCGATTGGTCGCCAGCAATGATCAAGTCTGCGATCATGACGACGTCCAGCATAAACGATAATCAAGGGGAACCGATCAAGGACCACCTATACAATGCTATTTGGAACGTCTATGGTGTTGGAGCCGGGCTCGTGAATGCGTCCAAGGTCGTCGACCCTGGTCTGGTTTATGACATTGGCATCGAAGAGTACATCTTAAACCTCTGCGATAATTATGCTGCCCCTGATGTGAGTGCAATTGTTCGACGTCCCGTAAACTGCTCGCAGAGAATGGCTGACTTGAACTACCCTTCCATTGAGGTGCCGTCCAATCAGTTGAAGTCAGACCATTCAATGACGGTGAAGAGGACGGTGACAAATGTCGGGGAGGCGAAGTCGACGTATAAGGTGGAGGTGGATCCGCCGGAGGGTGTCGTAGTGACCGTGAAGCCTGAGACCCTTCAGTTCTCAGAGGTTGGCGAGAAGAAGAGCTTCAATGTGACTTTGAGCCACGAGAAAGATGCAAAGATTGGACAGAGTGGTAATCTCAGGTGGATTTCTGATAAGCATGTGGTGAGGAGCCCTATTGTAATTTTTCCTTCCGCGTAGTTTCTCAGTTTGGAGTTTTCTGCCTTGCTTGTCTCTTGACTTTGAGAAGAAAACGCTCTGGAAAGTACTGCTTTGAGATATAAAATAAGCAATCGCCTATTTCTGGATGTAATGGTTCGTATTTCGCTGGGAGAGATTGGCTTTCGGCACTCTTTTTGTGTGTAACATGAGTGAGAGGTAAGTATGTGAAGGTCAGTCATAGTTAACAGTACATATCAATCAATTTTTCATCCTTAAGAATTCAAGAGAAAAAGAGCTCATCTTCAGAATTCATTTCTCATTGGAATCCTGTTGTTTAGAAATCTCTAAACATGACACTAATATATAGGCTCTTCTTTCTATCAACTTTGAACTCTGGATCGGTACTCCATCAGTTTGTTCCTTCACTTGGGTAATACAGGGTTTTTAAGTGTCTTTGACTTGCAAAGCATTTGTGCGTAGAAATTAACAAGTGAAGTCCTTTATATTGTAGATATTTCAATCGGTAGTTATGGATTTATGTTCGCATATTCCTTGGCCTCGTGACTATAATATTATTGGTTGGATGGCATCTCTTTTCCATGTGCCTCTAGAATTAGAAGCGTGAAGAAGACTTTGTTAAAGTAACAAACATCATCTTATTTTTTTATGGGAAGAATAATTCTGAAACAGTATGACAAGGATTACATGAAGATGGTCATCCTGAATCAAGAAGAGATGTTCCAAAAACAGGCAATCTTCTTCACCTTCTTCCGTTTTTATCTTCGACACTTCCCAAGTTTCTGAAAAATCGAAAAATCTAGCAGGTCCATGAACTCCATCGGCTCTACCGAATCCAGAGGCTCTGCGTGAGTGACATGAAAAAGGAGCTAAAGAAACAGATGGTGTCTGCCAACACTGGAATCGCTGTCGAAGGATGGAAAGGCGAAGACGAGACTGATACCGAGCTGACTCTGGCTACTGGAAGCAGGAAGAGGAAGAGAGAGGAGAGGTCGCCTACTTGGGATTCAGGAGCAGGGTGTTGTTCAGCTTCAACTCATGAATCTCCTGGTCTGACACTGATGAGCCATCAATGGAGATTGTTTCAAGTTCCAGATGAAAGCAAGAGGTTCTTAATTGGAAACAAAAGCTTGGATGGTGAAGAAGGCCAAATGAAGCTGGATGTATTTGATCAGTCTGAAGAAGATGACACGAGATGCTTCAAGTTTGTTGTTTTGGGCTCCTGATAGGATCTAAGATGGCGATGTCTCTAATAAGCAATATGGATTGCATCCCTTAGTCAAGTTCCGGAATAATCTATTCCTCTCACCAAACACCACCTCAATGTCATTGTCATGGCCTCCTGCTGTTCGGTTAGACAATGACGACCATCAGATTACCAGCACACTAATGAGTCTTTTTATGGATTGAAACCCCATCGTCTACAATACATATCATTTCACACCTACACCCATAAAATTTTGTACGCAATCTCAAATTACAGAGATAATTTTGATGTCAACCGTTGGATCAAGATACATCACTATTGCAATCCCGCTGAATCCGGATGAGGTTGAACATACGAGAGTCATGATACTGTGTCAACGCTACCAAGTTCGGCTATTTGCTGAACTGACATGACACTGATGTGGCAATATAAATATTAAATATTCGTTTCCTTAGATCAGGAGAGGAGGATGAAGGTAAAAAGAAAATAATAATGGTAAATTTATGACGATATGGCAACTTGGCCCAACATAGTGTACACGTGGCTACCTCTCAGTGTGCCACATGAGGTCCGCACTCGGCGAGGAATGTCAGCACCGAAACATCTCTGTCATGAATCGCATGTTATGTTTGCCAACAAATTAGATAGAGTGCTCATTTGTGTACATTATTATATGACACGTGCATCGTACATGTCATGAATCGGTAGTAGGATAATGATAGATTAATTTAGTCCATCGATAAACCAATACCGATAAACTAATCAATGAGTCGGTATCTCACTGCTAATTGAATGTACCAATGATCGAATCAGTAGATATCGTTAGTGAGATACAGATCTATTGATCTAGATCATCGGTATTGATCTACCGATGGAGTAGATCAATCTATCGGTATCCCACTACCGATTCGTGACAATGCACATGTCACGTGGTCATGTAAATAGATCTTTGTTTCATTTTATATCGGTTTTGAAGTAGCATGCCAACTCATCAACCACGTGGACAGCTCTGAGTTTTTTAATGTATAGGGGTTTTAGTAGGGAGCACCATAATATGAACTTATCCTACTAATAAAACATTCATCATCAGATTTAACTCCTTAATCATTTTAATGATTTAAATACTCTTATACCCCTCAACCTATAACTCCCACAACTATAACATCAAACGCCGGGTTTTGAGGGATTTGAGGGATAGAAAGTTAGAAACCGAAACTTAAAATTCAAATCTCCAATCTAAATGAAAAATCCAGAGGCCATACCAAAACAAGAATCCCGGTGGTTTTTTTTTGGAATTCTCTTTTTTTCCATCTTCTC
Organism: Narthecium ossifragum; assembly: GCA_963920575.1. Lineage (NCBI taxonomy): Eukaryota > Viridiplantae > Streptophyta > Magnoliopsida > Dioscoreales > Nartheciaceae > Narthecium > Narthecium ossifragum. The sequence continues at coordinate 1,643,042 of OY986973.1, forward strand.
TTTCTTCCAAAGAACGGAATCGTCTCCTCTGCTTTCATGGTCTTCCTGGTCGTCAAGCCGAGGTACCCTCGCTTGAACACCGCTGCCACCAGCCTCAACGGCATTGTCCTCGACACGTCATTCTACTTCAACGGCGACATCACTCTCCTCGCCAACTTCGCCAACTTCAACGCCGTTCTGCTTTCATGGTCTTCCTGGTCGTCAATCAAACGCCGTTCTACTTCAACGGCGACATCACTCTCCTCAATGGCAAAACAAAGACTTGAAGTATTTAACAATCGCATCTACAAAAAAATATACACGAATATATCTCAGTATTCTCTATTAGAAAAGAGATTTATAAAGTATTCTCTTTGTGAAAAGAGAATTTTGAAGTTTTCTCTTTGTGAAAAGAGAATTCGACAGTAGTCTTAGCCAATACCGCGCAGCCATCTCCATCTCCAAGAGGTATTCTCTTTTTCCAAAGAGAATATTGACATCCATTGCAATATTCTCTTTTGACAAAGAGAATACTGGATCAGAGGTCGAATGGGATGCTGGAGGCCGGAGAAGACGAGATTGAGCGGAAACGGTGCCGATCGGAGGTCGGATGGGTGTCTGATTGGCAGCCTTTACTACTTCTCACCCATGATCTGGACTCCTCCCTCCCCACCCTCACCTTGATCTTCTTCCTCTTCCACCAGATCCATCAACAAGGAGATCCCGACGGGGCCCATGGTGAGAAAGAGAGGAGGGGGAGAGGGAGGGGAGGGGGATAGCACCTGGGGGAGAGGGATGGAAATGAGGGGGAGGGGGAGGGGGAAAGAACCTAGGGGAGAGGGAGGGGGAGGGGAGAGAGAACCTCGGGAAGAGGATGGAAATGAGAGGGAGGGGGAGAGAACCTAGGGGAGAGAGAGGGGGAGGGGAGAGAGAACCTCGTGAAGAGAGATGAAAATGAGAGGGAGGGGGAGAGAACCTTGGGGAGAGGGATGGAAATGACAGGGAGGGAGATGATAGGAGAGTGAGAATGAGGGGTAGAGAACATGAGGGTATATGGACGGGAATAAGAGTTGGAATTAGGGTTTAATTCATCATAAGGGCAAAAAAGTCATAAAAATTGTATAACTGTTAGCTAAAATAAGGGCTAAATCATTAATGACGGACACGTAGGCAAAAAAGTAATGACTAAATGGACAATAATTATATAATCTTATCGACCAGATAAAACTTATCAACCAAATGGACGATAGAATATTGACCAAATGGACGATATCGTCCATATGACACCATCGTTTAAGGGACTAAGGACGATAATCGTCCAAAAGTCACAATTGGACATGTTACTTAATGTCATCGTCCAAAAGCAATTAACACGTGTGCCAAATATGGTTAAAAAACACATGCATGTATGACGTGGACAAGAAACGATAAGTAAGTCAGCGTAATCGTGACGTATGCAACGAACGAGCATCGACCACGTGTACTTTCCAAACCAGACACGGACGTGGGAGAAGCTGTTGAAGAGCAGTTCGCACACGATCTCCTCCTTTTACGCCATCAACCCTCAAGGCGGGAGCAGTTAATTAGTTCCTAGGATAAATAGCTTCTCTTCTCCACTGTAAACCCCCCCCCCCCCCGACAATCTGTAACCTGCTCTTAAGCATGGCTTTCGTTTCTTTTGTACCTGTAAGTTGATTAATAAAGCTTTCAGTTTGATTAATGGCTTTCTTTTACTGTTTTCTTAGCATAATCTAGATAATGTAGTCATTTTAATTGCTTCTTCCTTTTATTTCTGTCTTTTAGTTATAGGTTAATGGATTTCTGTCCGTTTCTGTTTTCTGTTCGTTTCTGTATTTTTATCATAGTTTAATTAAGTTAAATTAGTTCTAGATTAGATTAAACTAGTCTTTTAATTACTGTTTCTTTTTTTCATGATCATAGGAGTATTTTAAGGTTAATTTAGGTTTAATTAGTCTTTTTTATTCTTGCTTTTCTTACAGCTTTCTTTACTGTTTTCCATTAGAATAAGTTAATATTAGGAGTTTTTCATTTCTTAGATTAAGTTAACTGAATAGATTTAAATGCATTTTCTGGATTCAGTAATTTAGGTTGATCTTTTCACTTTATTTAATTAATTCTGTAATCTTAGATAATTTAAAGCTTTTCTTAGGTTAATTTAGAGTTAATCTTGATAATTAGATTATTTAATTAGGTCTAATCTAGATTTCCATATTACTTGACATCTCTGGTTCGTTAATTCGAAAGAGTAGAACTCAACTGCAATCATCTGATACTTAAGTGTGGAATAGGATTTTGACTTTGACTATTTGACCGGTCAACGGTTAGATTTCCTCTCTAACAATAACCAATTATTACTGTCCATAACTGTTTGAAAATGGTGTTTATCCATTAAAACATCATACATTGGTGTACCAGTGAATAAGTTTACTATATTTGGTGTAAACACTAATAATCTATAATATATATACCAACTCATCTATCGACGTGTACCACGTGGGCCCCTACGCCACGTGTGCGGACTATTCCTCGTCTTTAACTTGGACATCTCCAGAATCGCGATCAGTCGACGTCCAGAGAGACATGCTGATGCTCCTCCAATGAAGCGATCTCTACTTCCTAGGCGGAGGCCGTCGCGCCCAATGGTCGGCAGATGAACGATGCCCTACACCACCGCATCATCTTCGCGCTCGTGCTAGCGAGCGCGCTCCTCGCCATCAGATCGCCTCCGCCGCCCCTGCCGCCGGCAACGCCACTGTCGCGCGGTGGGGAAAAAAACGAGACGAAGATCAACGAGGGAGCTTCTGCCTCCACCGTGGTGTCGAAGGCCCGGGTCTATGCGGACGTGAACGCCCTCCGCCCAAAGGAGTACTGGGATTACGAGTCGCTCATCTTGCAGTGGGGGTGAGTTCCAATTAGGGATCAATAACCCTATAACCCTCATCCGATAGTCGAGTTTCCCTATTCTGATTTGAAGACTCTATTAATATGGATCAAGTTATTTGTAATCTGTTAGACTGAATGATTTGTTACAAAGAAGAATAATTGGAAATTAGAGACGTTAGACAAGTATAGAATCAAAATAATTTGACATTCAGATTGTTCATGGAGCCTCACATCGCAAGAAGAGAAGAGTTTTTTTAATGGCTTTGTAGACTCTTCATTGAATATGTGTCAAGAGGTTTCATCTATTACTCTATTAGCATCTTGTGTCGATTGGAGACTAAAGTAGTGGAATGGAGGAGAAGAGGGAGGGACCTTTAATTCCAGGAGTGACCTTTAATAACCATTTTGGCAATCAGAGTAGAAGATGATAACTTCTTCAAGAAAATGCATTGTTTCCGGCATGGAGTTTAGGCCACAGAGATGGACTGAAACCAAATCACTTGTAGTTGGTTGGAAGTTGTTATTTCTGTTTTTTCTATTGATAAGTATTAATTCTCGACAAAGCATCTCGTATTTCAACATTGAAAGATGATTAGTGAACATGTGTTTCTTTGTGCTTGATTTAGTTCACTTTCTTCCACTTTGAGAGAGGCTTGTCATGTTACAGTTGCTATATCCAGTTCTATTCTGCCAAGATAGAATTCTTTATGTGGAACCCTTGGGCTCCAAGTAGGACTTTCTACTCTAAATGCTATTTGGAATAAATTCAACTCTTTACCCAGAGATGAAGGCTGATGGGTTGATAGAGTTTTAATCAAAATAGATTTTGTTCAACACTCAGCCATAGACAAATAATGATTGACATGTGTGGAAGGCTTCCTCTTTAGTCAGCTAAACTCAAAGCATATTTCTTCTGTTTTTGCTGCAGTGACCAAGATGCTTATGAGGTCGTGCGTAAAGTTGGAAGAGGAAAGTATAGTGAGGTTTTTGAAGGCAAAATTGTATCCAGCAATGAGCGTTGCATCATCAAAATCCTTAAGCCTGTGAAAAAAAAGAAGGTACTGATGTGAAACATTTTAGCACTTAGTATTGACGCGATGTCCAATGTTGGAACAAAAGATTCCATTGACACTGTACTTCGATACTGTTGCATATAAGTTGGTAAGATGAGGGTGATATTGGAACTCCTGCATACAATAACCTCTGTATTTAAGAATGTTTAAACAAAGAGAAGTTCCGGAATTTATGGTGAATTTCAACTTATGTGGTAAACGTTTGGAATTTAATTGGAACCTCCTTCCAAGTACATGACTTCGCATGTGTTTGTATGCAGTTTCACACGTACCACTAAAATCTCATTGCTGCTGCACTCATGAAATCTGAATTCTTAATCTTTAATCTATGAGGTTGCCTCACACTGAATTTTTTCTTGCAATTTTTGCAGATAAAGAGGGAGGTTAAAATCCTACAGAACCTTCGTGGAGGCCCAAATATTGTGAAGCTTCTAGATATCGTGAGAGATCAGCATTCAAAAACTCCTAGCTTGATGTTTGAATATGTAAACAGCACAGATTTTAAAGTATTATACCCCACATTGACAGATTATGACATACACTACTACATTTATGAGCTTCTCAAGGTTAGTCTTTCCCACCTACATCTGAAACTTTTATTGTCTTTTCTCCTCATATGCTGAATACTCACTGATGGTTAAGTGGGATGTCTTAAAGGTGATACTCACTGATGGTTGCTGCAAATTAGAGAACTTAGATTAGAAAATACAATTTCATATATTTCAAGAAATGCCAAAATTGCTCTAAAATTCACATATGTACCGCTTGTTATCATGAACATCTCCTTTATGATTTCAGGCACTAGATTATTGCCATTCACAAGGAATCATGCATAGGGATGTCAAACCACATAATGTAATGATTGATCACGAACACCGGGGACTCCGTCTGATAGATTTTGGACTTGCCGAGTTCTACCATCCTGGCAAGGAATACAATGTCCATGTTGCTTCAAGGTGATAGTGGAGATAACTACTCTTTGGTGAATTCAAATGTCAAAAATGCTGAATTCCCTGCCATATCTTCTCATATTGAACATGCTCCAATGATTCTTGCAGCAACCCTGACAGGGTACATAGTACTCCATTTCTCATTGCCAACATAGATCTTAACCACTCTATCAATTGTGCAGGTACTTTAAGGGGCCTGAACTACTTCTTGACGTACAAGATTATGACTACTCGTTAGACATGTGGAGCCTTGGTTGCATGTTTGCTGGAATGGTTAGCTTCCATTCTACTCGTTAGACATTAGTGCTTCTTGTAATTTTTATCTTCACACTAGAGTGCTGTGGCTTGCTCTTTAACACCTATGACTTCCTGTTATTGAGTTTGTATTGCCGCTGTTTTGGCTGCAGATATTTCGGAAGGAACCTTTCTTCTATGGCCATGATAATCATGATCAGCTTGTCAAAATAGTCAAGGTGTCAATGAACTCGATATTACTCTGTTCTTAGTTTTGGTGTCCCATGCAAATTTCTTACTGAAGGTTACATTTCATCTTTTTTTTTTCATTTTGAAGGAAATTTTCTCCCGCATTACTTATCTAATTTTGTTGCGGTCTTATTAGATTCTCATGCTGCGTCCCCCTTTCATGAGTTATTTATGTGGCTTGATTATTTGACGGAAATGATTCTTCGCATATGGTTTCCTGTTACATAACTCTATGACTCCAATTGAGCCCTTCTTGGGGATTGGATTATCCGTAACATTATGACACATTGTTACATAACTCTAGGCGATATCGATGATTTAATTTTTTTCAGGTACTTGGAACAGATGAACTTTACGCCTACTTAAACAGATATCGCCTAGAGCTTAACCCTCAGCTTGATGCTCTTTTAGGAAGGTATAGTCATCCATTACCATCTTTGAGATTCTTGTTTAGTAATCAGACTACTGTCACATGTGTGACCCTTTCTAGCTTTTATTTGAGCTTTGAAAAAGCCATTCTCCCTGTGCAGGCATAGCAGGAAACCATGGTTAAAATTTATTAACGCAGACAACCAGCATCTAGTTTCTCCAGAGGTTCGTATATGAGCCCATTTGGTTACACCGTATAAGATGTAGCCACTATTAATGTCTCGACTTTTGAGTTTTGATATGCTTGGCCTGCAGGCAATTGATTTTCTTGATAAGCTTCTTCGCTATGATCACCAAGATAGAATTACAGCAAGAGAAGCAATGGTATTTCTAAATTTTTGTTTCTTATAGCAAGTCCTTTTCACCTGCTTCCTGTTTTGGGTTTTGGTACCAGACACATTGACTGTCTCTCAAGTATACAAGTGCGTGTATATTTGATTCTTTATCAGTGCCATTGAGGCAAGGGAATGATCTTTGAGTTCGACTTAAAATATTTAGTTCTGATAGCTGTGGACCCTGGTTTGAGTGCCAAAATCATTTCATGGAGAATCATCCACGACTGCAGACCTTTTCCATTGTATTATATGAAGGTCCTAAATACTTCTCTCTTGCAGGCGCATCCATACTTCCTTCAGGTGAGAGCTGCAGTGAGTAGAGAATAGCAGGATGCGTACCCCGCACGGTAGTGAAGCATATGTTTATTGCATTGCTTTCTGTTAATTATACCAAAACTGTTTATTCTTGTATATATTGTGTTTACCCTAAAATCAAAGCTTGACATGTAGTGATAAAAGCTTATGACCTCCTGTAATTGGACCATCAGGGCAGCATTGAGAATGACATCCAGTAATGATATATGACAGAAGAAGAGTTTCTAACACAATTTCTACTACGCCATCATCAAGGAGAAACAGAGTTCAAAACTCCAGATAAGAAGGTCTCACAAATTGATATATATATATATATAGCACCAAACTTACATGACTGCTTCGCAGTTAAAGATTTTACAGCTCAAATGGAAGAAAAGAAAAGAAAAACCATGAGAATGAGCGCACATATGGTCGCTAGACATTAAGGAATTATCAGTAAGATCCTTACGGTCCTGCACTACTTCAGAGTCACATCAGATGGAGAACTACAAATAGTAGGGTGTAATTTAGTCCACAGCAAAAGAGCCCATCAAAAGAAACCATAGCTAATTGCTTCTAAACTGAAAATTTGCCAACAAACCAAATTGACAATAGGCCAAAATGGCAGATTTCAGTCTCTATAGATAACATAATCAGGTTTAGTTGGAGTTGCAATTACATATCTGATCACACATTCTCACACATAATCTAGATTGACAGGCATAGATGTACCCGATTTTTCATTACTACTACTTAAGGTGAGGAAAACACTGGAACAGATCAGTTTTAGGGTGCTTTGCTTCAGCATGTTCCTTGCATTTCGTCTCAGATGTCGTACAGATGAATGTTTGCATGCATACCTTGCACTGCACTCAGATTAAAAGAACAAATTTGGCTCATCAGACAGCTTCTAAAAGAACAAGCAATATGAAAAGGCTACCATAAATGTTTGTACTTACTTTTAAGGTTTTCAATCAGGATATGAAATTGAGAAAAATCAATATTGGAACAGACCAAAATGATATTCTTTAAGCCGCCCGGTGAAACCAATGTAGAATCAAAAGCAATCTATCAATGCTTCTCTCGATATATTTATTTTCGAGTCACATGCTAATTAAGCTCTAAACTGAACTAAAAAACCCAACTAGCATACACAAAAAAATCCATCAGCAACAAATAGATTAAGTGTTTAGACCAGTCCATGCCATTCATAATGCCGAACTACATATCATAGCTACATATTGTACACTGAGAGAAGAATGCATTCTGCTCCGAATCAACCTCGTAGCCATACATAGGTAAATTTTACTTCATTCCAACATTCATTGTTTCTAGTCTGAGGGTAGCTTAGATAATTGTGAAGAGTTAAAACAACTTCTCCCAACTAGACAGTCTACTTATATTTCACAGCCGAGTTAAACTGACACATTATACATGAAATGACAATAAATTAGGCCATATCCACCACTGTCAGCATATTTATCAAGATCGAATATAGCTCAAGAGAATTCGAAAGATCAAGTCGAACAATCACAGGAAATTTTTTATACACAAAACCAGGTTATATAGTAAGCATATTTGCCTTATAACTTAAGGTATTTGGGCTGTCACACAACCATGGTCTTAGGTCCTCGAATTTTCTTCATGTCCTCACTTCATCACTACTACCATTCAGCACCAAAATTAAGCAATTATGAACACAAGTTGCGGTGATTAAAGGATGGCATCCTCTGAAGGCCAAGCCTTCAGCCATCAGACACAAATTTGGAAAAACAATACCATCTCGAAAGAAAAAAATTGGATCTTTGTCTCTCGACAGAAAGAGCATAGAAACAATCCTAGGTTGTACTGTTTTGACCTAGAACGAATAATAGATGTTAAGAAATTAGGGTCATATATCACCGCCGGCGGCAAGTAGACTTCGATGGCACGCAGAAACCAAACAAATCGACGGGATCTAAACCCAGGGATCACTCGCATCGAAGCACCAACAAGGATATAACAAAAGGCTTAGGGAACGACCTGGATGTTCATGGCTTTCTTGTTTGCATCCAGCTGACTCCCTGCAAGGGAAAACACGACAAAGAATCGAATCAACACCAGATCGATGATCAAAATCATGTAAACCAATCGAAAGATGACAAAAGAGACGGATTACAGGGGAGCAAACCCTACCCTTGGGGGCTTTATTCTTCTCGTTGTTCTTCTCCCGCGCCATCTTCGCCTTCTGCCCATTGCCGCCCCCCATCTCTCCCTCTCCCTCTCCCTTGGGGTTGTGTAACTAATTTTAAGCAGTCGAAGGGCTCATATGAAAGAAGCCTCTCGACTCACGAGGTTGGACAGAGAAGCCGAACGCCGAGAAACGCTAATAAAAGGGGCTATAAATAAAGAAAGATGGAAAGCAGTGGGACCCGAATGTAATAGTTATTTACACGAGTGGGGTGATACGAAAAAGGACATTGATTTGGGTAAACATATGATAAAGACACATACAACGTGACCTTCAATCCGTAGATATTACGGATTAATTCACCTATTGTATTGATAGAATATTACCGATAAATCAGAATAATCAATCGATAAAAATCTGTCGATTGAATGTATTTTATGGATGAATTAAATGTGATAATCAATAAACATTATCGAGATGTGTAATGTATATGATCACGTCTGTAAAACTTTATCCTATGACAAGAAAAGGATTAGGATGACGAAGTGGAGATGGGTGGTTGGATGGCGGAGAAAACTTCCTTTCATTTATTATTGGCCACCTCCATAATGGATGTGTTTGTTTGTTTGGTCACACACAAGTCGGTCAGGATTCAGAGTCCTGCTGCGTGGAAAGTCTTCATTTCCCCTTTCTTTTCACATTTGGTAGCAGGCAGCAGGCAGCAGGCAGCAGGCAGCAGGAAGTGACTCGCCGCAAAGGCTCTTTTTTTCTTTTCTTTTCTTTTCATAACTTTAACTCCATCTTATTTTCTCGGTGCACTTCACATGATCCATAGATTCGAATCCTGGGTGCGAGTAATTTGTATTGTAGATGTTATTATATGTGTGTGGATGGAATGCTCAAATTTTTTTTTTTTTTTTAAAGAGAGAGTCACCAGTGTCGCTAATTAATGACCCATGGATTGATGCTATGATTGATGGATCACTTATTACAAGTCCGTGCACTGTTTGACGAAAAGCCACAGAAAAGAAGGACAACTTGCATTGCAATAAGTGGGTTGGTGGAAGTTAGGGTTCTGCTCGGCGTTGAATAGACCCCATCCGAACCTGAAGAAGTGGATAGACCCCATCCGAACCTGAAGAAGTGGATCTCTTTCAGTTCGTGGAGACTATTCTAGTGTGGGCATGTTTGGTTCACCTGAACTGGTCGGAAGTCACTTTTTTGAAGTGACTTCCGAGCCACTTCAGGTGTTTGGTTGCTCGGAAGTGGGGCTGAAGTCACTTCAACCCCACTTCCAAATCACTGTAGCCAAAGCTGTCACTTCCCATTTCGACTTCGAGTTTTTTTGGCCTGAAGTCATTTGAGTGGCATTTGAAGTGGAAAATAATATTAATAATATTATACTGTAATAAAATATTAATATAAGTAGGTCTCACATATCACGTGACACCTCGTGATTGGTCCACGTCATCTAAAATAGTATTAATAATATTATACTGTAATAAAATATTAATATAAGTTATTAAATTATTAATTTTTTAAGATTAAAATATTATTTTAATGTTTTAATTTTAATATTTTTAATGGCAAATAATGTTAAAAATATCATACTGTAATAAAATATTAATATAAATGGATCCCACATGTCACGTGGCACCTCCTGATTGGTCCACGTTATTTAAAATAGTATTAATAATATTATACTGTAATAAAATATTAATATAATATATTATATTATTAATATTATTTTAATGTTTTAATTTTAATGTTTTAAATGGCAAATAATGTTAATAATATCATACTGTAATAAAATATTAATATAAATGGATCCCACATGTCACGTGGCACCTCGTGATCGGTCCACGTCATCTAAAATAGTATTATTTTTAATATTTTAATATAAGAAAATTATTAAAATATTAAATAGTTGGGGGTGATCATATCCCACTTCAAACACCAACCAAACACCAGAACTCAGAAACCCCTAGAAGTCACTTTCACTTCACTCCACTCCACTCCACTCCACTCCCCAGAAGTCACTTCACTTCAGCTCACTTCTCAACAACCAAACATGCCCTAAATATTAATAAGACTGTGTCGGTGGTGAGTGCCACAAAGAACCCATCAAACCATGTTGGCTAGATTCAAATTGTGATCTCTGCGTGCAACTGCGAAACGATTAAACAGTATGGAATCCAATGTGCAAATATAGAGCAGTGAATCAGACCGAAGAGAATAGCTATAACAAAGAGAAGCTTAATCATATTTCAGATCTATTTGACAAGCAAAATACAACATCCTAATTGTTCTTTTACGGAAATTGTTAACGTTAGTTACCTGCGACTTGTGCGGAAGTTAAATGACCATGTAAAGCTCACCAATAAACATATACAAAACAGGCCACATTATGCATCTGTTTCATCTGCAATGAGCAAATAGACGACAAAATTTAACTCTTTTTCATCCAAATTCTAGGTATTCTCATCAATGAAGGTACCCAACTTTGCTGATATACAAGATAGAATTGGATTGAGATTCTAATAGCTTATTCGATTGATTAAACATATCTGAGCCACATCCTACTTACAGGTAGGTTAACACAAGCTGAGAAGAATCTATACATTAGGTAGGCTCTGTGGTTAAACTTGTTTGCCTAAGAACTTGTATCCAACTAAAATCTAAGGGCACTTAAAAGCTTGGAACCTTGACCAAGCCCCCCTGCATCATATCCAACGCATTCGGAAAAAGAGAACAACTAGTTTTCATGCTCCTTCAATATGTCTAAACATTGAAGATTAAGATGGCAGTCCTACTTTCCAATTAGAGACTGCATACAACTTTAAAACCTAATTGAAGGTAGCACATAAGACGATGACAGTGAAAATTGAGCAGTTACAGAAACTCAATGAGAAGGAATTTAATAGAGTATTAGTGTATCAAAATGGACAGGTTACAGCGCCTGCTGCTTGTTTCAGTTTCCAACACAGCTAGAATGATGTTATGATGTTTGAAAAGAACAACGAAGGTGTTCGGTCACAAGATCACTTTAACAATAGCCCATTGTCAACAAAAGAAATCAAGGAATACCTATACAGGACAGAAGTTGAGTGCATCCATCCATACACCAGACCAAAATTTGATGTACTTACACTTGAAGAAGAACCAGACCGACACGAATGCACAAAGATATGATATTCATATCATAGCTCCATTGCACGTCTTCGCTCTGCCTCCTCGGCTCTCCTCCATGCCGCCTATATGTCCAAAGAAAAACAACAAGAACCTTTTAGAAATATCAATATAGTTCAAGTGCTAGGAGACGATCCTATCGACTAGATATGGAAGGAAGTCAAGCATTTAAATAAAAGCAGAATTTAGTATTACCTTGTCACGCTCGAGCCGTGAAAGATGAGGCCTAAGAGAATTCCCTAAGCTCAAGCCTCCCCAAGCTTCTTGCAACTCCCTTTCTTTTGCTTCTTTTCGAGAATCCACCAGCTTGATGTGATCTTTCGGTTGCTCCTTTCCAGCCAGCTTGGCCTTCTCCAGATTTGATTGATGCTTAACCAAGATTTCATCCAAACTCCCTGTGCATTTTCCAACCTGCTGATCTCTTCTCTTCGCTAAAATTACACTTTCATTTGTCCCAACTTCTAGCCTTTCCTTCTCAAGCCTGGACAAGTGTTTCACTAAGATCTTGTCTAAGCCCTCTGAATTTGTCGTATTATCGTTTCCTTGCTTCCTGTTCTGTCTCTTAAGACCACAGTCATTTCCTTGTTCCAGTGCTTGCATCTTCTCCCTCTCCAACCGATGAACAGGCTTAACTAAGATTTTATCAAGGCCAGCTTTTTCACATGTCTCATTCATTCCGTCTCCATTGTGGGAAGAAAATGATTTCAAGGCTTCCAGCTTAGCCCTTTCAATTCGAGAAATGTGTTTGACTTTTTCAAGGCCCAGCTCGTGCATCTTATCTGATATACTGGCAGATTGCATTATTGTGTTTGAGTCTACATTCTCCTTATCCACTTGCTCTTTGCTCAAAGGAAACAATGGAAGTGCTTTATGTAACTCAACGTCCTCCTTGATCAACCCTTCTGAATTTGTAACCTCCATGCGTTCCTTCTCATGCAATATACTAGACAAGATTTCGTGTTCAGACTCCTTTTCCAGGTCTGATAGGTGAGCTTGTATAAGCATTCCTCCCTTGTCTTGGATGCCCGCAGACGGAGTTGCAACACTTTCCATGCTCTTCCCATTTGCTGATACTAACTTCTCCTTTTCAGAGGCCTTTGCTGCCTTGATATCTCTCTCAAGTCTAGAAACATGCTTTACGAGAATACTTCCCAAATCTGATGTAGACTTGGATAATGTCCCACTGCAACCAGAATGAATTGGCTCCCACTCAGATGATTGCATCTCACTTGATGCAGAAGGTCCATGGCTCCGTAATGTGGAATTAGTTTTTCTCAAGTTGCGTGCTTCTTGAACTTCTCTTTCAAGTCTGGAAACATGCTTCACCAAGAATTTATCTAAGCTGGGTACTTCAGCTGCAGCTTCCTTCCTCTTCATGTGCCCATCTGTCGACCGTGCAAGACGGGAATATCTCCTTCTTCCTGTGCCTAGTGATGACATGCTACTGGGTGGAGGAACTGCAGCACCCAGAGCAGAATTGGTAACAGATTCAGCATTCTCATCTTTGCAGTTGTCTACTTCAAGAAGAGCAGCATTCAGACCACAAGTGGCCACTATAATTGCAAGAGAAGAAAGCTGGTCTTCTTGCAAACCTTTAAGCCTTTCTAGCATTATATTGACAAGACCTTCAAAAGAATTGGAGCCAGCATTGTCGCAATCAGTTGCAGGCTGCCAATTCTTACACTTTGTTCGCTTCACCCGCTTCTCTTGTTTGCTGACCATATTGGCATCAGTAAGACGTGCATTAACCATTTCTCCTTCCAATTCCAACTCGGGATCAGAGTCACACTCAGAAGATGTCTGTGAAAACTCCTGACTGATTTCAATAGTTTCAGGATTCTGACTGATTTTATGTAGCAAGTCCCTGAACTCTTCCTTCTCTGGAGAAGAAGGACAACTTGCAAGTTTTATGAATGCATTCTTAACTGCTGCTGCAACTTCCTTATCAACCTCGAATGCAGTTTCAAAAGAAGCAGTAATCTTATGAGTGGATCTTCCTCCAGTCGCGGAAGATATTTCAATTTCAGATGGCCGCCATGGACAACCAGGCCTATCGTATATCAACACGCCCATTGCTGTTGCTGCTTCAAAAGCATCTACCGCACATTTCTCAGCTTTCTCCAGCTCAAATTCAGCTTCTTTGCTCTGGATCCTGGCAAGCAAGGTACCGATAAGAATTGACGTATATTAATAGAACCAAGTATTTCGACAATTATCCATTCAGTCACCTGGCTGCTTGGAGTATTCGACACCAAGATGCTTCCACCAATGCAGCTTTGCGAGCCTCCATAGCCTTCTTTGCCGCCTCTCTGGCTGCAAGTTTCTCTCTTGCCATCCTCGAGTAGTGAGGGTTAGCATCACCTAACGTCTCGTCGAGAGTTGAGCTCATCCCCCCAACTTCCTAAAAAAATGTAGCAAAGATCATATGATGAAAAGAACTCGAATGATTGATTTCCATAACCTTTCCGCGTCATATTAAGTTTTTGGTATAGATATGAACAAAAGTAAACAGGAAACAGCAATACCTGCAGAAGCCTTATTTTTCTCTTTAGAAATGAGTCTGTCTTTTTCCGAGGAAACCAGTTGAGTGGAGAAGCACTTCTTCGGTGAGGAGGCTTCTTGAATTGAGAGACATTTTTGTTGACAGAATTTAAAATTGAATGCCCATTATCTCTTGATCCTCCAGTCTGCATGAAATAAAATGCGGACAGAGAATACAACAGCAACAACGTGTCAGTCATGCTCGGGAACTTTTTTGTGGGTGAGGGAACTGATAATGGTCATCAATAAACGCAGTCACTGTCTCGCTGAATTAGAAGAGGGTCCATCAAACAGGAAATAGAGCTACTCTATCTAAATATACTTCTCTTTTGATATAGTTAGCCAAAATCTCAAGGCAATCTTCATTCTACACATGTTCATTAATTCCCTATTTACCGATAGATACTACAAATTCAGCAAGAGCAAATGCTATTAAAAACAATCAACTCACATGAACAAGTCCTAGAATTACAAAAAAATTCTTCTAAACCATATTATCATTGCTGGAGAGCTCTAAAGAACCACCAGCATCAAACATTGCTTGCTGCCAAGAAGCCCAAGTGCAGTGAGAAGCAAAAGAAATGTTACCTTGATGGATTTTAAACCATCAAGAAACCTCTCTAATCCAACAAGAAGCCCAGGTAAAGATTTCAGGAATCGAAAGGTTATCTTTCTCAAGATTGATGAAACCCGCGACTAGCACCAAATTTAAAGATCAGTCACCTTATTTTCCACATATGGCCAGAGAAAAGATGCAGCTCCAAGGTTCCAATATGAATCAAGGGGTTTACTAAAATCTTGAAACTTGAAACAATGAACCCAAGCTAGGGTTCCAAATCTCTAACAATACCTTTCTCGAATTCGCGCTCCCCGATCCAGGTGCTTCGGCATCCAAATCCTTGATCTCGTGCGACTCCATCTTCTCCAAATTGACGACGGAGTCACCGTTCCCCCCATCGAATCCGGATTCCATCGCCAAGAACCTACGAGGAACGATGAATTCTTCAAGGAGAGTCGATTGCAGACCCACGGAGATCGATGGGAAAAGAACCGATCTGGTGATCAATGAGATCTTTCGAGAATCAAGCTATGAACTACAAGGAGCAAAGCAACTGGAAATCTCAAGAGGAAGAGAAGAGGAGTGTCCGTTAGGAGTGCCTCTGTTCTCGTCTGGCACTTGGGAAGGAAAGGATTCGAATGAAAACTAGCCGTTACGTCTTCGGTCTAAAACGATGCGGAGGGCTTTAAGCCGAGGATTGAGATGAGATGGACGGTGGATCGACTCGGTGAAGGACCGTTACCACTTTCCTGCCTTACTGAGATCTTTATTAACGTTTAAGCCTCAGAAATATGTAGGTCCAAGATCCGATAACCCGACCAAAATTTTGATCCATATTTGAGATTTTTGCATTCCGGTATCACGTACTTCTCTATAAATACACTTTGGTACCACCAGGTTTAGAATTTACAATTCGATATCACCAAATTATAAACTAAATAAAATTTAATTTCGACCCCCGACTCCGTTACTATAATTTGACGGACCGTTTCCCAGGTTTATCGTCAGCCCATATAACACCGTTTGGGTGCTTGAATCACCTTACCCTGATATTATAAGTTGGTGGTATCAAATTGCAAATCTCAAATCTTGTAGTATCAAAATACACTTATGAAAAAATACATGGTACCGGAATGCAAAAATACCTATTAGTTTTTTTTTGAGATTTTATGTTTTAAAAGCTAAACGGATCTCAAGTCATCAAAATGAGATCCAACGAGAATATGGAGCGCTGCCACCCTTTTTGTCTCTGCGAACCTCTGAACGTTGTGTATTTAAACGTCTAATTGGATCTCCAAGATTCACGGTGTCTACGCGGTGATCAAAGCCATGAGTGCTAAGAGGTGTTTTTGAAAGAAGATTTCAATAGCAGCAATACCTGTGTTGGGGTGGCCCATTTCACTGGTGGGGTGGCGTTTAAGGTGTGTCATCTCCTGCAAGAAGTCTAGAATTCGATTTCTCAATGAGACATTTCTGGTTGCATGGAGTATTTAACCCCCCGGTCAAGTTTAGCTTAGTCATATGTTCTTTATTGGCCATCAAGGATGACCAAAGGATGCTGCACAAGCTATTGAAAAGGGTCGAGCTATATTTCCGACAAACAATGGAGCAAAAGCTCCTAAAGAGAAGACAACAAAAACTCTAAACTGTGCCGGGAATTAGATATCAGAAGTCTAATGCACAGAATTTACAGGAAAAAAGAGAATATAATGACTTTGCTTTTTGGTACTCAGTTACATCACGCCACGAATTTGATTTCTGACCCACTTTGTAGCCACCCATTTCTCGCCTTTGATCACAGGACAGCTACCATGAAGAGATGTCTGCATAGAAAGTGGAATCTCATCAATCGAGAAGGAAAAATTTTCACTACTGAAAATGCCCATTTCAGCTAGGAAGTGGGAGGACTGAGAATCATGAAATCTCAATTGGTCAGTTTAAGGCTTCGATTGGTACGGGGTTAATTTTATTCTGAGTTAAGGGATTTTATTTCATGTTTTGAGAATAACGGGAAAAATAGAATGGAGAATGGAAATAATTTTATAATGATTACTTGGAATAAACGAAATGATGTTTGAGGTTAAGGGGTGAAATAAGTAGTGCATTCAGGAATATTTTAGGAATATAAAATATTCCCCCCTCGTGGTTAAGAGTTATTCCTGAAATTTATTCCCATACCAAACGGGGCTAAGGGAGAGCCTGCTAGACCAAGAAAATGAACACTTGCACAACAATGAAGCAGCAATCATGTAATTCAGACCTCGCTCATAAGGAAACTAACGAAACACAGTATCTTGTAGGAAAGTGAGAGAGCATATATTAAGTGCATACCAGGTCGATTGTACCATTTATCAAGACTGAATAGAATAAGAGACCATCTCCTTGGCGTGGCTTCACCTTCAAGCCAATGCACACCTGGTAGTCGTACCCAATGTCCATATTCAAACCATTCTGCAAAGAAGAACAGATCAAGATATTAGAGAAGCAGATGGAATAAACACACAGCAACTGTCATTCTTTCTGAGTACCTCGAAAGGGAACATGGTTTCTCCTCCTTCCTCAACATCCGATAAATATAACAAGAAGGAAGCTACCTGAGAACACATCCACATTATGAACTTCAACACCAACACTTAAACTAAGTACAACTAATCAAAAGCTGAAAAAAAAAGATAGAGTGAACTCCCCGATAGAGGTTGTATATAAATTATAACCATTCCCTTGAAATAAGAAAACAAGAAATTATTTGGTTTCACACATAAATAGGATAATCTTAAAGTCATATTTCAATAACATGGACCTCACCTATTTTGCAAAGAAAGAATAGCAACAGTTCTTTGAGAAAGAAACAAAATAAAAATTATGTAACGAACCTTCGCTATTATTCTGCTCCTATCTACTAATAAACTCAATTTTTAGTAAGATTTACTCATCAACTCAATATTTGGTTGGTAAATATTGGTTTCATATATTAAGATTTTCTAACATTTCGATTCACTCAAATATAAATTAATAAGTCTACTACTACTTTTATATTACAAATGTTGCCAGAAGATTATAATCTTTATGCGGGAATACTATAGCAAGGACAAGTTGCCTATGTCTATAAATCCCAGCAGGTTCTAAAATGGTAGTGCGAGATAATAGCAACTAAATTATGCCTGCTGAGTCCCATAGAGATGCGTACACAGAAACTAAGTTGACAAAGACTGTTTACTCTCTAAGGTCAAGACCAATTATACAACTTTGTCGTACCCTTTGGCTTTTTTGTGGGCCATATTCGGTTGGATTGAACGCGTCGTAGTGAGAAGCATACTTCTGCCCAATCTCATAGCGAAGGATGTTGAAAGCCTGCAACATTGGTCACATCAACAATAACTATTCAGGCCATTAAACGAATTCTTGATATAGGGAAATACATTATTACACCTGCGAAAACTAAGACTGAGTAGTTAATTTGAAGCGCCAAATAGATGACAATACAAAGAACTAACACACAAAGTCTGAAGCAAAGATTCATTGCATGTGCATCAACTTTGGCAGGTTATGAAGCTACAAGCTGAAAAGTTCCATCAATTCTCTGTTTAAATAGAAATCAAATTCATAAACAATGACTAGGTTTTTAAATTCAAGTCTAAGCTTAACATCTTGCCTCCAATATAGTTGTACTGCCTTTTGTAAGATGGCAAGTGAAGTCTCATATGGGCCCAAATCCCCACACACATTGCTGCTGCTCCCAAGACAAGATCGAATAGTGGTAGTGGGGTTTGTGCAAGTGCAACTAGATCAAAGTGAGAAAAGAAATCATCAGCAACAAGTTTGAGGGATCAACTGTTAACGTGGACCACGATAAACTCAAAAGCATGACAGATAGAAATCCAATCTTGACAGATTTCTCGTTACAATATCTACTTAAATCTGAGAGAAACTCAGTTCTTATTATCCACTTTTCACTGCAATATTATATCATTAATCAGGAAAATCCTAATGCCCAAACGGAAGAAGCAGCAAGCATTGGAAGGGAGAAATAATTCATCTCTGTGAAACATTTGAGACATCAACTAACAACAAGGAGGCATAGGAATAACAAATAAAAGATGTGGATGTTTATGATGCATAAAACATCACACATTGTTGGGAAACAATGTCAGCTATTACCTCCCCATGAACTTTTGGAATCATCGTAGCTCTTGCAATCTTTTCTTCAATCTGATTCAAGGTTCCAGTTGGATCTTGAGAAGCACTGATGAATGTCCCTGAACTATTTCCAGAAGGCGACAACAATCACTTAACAAGGTAACATGAAGCCATCAGTAAACAACATAGTTGCATCAGTGTGCGGTAACGATTAAGGAATGAACCCTGGACGACATGTCAAATGGTATTGAAAATGCTAATGCCAGAGATAAATCAGTATGCTGACAACATAAGATCAATGCCTACCTTAGTAGTGAGATCCCAAAGAGTCTTTTCAAAGACTTAATGCATTTTTCCATATTGATTACACTATATGCTAAGTAACTATGTGCTTATAACCTTATAAGTACCCTTGCTGGTACATATTAGCACAAATATGGTGGTAAAAAATCATACGATACATAAATCAAAAAATTATGTTCCATCAAAGATGTTTAGGTCAGTCATTCTGTACGCACATCGATAAATAATGTCACCTAGTTCTTATTCCTTTGGTGCTCTCAGCAGTTTCTCCCTTCCTTAAAGCCAATGATGATGGCTGCATTCTTGACTTGGCCATTTGTATTACATGCAAACACTGCTCAGCGGTAGCAAATTCAGGAAAGTACAATGCACGGGGTTTCCAACTCAAAACCTGCATTTGAGAACTATGATGTTAAAGTGAGTCTAAAACTTTCTGAATCTAAAAGCAAAATAGGCCATAGCACACTTGACGTTATGGTGACATGTTGCAGTTAGATGTTGAAGCATGATTCCATTTATAGCCACTTAGAAAGGCATGCAATTCATTCACAAAAGTTGACCTAAAAAGCTTGCCAGCTTAGATTATACTCCTACTTAGGAGCAAATCGATCAAAGATCGTAAATACATATGGATATGCAATCCACTGCCATGTCATCACAGACATGCGCGTCATCCTACTTTCTAGTTTGCCATGCGATTCGTTCCTGTTTCTTGAACATGATCTCGCCAATCGCACCTTTATTTCCCTCTTTGCTTTGTGTAAGCGTGCATTACTGGAATAATTAATGATTCGCCAGGATAGAGGTAATTCAAACATATGTGAATCGAGAACAATTAGAGACAATCAAATGACCTGGAAAGGGATCGAAGAGGGAGCAACTTCTCCAGTCTCTCCGTGGGGCATCGCGTGCAACTCCGACTCTCCGACATCCACCTCCATCCGCCGCACCCGAGGCACAGCATTACCGGGGAGACCCTGCCACGCCATAAGCAATCATCGCCATCTCCGTCGAACAAGGACGAAAGGAGATGGAATGGAGAAAAGGATCGAAGCGGTACCTGGGAGAAGAGCGTGGAAGCGAGGAATCCAGCGAGGAAGAAGAGACAACACGAGGCGGCGAAGCCTATCTTGGGCCTCTTGGCTCTCCCAAGACTCCATGACGACCTCCCCTTGCTTCCTTTCATCGGCGACAAGATGATCGTTATCAATATAAGGGCACAACTCGCACTGCCTATATTTCTGTGAGGCATATGAACTCGTCAGTCCAACTGACGTACTACGCGTTGATAAAAAAATAGCGTAATCAGAATATTAGATGATTTATGATTTGCTTACAACTAATTAAGACGATAACTCGATGTCTTATTTAGCTTTAGCCCGACCATACACAAACTTATTTATCAGAATATTTATTTTAAAATAGTTGAGTTTTTAATGATCAATTAGACATGTAAACTCCTTATTATCTATTGAGGCTCAATGCCTCAATGTGAGAGGAATATGCAATGTTTAGCCGCTGTTTTCGATAATCAAAAGCTCGAGGACTAATTTGCAATTCGATTAGCTTGCATCATAGGCAATTAATTATATGTAACTCAATCAAAGGAAGGATCAGTTGAATCCTCCAACTTCCATATGCCTCCTATTCCACCATTATAATCTTTACAATAATCTTCAACAATCTGCAAAAATTGCATAAAGGACTTGAAGAGAATACTCCTTCCAACTCTACATTGTGCTCATAGCTTGTTATAAGACAATCTGGTAGGAATAAGCAAAGGCCCTCAAGGAGGGTGGCCCAATGCTAGTCCTCGTATTCTATCTGTACATGAGTCCAAGGACAATTCTCATGGAACCTGCAAAGATAATTGGCCTGTACATATTATCTACTTACAACAGCTTCTTGCACCAACGAAGAATATTATGAAGTGTCGGTTCCAGAAAATTCCTGACAGTTTGTGTTTTCTGCTTTCTTCTCTCTTCAAGATCTAAAGTTCGGTATGCAATTGCCAGCAAATACATAGCAGGATGTAATCTCCTTTCAGGATGCTCACTTGTGGTATACCACTCACTCCCAGATGGGATTGTCCTGCCTTTCTTATCTCGGCCAAATGTTTCAACATACCAACCACCAATGTCATGCATGCTAGAGCGAGGCTCGAATAGCCAAAATTTGCTCGGTGGTAGCTGTGCTCTACTGCATCTGCATTCACAAGCGGATGCTTCTTTCCCAAACTGATACCAATGCATATGTTTCACCATCAAGGTTCTATGTTTTACAATCTGATGGGTTTTATTGCCATTTCTATCATAAATAGAACAGAATCCTTCATCTGCACTTGTTCCAAGTCCACTAATTGTCCCCACTAGAATCTTAGATCCAAAAGAAAAATGTGACCCAAAATCTGACGGAAATGCTTCAGTTTGATGCATAACTTCATTGAGATTAAGGAAGACATGAATTCGATCTACAGAGTCCTCTGTTGGTTTGCTATCATATTTACCTTTAGGAGGAGTCCTGGTAGCAGTAGCAACTAGTTTTCCAGAAATATGCAGTTCTAGATCTCTATATGTATCTGAGACGCATTTATCTTTAAAAGCTTGTGTCTCATTACCATCTCCACTGTCCCTAGATCCAGAACTCAATTTCATAGCAGCCTCCCTGTTATTTTCTGAAATCTCTGAAGCAGTGGAATTAAAAGCGGCAAGTTTCTCAGAACAAATATGTGAGAGCTCAGGAACCCTATCCACAAGGTTGACAATTCCAAAAAGATCTCGTCCTGAGACCAAGTGCAAGACCTCAGAAGTGTCATTTGCCGACCTCTCCTCAGCTTCAAAACAGCCTGGCAAAAGATCCATTGATTCAATGACTGGACCATAATATGCAAAACGAACTGCTTCATACAGTTCGCTTTCTAGTCGATCCAAATAGCCAGAGCCTACCACGACTCTCTCTTGTGCAACAATATCATTAATAGCAAGTCTGTACCACTTTAGCCATTCCACCACTTCACTCTGATCCTTTCTCACTATTGATGAACTGTACACAAACATCCTAACTGAACCACGTCCAGAGTTGTTCTGTACCACCACCCTCCTAGCAAACAATTGGCTATCATAGAGGGCTCTCTTCCCAGAATCTGATAAAATCTGCCACGAAAACCAACCACCTTTAAGTTTTAGCCCATCAGGCAAGCCGTTGATTTTTGCTTGCATTTGGAGCATTATCACAAGCAAGTTCAATTACTTAACTGACTAAGTGCATTCAAAGTGGAATTACTTTGAGAATTTTTGTGCTTGCCACTTTAGACATGGATGATGTCACAGATCTTTAGCAAACTTTTATATAGCCTTCTCTAGGTGAGAGGAAAAACAAATGCCATAGATAAATCTGTCAAAAAATAGCCTCAATTTCATAATAATACTCTTCTTTGTGCTGCGAGAAGATAAGAGAGCATCACTAATACCTAATCATCTTGCTTTAAAGAAAATTTGAAGCATGTGAAATGATGCCCTATTCTTCAATTCAATTAAAGTGTGTTCTAGTAACAATGTGCTCTCAAATGCATTTCCTCCTAACAAATCTTCTTAGCAACCATGCAACATGTGCGAACTAACTCACATTATCATGACTAGAACAAAGGCAGTCCTTCGTCGGAATACTCATAGAAAGGTCTTAAAGCTGCATATTGTAATGGTGAGAGTAACCTATAATGCAAATGCAAATGGGTGAAGTATGCAAAGATGAAAATGATGGAAAGCACAATCGAAAAGACTCAAGAAGACAAGTTTTTTAGAAATTTGCAAACTGAAGGAAACATGGATTGGACCAATGCAGGGCAATTAATCTCTATAGCAGTTAATTTCCTCAAAAAGGTCAAATCCTACGGAAATGGACAAATCAAGTGACTTCCAAGTTGACATTTGCCAGGAATTCAAGTTTAAGAAGATGGCCATCACATGACTAGCAATGAGAGATTATAGTGCTGATCTCATTGAATCTCTTGTATTCAATGAAAATCTAATAATCGACCAATAAACTGTTCGAACTGTCAAGCTGTTCTTATCAAATCTTTAACTGCAGAGTGATCCAAACCCAGAATTAGGCGGATAAAAGCCATCCATGATCCAACGACATCATATCCAATAAAATTCATCACCCACTACGAATGTCCCGAAAATGACACTAAAGACGCAAAATTAGGCAACACCCAAAGCGGCGATCTCGTGGAAAATCACCTCATAAGCGGCGAGAATCTCTAGGAACCGCTCCGAGGCGCCAGCGCCAGAGAGGTCGGGATGGGTCTCTTTGGCGAGCCTTCGGAACGACGCCTTGATCTCGGTGGCGGAGCTGGTCTCCGACACCTCCAGCACCTCGTACGCGCTCTTCCCGACGTAATCCTCGCCACCGCCGGCATCCTTAGTGCTTAGGAACCTCCGGCGAACTCTGGAATCATAAGGCTCCAAGACCGGAGAGCAAATACGAGCTCCGCCGAGGAAGGTCATCTCGGGTGGGCTGCGAGTAAGCAAGTCGAGGACAGCGAGGTTAGAGGTTACTTTGCTTTGAGATGGGTCGGGCTTACACTTGGCTCGAACGGGTTGAGCAATTAGAAGCCCAACCAGTAAGCCATTCTGGGTTAAGTTGGAAGTTGGATATGTCGTATAAGCCCGGCCCGTGAAAGTTGGGCCGGTCCAAGCCCTCTAGCTTGGTCAGGCCCAATGGACAAATGCATATTTAATCATTTACATGGTATTCTATTGCACTTAATTCATGAGTTTTTATTATTATTATTTGAGTTAGATAATTTAATTTCTAGCTAACAAGCATGAAATAATGAAATTTTAGACAGAGAGTCAGTTATACGTAAGCATCGCAGACAAATGGCTAATGGCCAACCTTATAAATCTCAAGATATATAGCTGTACATCTACACCTGCAACAGAAGATAATATTAATGCTACCAATCAATCAAGGAAGACGAGATTGGCCACCTTCCTCCAAATAATAGTGTTATGGATACATATCTATACAGCATGCGGGCATGGTTGGCAAATAAACCTCTTGCATGCTTTGCCAACTCCTCTTCTTTGTTCTGTAACCATCATAGCTTAAAAAAAAGGTAGTGATATTTAGCCCACCCACCACGTAGGGTCCGTTAAAATCCAACCCGATGTAGCAGTATAGATATGCACAGCATATTTAGAATTTCAATATCCCTTTCTTGATATTGATGAAATAGATAGCCCTACATATATACATATACTAGTACTCACATGTGCCCCTGGCACAGTTTTTAGTTATTGTTAATATAAAATTTTAATAAACTCCCTGTAGTTTGTCTGGTTAGACGGCTGTGTTGACCCGTAGGTGGTCCAGGGTTCGAAGGTTGGTCATAGCTTTTTGCTCACTGCCACCATAAAACATAGCCAATTACTTAGGGTATATTGCATATTGCATATTGCATAAGATAATATTAATAAAACTTAGATTGATATGAATTAATGCATGTTTATATAAAGCAAACTTAGAGAATATATATAAAGAAACTTAGGGGATATGAATTAATGCAGGTTAACCGTTATTGCTCCTTATAAGGTTGATATACACACACATATACATAGATACATGCATTATGAATATAAATACATATATGTACATATTTACTTATGTATGTACACATACATACGCATATATATTACACATGCATATATGCATTTACATCTATCATGCGCGCGCGCGCGCGCGCACACACACACACACACACACACATATATATATATATATATATATATATACACACACACACGCATACATATACATAAATATACATACATACATTGACATATATACATATATATACACATATATAAACATATATACATATATATATATATATATATATATATATATATATATATATATATATATATATATTGGATTGATATAAGAGACGCGTGGCGCTATCATAATGGTTTGGGTGGCGGCCAACCCCATATATTGTTGGTTAAAAACTCATTTTTCAAAAAACAAAGTACAAAAAAGAATCTTTAAGGGGCCCAATATTGTAGACTAGTGTGTGTTCTCCGATCCTTTGCATGATATATACAACCATGCTGCATGCATGGAGGAGAAAGTATCTTCCTGAATCTTTTGAGCTCGAAAATAAACCCATGCATGATGCATCGATATTTAACACCTCTCTTTTTCCTTTTAATGAAACCTTCAATAATTGGTGGTCCATGCAACATATCTTAATCGCCAGCCCATGTCGACTATTGACGAATTTCAACATGATTGAGCACCGAACAATCTTTAGGTACTCTAGATTCTTTATATTCCACTGTTTCTTGAATGATTGAGCTGCATAAAGAATTGAAGATGGATGGGACGACGTGAGTGCCCTATTTGGCGAGATCTACCAATTCATGTAAATACGTAATTAAAGTTAGTAGTTAGATACCTAGATGCAAAAATATCATAGAGCTAGTGGATCTAGTTTTGGATGGTTGTCCAGATTTGCGGTTTAGAAAGAGCGAAGTGTGTATCTTTCTGATTGCTTGATCTTGATGTAGCTTATGGCCCCGTTTAATATAGGGTTAGAAAAAGTAAAATCAAGTGAGAATAGGATTAGAAAACGTGAGGTTACGAAATAAGGATAGAAAAAATTAAAATGATTATGATAGGTGGGATAAGGATAAAACAATAATAAATTACTTTTAGTGTTTGGAATAGGAATAGTGATAAGGGGGGCTATCCCCTTTAACCCGATACCAAACATGGACAATAGAGCTAGCTTTCTCCCCAAGCCTGTAAGGCAAAGTTTGTCAAAATGGAATTACATATATCCATGCATAATGCATCACAAAATACTAGCTAGCTAGGGTGTCCGTTTTCTCAAGTAGGACTAAATCAGCAAGTAATTTGCATGAGGAGAAGTCGCTTTTATTTTAATTTGATCTTATACATTCGGATTTATTTTCCATTATGTTTTTATTTTAGATTCAGATTCATTTTTTCTCTTATATGCACGTTTCTGAATCAATTGCTTGTCTATATATAGGTAGATAGATCACTAATTAATGCACATGCACGTATATATGGAACGTAAGGTACTCATGTATGGTCGCACATTAATTCCAAGTAGCAATCTTCATATACCTGACTGACGAGCCACATAGATGCTCATGCCACTTTGGGTAGAGATTCGATCGGTGTGGCCTAAACGTTGGGTCGACTTTGTTTCTTGATTTGTGCCACGTGTAAATTACTCTTATGTGATACATTTCTAGTTTTCTTACTCGTATGATAAAAGAAGAAAGTTATTAAAAGCGCCGCATCCATATATATGAACTAGCGGATCCTAGTGTCTTTGGTATAGTTTTCAGTTAGGGTAAATTACCGTTTACTACCCTCAAGTTTAACCAAAATAACGATTAAGGCCCTATACTTTCAATTGTAACAAATAAGACCCTGTACTTCCTAAAACCTTTCAATCCGGGGCAACCCTTGACGTCCGTCGTCCATCCTAACGGCAGCTTGTCACGTGACCGCACGTGACAAAGTTCGAAGGCTGAGATTGAAAGGTTTTAGGAAGTACGGGGTCTTATTTGAAAGGTTTTAGGAAGTACGGGGCCTTATTTGTTACAATTGAACCCGATCTCAGCCTCCGAACCTTGTCACGTGCGGTCATGTGAAAAGCTTCCGTTAGGATGGACGACGGACGTCAAGGGTTGGCCCGGATTAAAAGGTTTTAGGAAGTACACGATCTTATTTGTTAAAATTGAAAGTATAATGCCTTAATCGTTATTTTGATTAAACTTGAGGGTAGTAAACGGTAATTTATCCTTTCAGTTATGTGATGGGGTGATTATTCTCCCCTTCGATGATTGAATGTGTTTCTACTCTTGGATGAAAAATTAGCGATCATTGGCATTTTATAAGATCGATAAATAAAACAATTTAGTTGAAATGAGGGAAAAAGAGTGTATATGAAGCGCAAACATAATTAAAAAGATTCAAATGTTATAAAACCAAAAGTACAGTGCCTTTAGCACATTCCTCCTAATTAAATCAGTGGGATATCAACCTAGCGAGCACTAAGCTTGTGATAAACCAAGTTGGAAAATGATTTGTCTAATGTAAACATAGTTATTATATATAAAGTAAAGGTATGTTATGAATTATAATATCTACGCACATGTAACCAGATGGCTATACGTATATGTGGTGTACTACATGAATAAAACATATTATTTACTCATTATTTAATTGACTATTGTATGATTAACGGGTGATTAGAAGAGAGAGAGAGTGGGAGTAATGGGGGTGGTGGCCCGTGTCATGTGGTAGGGGATCCACCTAGTCCGATATATAGTCATTTGTGATATAGGAATCTAAAATATACTTAATTAGCATCTACACTTAATTAGTATCTGCATTTATTTATCTCAGGATCAGGGCTCGCTCCTTAATCCCCAATACCCCACAGCCCCACACACACTCATGCATGTATCAAACGAGCGGGGATCGAATGTGACATCCCACCATGCACTAATCACCAATGCTTCGATTGCGAATGTCACATGGCATGCTTCGCATTAGATCGAGCCTGTCTGACGGGTCAAGCGACAACGCATCGTGTGGTTGGGTGGGGTTGGCCAGTTTGATTTCAGTGAACCAACCAATCCATGACACGTGGCACCATAAGCCCGCCAATCAGAATCTACATGTGCCCAGTGATGGCCTCCAAATAATAGCTTAACTTTGATTGCAACGGCTAGCTTATCACACTTTTATTGAAACAAGTGCGGCTAACTTTTATATTATTATTCCTTGATCCGTCTTTATTTGCACGATTTGCGGGGGTTTATCTGTCATTTCCACGTGTGCAAAGTTATCGCCGTGACAGTAGCTGAGAACTACGACGTAGAGGATTTCTTTTTATTTTATACATTTTTGTTGAGTTAATATTATATAATGCAACAATTATGAAAATATAGAGGTCATTTCGATACACTTCCTCATGTTACTATAATATATTTATATTAGGTGGGTCTCATATCACATGACACGGGTAATCACTCACCCCTACTACTCCTAATCACCGCCGGCACGGTGTGATGGCTAGACCTTCTGACTACCACTCACCGGCACTCACTGCTCTCTCTCTCTTCCCATATGTATGACTCAGCTGCCATGTGTCCCCCTATATCCTCCCATCTCTATGACTCAATTGTCATGTGAGAGAAATAGATGAATCATATTATAATTCATAAAAATGATATTATATAATAAATAGACAAAACTACGAAATTACTCGTAGAGTCAACGAACATGTATTGTATTATTGAACTTTTGTTGTGATGTCCAATTATCTCTTAGATCATTTCACAACTTAACCAATTTTTTTTATTATCATTACTAAGTCTTCTAATCGCACGAAATGATTTTTGTTTGAATTGTCACATCCTCATCGCTGAATACGTCAAAATTCATATTATTATTTACATTTCTGTAATTAATTGAGTTCGAGGCCAGGGGACCCCGTTGGGGATTAGTGACAAAATGCACTACAAGACTAGGGGTATACCCTTAGGCCCCTTTGTGCTAACCAACTCAAGCCGAAGCCTAAGCGCCTCGCATGCCAACTAATCTGCCTGCAAGTTATCTTCACGCGGGATGTATGCGACATGAAAGTCAGTGAAATTATGACTCAGCCACCATATTTCTTGGACTACACCTTTGCATTCATCAATCAGTGGTAGTATCCCCTCGATCATGTGTATTGCATGAATCGAGTCGTTCTCAACGAGCACCTGGTTGAATCCGTGCTCAACCGCCTTAGTGACAGCCACTAGGATTGCGTTGGAGCTCTCCATGGAGGATGGAATCAGTGTTGTGGGATCTACCATCGGATCAGAGAACTAGGTTGTCTTCATCCACGCACGCGACTCCAATTATTGTTGTGCCAGAAAGGTGATCAAATGAGGCGTTTGTTTGGAATCTGATGCTCTATACCTCCGTTGTAGCTCGTTTATGCCCGCGGATTCTTGTTGTCGCGATGTGCTCCGTGGATTGCCACTTGATTAAACGAGCGATCTCCTCAGGTGCTTGGCCTTGCTCCCCTGCCACTAATCTGCACCTGTCCTTCCATAACCACCATGTCCTATACGCGAGCAAGGAGACAGCTAGAAAAGTTCTTGAGTCTTATGACTACAGTATATGTTAGCAATGGCTCACATTCTGCAGAATATGAGAGAATGGACAATGCATGGGAGCGCAGCAACGTGCATATTAGGGTAATTAGTATAAAAGTACATCTTCTAAATCATAATATATAACTTTTGATATCACCCATAATCTTTCTCTCATGGACATAAGTAATTTACCGAACAATGTAAATCTCATGTTCTTACGTGATTGCTTATGTTTGTAGCTATTGCTATTAGGTGCTTCCGCCAACAGTAGTAGATGTCTATGAGCAGAGGCAGGCCGATGACTCTTGCATCAAATAAGCTCGCATGTGTCACCTGAGGAGAACTAAAAAAGAAAGCAAACACATCGGTTTCTAAACCACGAAAGCGAGTAACAAAGAAATCAAGGACATGAAATTATAACTTTTGTCTAGGACCTAAGTTTTAAGTAAGATAAAAAAATAATATACTTTCCAGAAAATGGAAAATAAATTAATAAAAATCTAGAAAAGATCGAGCTTTTCTCGGTCCGGTTCTCTCTCTCTCTCTTCCCATTTCCCTATGTGGATAAAGGCAAACACCATGCGCATCAATCGAGTACCAAACGCTGCACCACCACTACCATCATCATCCAGTGTTTTAGATGGAACCCCACCGTGCACCCCCTTCCTACGATTCCTTTTCCCACACAGCTCATCGTTCTCACCGCCTTCCTACGGCCCCCCACCGCCACCCCCACCCCCCACGCCCCACCACACCCGTGACTACTAAAAAGCTCCTCGATCTCCTCTCCTCCCTGGCTCCCTCCCTCACGTGTGTTCTCTGTTTCATGTAGCTCCACAGACCATAATAGACCACTATAGCAAATTGGTTCTGGCACCCACTGACACCTCCTCACTGACACCCCCGTTGTCCCTCCTGTTGTTTGGCTTTTTCCGGTTTTGTTTAATTCCCTTCCCCCTTCTTCTTCGTGAGTTTTATTTTATTTTATTTTTTCTTTTTTTCATTTTTGTTTAATTTTTATTTAGTTTTATTTTCATATTAATTTTGTTATCATTTTTATTTATTATTTTTTAAGGAAATGTCCGGGGTCATTTGTTTGGATCCAATCATGTAATTAGACTGATATAAGAAGCTTCAGATATTTAGTCTATTTTGGAGAAAAAAATGTTCAAAATATCATTTCGAAACTACATCTTCATATTTTCAATTTATTAAAACATATTTCAAATCATAAAATTTTTAAAATTTAAAATTTAAAATTGTAAAAATTTAAAAAAAAAATTAAAATCGTAAAAATTAAAAAAATTGCATTTTATATATATTTCATGTATATCTTTTTTTGTGTATTGTTACATGTAATTTTCTATGAACATGGTTAAATCAATATTGGCCTAGGAGACTTTTCACATAAAACAATGCATTTTTTAACTACTAGTATTTTTGTTATTTTCATATATATACTTTTTATTTGATCCATATTTTTATACTTTTTTGAATTTTTATAAATAATGACTCCCAAAAACTACAACTAAAAAATAAACTAAAGATTACAAACATATGATAATAATAAAAAATTATCCAAACAAAATAAAACTGATAAAATAATAATAATAATAAAGATAACTGATTAAAAAAAACAAAAGTAATGAAGGATTTGCGACGTGTTGTCGTCGAATCTGACTCAAGGTTCACGATGTAGATTTTGGTGGGGAGTAGATTGTAGCCTCATGAACTTGAGATTATGCCTCAGACAGTTTGGGCGGTTATGTTATTATTGGACTCTGTTGTGTTCGTGGTGGTGCCGCGAATGATTGTCGTCAGGGCAGATGATATCACTAGATGTTGTAGGTGTGAATTTTCAGATTTTAGCTGGGTTCGTGAGGATGGTATTGTGCCTCCTCTAGGGATTTCCTTGTAGTTTGTAGCCTTTGGCTCAATTAATAAAAAAAAGGAGAAAAGAAAAGGTGGGGCCAGAGGAGGTGCGTGTCATGGAGGTGGGGTGCGAGAAGCAGCTCCCCCCAACTATATTTGTCCACTCATAGGCTACAATTCCATGATAAACGGTGATGGAGGTGTCGATGATGGCGAAGGAAGAATGGAGTACGATTTGTTTTAAGTATTTCTCATTAAATGATATGGATGCGATAAAAATAAGTTTAAAATAAATATATACAGAGTAATTGTTACTCATAAACAATATAAATTCGCTCTTGTCTAATAGATTGAACTGTTGAGTGGAGTGATTAAAGTTTGTTTTGAGTTTGAGGTGAGACGAGTTTTTTCATATTTGTTAGATTATATTGATATTGATCCATCACAAGCTATTGACTTAAAATTAAATATGTATGATTTGGATTATGATGGATCCAAATTAGGCACCTATCGATGGCTCGACCAGTTAAGTAACTTATTTAGATCGGTTACTAGTTCTACTTAGATTAGGGAAGTAAAGTCCTAATTGGTTGGAGCCAATTCTCTATAAATATCAAAAGACCTTCATTAGGGTTTCTGTATAATGAAATCAAGTGAGACATTTTTTAGGACGGCTCTTTTCTCTCGTTCATTCTCATGCTTCTCATATGAGCGTCGTAAGTGCTGAAGTTTAGGTTCATGTCATGTGAATGAGAGGTGATGTTCTCGTAACATCATTGTACAACAAGCTTAAGTAAGAAGAAAGCATGGAAAATGCATACGATGTGATGTTTTTGTAACATCTTCCTATCGCAAACTTCAGTGAGAAGAAAACTATAGAAAAAATTAACAAATGATAGAAGTCTTGTCGGATTTGTGATCCAAATCTAAAATAAGGTACATCTAAAATGGCTTATGCTCACGCGTGTACTCTAACATTCATCTCATTTTGTCACCGGTCCCGGAAAAGACTTTGTTTTACGTTGAAACACACAATATATCCACCTTTGGGAGCACAATTAAGGCATGATTACTCTCTGTGTTACATATGACATGACTAAATCGACAATCCCCCCATTCTCTTGTCATGAACTCCGGCGTTTTTGGTTAGTTCTAAAAATCTATCTCATCAAAGTAGTTCTCTTCTCTCAACACATTCCGCGTTCGGCGCCACCATGGCCGTTTCAAAGACATGAAAAAAAACAGCCATTATCCTACTTATTATAGATGCAACCAAGACTCAATTTTTATTTACGAGTTTGATAATATAATGCCTCGTCATGATTCATATTGACAATATCACACGATGCAGCATTGAATTACGATTCTTCCAATTAAGTGAGTCTTTTTCAAATATTTAAAAAAATAAAAATGGTAACAAATATATACACGTGTCCCAATGATAAAAGAATAAATTAAAGAAAAAAGGTAATTTCTTTTTTGTTTTCTTTTTCTTTTATATGTCCTCTCTTCTCCAGTACCCAATGGCAGAAGACGAAACCCATGTGATGGAGCAAAACCCTTCTTACCTCCCCCACTCTCTTTGTCTTTGTATCTCTCTTTCTCTTCACCTCCTCTAGCATCACTCAGTAACACTAGTGTTGCCTCTCTGTACGATATCTTTTTCCTTAGCCCCTTTCCCACCCACCACCTCCAACCCCTCCCCCTCTCCTATAACTATCCCTCTCGATCTCTTCCCCTCTACAGTGACGAGGGGAACGATGGCTTCTTCGCCGAGGACGCTACTACTCCCCTCTGCAGCCGTCCTGCTAGTGCTGCTGTGCTGTTGCTACTTGTCGCCGGCTTCGGCGGCGGCGGAGGGGGAGAAAGGGACTTATATAGTCCATATGGCGAAAGCCCAGATGCCCGCTCGCTTCGCCGAGCATCGGCACTGGTATGATGCGTCGCTTAAGTCGGTGTCCGACTCGGCTGATTTGCTTTACTCTTATGAGACTGTGGCTCATGGGTTCTCCGCTCGGCTCACCCCGGCGGAGGCCACTGCGCTCGAGTTGCTCGAGGGCGTGGTCTCCGTGCTGCCGGAGATGAGATACGAGCTGCACACGACCCGGAGTCCGGAGTTCTTGGGGTTGGATAAGGCGTCGGGGTTGATCCCGGAGTCCGGCACTGGGAGTGATGTGGTGGTGGGGGTTTTGGATACTGGGGTGTGGCCGGAGCGGTCGAGCTACGATGACTCCGGGCTCGGCCCGGTGCCCGCCGGGTGGCGCGGCGCTTGTGAGTCCGGGACGAACTTTAATGCTTCGATTTGCAACCGGAAACTCATCGGCGCCCGGTTCTTCGCCAGAGGGTACGAGTCAAGCATGGGACCCGTGGACGAGTCTCGTGAGTCGCGGTCCCCAAGAGATGACGACGGCCACGGGACCCACACCTCGTCCACCGCCGCCGGCTCCGTCGTGCCCTCCGCTAGCCTTTTCGGCTACGCCGCTGGCACCGCCCGCGGGATGTCGCCCAAGGCACGCCTCGCCGTCTACAAGGTGTGCTGGGCTGGCGGGTGCTTCTCCTCCGATATACTCGCCGCCATGGACTCGGCGGTCGCTGACGGGTGCAACGTCCTCTCCCTTTCACTCGGCGGCGGCTCCTCCGACTACTACAGGGACAGTGTTGCCATCGGCGCCTTCTCGGCCATGGAGCAAGGCGTCCTCGTCTCCTGCTCCGCCGGCAACGCGGGCCCAACCCCCTCCTCCCTCTCCAACGTCGCCCCTTGGATCACGACAGTTGGCGCCGGCACCCTCGACCGCGACTTCCCCGCTATCGTCTCCCTAGGGAACGGGCTTAACTACTCCGGCGTCTCCCTCTACTCCGGTAACCCGTTACCCGACTCCCAGCTGCCCTTTGTCTACGCTGGCAACGCGTCCAACGCCACTAACGGCAACCTCTGCATGCCGGGGACTCTGATACCGTCCTTGGTCGCTGGGAAGATCGTTCTCTGCGACCGTGGCGTCAACGCCCGCGTCCAGAAGGGGTCTGTCGTCAAGCTAGTCGGCGGCGCCGCGATGGTCCTCGCCAACACCGGCGCCAATGGCGAAGAGCTCGTCGCCGACGCCCACCTCGTACCTGCCACCGCCGTCGGCCAGAAGGCTGGCGACGCCATCCGCTCATACGTCCTTTCCGGGAAGAATCCGACGGCTACCATCGTCTTCGCCGGCACCAAGCTCGGCGTCCAGCCATCCCCCGTCGCGGCCGCCTTCTCTTCTCGCGGCCCCAACACCATCACCCCGGAAATCCTCAAGCCCGATCTAATCGCTCCCGGAGTGAACATTCTCGCCGGCTGGACAGGTGCCGTGGGCCCAACTGGACTCCCGGTCGACACCCGCCGCGTGGAATTCAACATCATCTCCGGCACCTCCATGTCGTGCCCTCATGTGAGCGGCCTCGCCGCTCTCATCAAATCGGCACACCCGGAGTGGTCTCCGTCGGCAATCAAATCAGCCCTCATGACCACCGCCTACAACTCCTACCCCGGCGGTGCCGGCGGCATCCTCGACGTCGCCACCGGCGTTGCCACCAAACCATTCGACATTGGCGCCGGGCACGTCGACCCCGTCAAAGCCCTCGACCCAGGACTCGTCTACGATGCCGCCGCCACGGACTACCTCGAGTTCCTCTGCGCGCTGAACTACACGCCCCTCCAGATCGCCGCCGTGTCAAAGCGCGCCTTCACCTGCGACGCCACCAAATCCCACTCCGTCTCCCAGCTCAACTACCCGTCCTTCGCGGTGGCGTTTGCGACGGCGAGCGGCAGCGGTGAGGGGAAGTCCAGCACGGTGACCCACGTGCGGACGGTGACGAACGTGGGGGGGGCGGGCACCTATAAGGTAACATCGACCACGACGGTTAGCGGCGGCGACGTGAAGGTGACGGTGGACCCCTCGGTGTTGGTGTTCAAGCAGCAGGGCGAGAAGCAGTCCTACACGGTGAGCTTCACGGCGGCGTCGCAGCCGTCGGGGTCGTCTGGGTTCGGCCGGATCGAATGGTCCGACGGGAAGCACGTCGTGGCGAGCCCCATCGCCTTCACATGGACGTAAACTAAAATTAGAGAAAACTAAAAATGGTACTAAAATTGTACGTATCCCCGACTTTAAGAAAAATAGGGATATGTGTTTTATTTGGTAGATTAAGATGTGTGATTTAATTTAGTAGGTGGAATTTAAACAAGAATGTAGAAAATAACGGAGTTTGCTTTGTTTGCAGCTACGTGCGTGTGTTTTTTTTTTTTTTTTTTGGGACAAAATGAGCCTGAGCCTCTAGGTTAGCGTAAAACTACAACTTAGCGAGCCCAAAACTTAGGGTTTAGAAACACCTCCTAACGTACCCTACCTTGGACCTCCATCAACTATGAGGCCAAGTTGCAATCCCAAAACTGGGCATTCCAAAGCCCTCTTGCTTCTCTCGCGAGACGATTCGTATTCTCATTCTCTTCTTCAGGGATGTGGTGAACAGGGGCGTCCAGAGTAACTGTACAGTTGACTAATAAAATTGATGTAGTGGGTCTTTAAGATGAGATGGCCATATGACCAGAGAAGAGAAGAACCAGGTTAAGAGAATCCGATTCAAAATACACACAACACATACCTCAATCTCTAACGATATCGAGACCCCTTTTCATCGCTGCAAGTTCCCCTTCCCTTACATCATGGCTCGCCCTCCTTCAGAGAACGCCCAGAGCTGCTTCCCCTCCGGGCTGAAACAGAGCACCATGTATCTTGCCAAGTCTCCAGTGATAGATGTGTCCATCCATATAATATTAAACACATTACTCCCGTGTTTCGATGGGTTCACTCTTCCCCATCTCTAGCCTCTTTCTCACCCTCCACTCCTTTGATAACCAGCTGATGGAGTTCATCAATTTACATGGTAGCTCCCTTGTTCTATCGAAGACGACTTTGTTTCTATTACTTCATAAGGACCAGAGTACAAAACCAAGCTTAGACTTTCTTTCAATCCAGACCTCCGATTTTGACGAGGAGGCAAGCATTTCCTTCAAACAAACCCAACTCTCATTAGCCCGAAATTATGTATCCTTGGGGTGTTGGCGAACACCTATGCCATACCTCCTTGTAGCTATGTGTTTGATATCATCCATGCATGTATCCTGGATTCTTGTTTTTATCTTAATTTCCAGGTTGGAGAATAGGTAGTTGTTCATGTGTAGTGTTTGGAATCTAGAAGGAAATTAACAAAAAAAAAAAAAAAAACAGGCGTCGTACTATTTTATTTGTATAGACGTGAATTTGTTCGTATATAAATTAATTTGGAGGATTTTTAAGAAGTCAGTGGTATGGATGAAGTGTGGTGAAAAGATGGTGGGTCTTTTTAATAGTTGGCGTGAAGAAAACCATTCGATCTAGTGACGACGAAAGGTTGGTCGAGTGTCCTGATCAACAATTAATGTTGTCCATCTAATAGTGGTCTCTCTATAATCTATATTAGAGAAAAATCCAAAAAAATTCTTCTCTTGTGGGGAATAAATTGTGACGTTTGCTTTGCTTGTGAATGTCTAGGTGACCGTTGGGAAAACTTTGAAGCACTCGCCATCATCCATCTGTCCTGCATACGGTGGCCTTTTGTGGTGTTTTAATACATGTATATCTACGCAAGAAAGCATGGGCTGATACGATTAGGCCCAAGCCGTTGTTAAGTCCATTGGACTCTATTTAAAACTTTGAAGCCCAATCACGTGCGGCAATTTACTGGGGCTTTAATAGAGAAGGATTGAGCCCGCCAAAACTTAATCCCGGGCTCGCTTAGCAATGGAAAGCTCGCTAGACGAGCAGCTCCGCGCCGCCGCCGCCGCTGGGGACGTCGCCAAGGTTGACGACCTTCTCGCCGCCGGCGCCGACCCCACCCACTTTGATGCCGATGGACTCACTCCCCTCATGCACGCGGCGCGCTGCGGCCAAGCCGAAGCCGTGCGCCGCCTCCTTGTTGGCGGCGCGCCCTGGAACGCGCTCTCCCCCTCCGGCATCTCCGCAGGAGACCTCGCCATGGACCTAGGGCACCAGGACGCCTTCGATGCCCTCCTCGACGCAGCCCTTCGGGCTGAGCTCGTCCTTGGCACCATCGCCCGCGCCGAGTCTAGTGACGAACCCAGTGATTCGAATGCCGAGTATTTGAAGGCAAGGGTTTCGTTCAGTGAGGAGAGGGTGATGGACTCGGAGAGCAAGGCGGTGATGATGGCGTGGGAGAAGCCGCTCATGGAGGCGCATGCGAGGGCTATATGTGGGAACGGTGGTGCTAGGGTTTTGAACGTGGGGTTTGGGATGGGCCTTGTGGACGAGGCGATACAGAGGTATAAGCCGGCGGAGCACACGATCGTGGAGGCGCATCCGGACGTTTATGAGAGGATGATGAGGCTGGGGTGGGGAGAGAAGGAGAACGTGAGGATCGTGTTTGGGAGATGGCAGGATGTTATCGATCAGCTTGAATCCTATGATGGTAAGCCAAGCTTATCTTTAGAACCATTGTGATTCATAGTGGTATGAATGTGAATGGTTTTCAGTTCGATTCTACTTCCAGTAAAGTGTGTTCACAAGGTCACCGCTTTAGGTTGAAATGTGGAAATCTTTTATCTTGTTTGTGATGTGTAATTGTGGTTCAAATGAAGCATAATGGTACATAAGAGGAAATCCACCAAATGAGCATAGATTGCTGCCTGTATAGAACTTCTAAAAGAGCTATCACGACTGTATTCTTCTTATAAGTATAATTTTTGTTTTGCCTCTAAAGTCTAATTTAATTCTCTGTTCTATCTCGCCACTGTGAAATTAATTCTCTTTTTCTTGCACTTTTCGTCATTTTTCACAATGCCAGGGGATGTGTTTGCACTCAGTAGAGCTTTAGACATTTGATATGGCCACTAGATATTTGTCTCTGAAGCTACTCTAGGTTAGCTTCATTTTTGGATTTTTTTCATGTCCAGACACTTATTCAAGTGCATCTATTGAACGGGATAGACCTACTTGTCAACTCTCTTTCACATGCTTATCCAACTTCATGAGTTCCTAATCATGCGTTGCGTTATCAATCTGGACTTAATCCATTCTGTATTTTGGCGAAGTTTTACCTTACTTTTGGATTATTGGAATCAGGTAGTTACAATAGGGAGTGGCAGTCTCGTCTGTACCTTGGCTTGTCCTGTAAATGAAATTCTTCACCCTTCCGTACGAATAAGTTCAGTAGTTCATCCATTGGTATATTTTCCTGAGCTTTGATGGCTTTTTCATTGAATCACGGTATCAACTCATGTGTATTCAAATTATTTTTGTGCATCACCTGGCATACAATTGTATCAGATTGTTGGTTACTTTCTTCGGCTGCTGTTACATTCATGCAACATGTATCAGATTGCCCTCCCTCATGTTCCGTATGTTTCATTGGCAAC
The DNA here is from genome assembly GCA_963920575.1 of Narthecium ossifragum. Taxonomy (NCBI): domain Eukaryota; kingdom Viridiplantae; phylum Streptophyta; class Magnoliopsida; order Dioscoreales; family Nartheciaceae; genus Narthecium; species Narthecium ossifragum. Next base: position 1,681,897 of record OY986973.1, read on the forward strand.
TATTACCTTGTTGGCTATAATTTTAAGCCACATCTGAGAAACTTCTGTTATGCTAGTGCTGTCACTATTATGTGTCAGCATCATTAACAATATCTCAGCATATATTGAGGTGTCCATTGAAAAGTAGTACTCATATTCAAACAACTTCTGCATGTTACCGAGATTACCAGAGGATTGGTAAAACAAGTGAGTTCGATGAACAGGCTGTCCTGTTCCAAATGAATGAATAGGAGTTGTCAGGGGAAATAGTTGCAGTTCTGACCTCCATCATTCATTTGGAAAATTCAACATCCCAGCCGCTAGATTGGGCTAGCGTATTTGATAGATGTTCAACTAGCTGATCTGCTCCATTGTTCTGTTTAGATAATAGTGTGTATCTAACCTAAACCTTTGTACTTATCTCTGTTTCCCTTTATGTGAAGTTTAAGGTAACAAACGACCTCCTCATTTGGACACTTAGCCAGCTAGATGCTTTAGTTTTAGTCAAGCTTGAGTTATTAAGAAATCAGTTTCATGAAATAGCTTAGATGCCAAATAAGATCTGACTTATTTCTCTATTGACTATGAAGGAATATTTTTCGATACCTACGGAGAATATTACGAAGACCTGAGGCAATTTCACCAGCATCTTCCGAAGCTGCTGAAGCCAGGAGGAATATACTCGTACTTCAATGGACTGTGTGGAGGCAATGCATTCTTCCACGTTGTCTACTGTCAGCTAGTCGCTTTAGAGCTCGAAAATTTAGGTTATTCTACCCAGTTCATACCCTTGCCTGTGAAGGACTGCTTGGCAAAGGAAATCTGGGAAGGCGTTAAGCACAAATACTGGCAGCTCGACACTTATAACCTTCCTGTTTGCCAAGCAGCATCAGATGCCGAGTGACACATTATATTTATGTCATCCAATATTTATTCTAAAGGGGATTTTGTGGCATTAAAGTCCTTGTTTGATTGGGTTTTGCATGGTGGATTCGAGTTGAATCCAATTATACGAATCCAAACTCAGATCCAATATGATTTTGGTGGAGAAATGAACACATGATATATGCTATGTGGTACTGAAGCTATACATGTTTATTTGGATTTGTTATGGATTTCTAAGTCGCAGACATAAATCTACAAAGCTTACATATAGGTTATTCATGTTTGAAACTTATATTAATGTCCCGAATCGCGGGAGAGGGCCAAACCTCGGACCGTTGGTGATCGGGATCGAATTCGACGGCCACGATCTCGATAGCTCACCATTTGGCGAAATCGCAACGGACAACAAGGACCGTTTATTCCTCTCGTTTAATCATCGTGACAACAATTTGGTACCTGAAACCCCATCGCTTTCTCTCATCCCTCCGTCGATCCCCAATTCCTCCAGTTAAAGATGGGAATCTACAATTGGATTCTAGGATAAAGGTTTTTTTTCTCCTTCTATTGAGATCGTTCTGGATGGCTACGTGCTTCGATCGATGGGAGAAGGACCCCTTCTTCTCGGCTGCCGAGGAGGTCCAGGAATCCGCCGACAGGTGCCAATCTCTGTTTCGAAGGTTTTTTCGTTGTATATCTCGATCTATCTTAGAGATTTCATCAATGATTTTCCTATTTTCAGATTGGAGTCAATCTACCGGCAATGGATGCACGAGATGAAGCATTCTGCGAATCCCTCCGGCGAAGCCGCTGCTGATGGCTCCGGAGAGCTCCGCCGGGAGCTCCACACCGCCCTGGGCACCGCCAAATGGCAGGTATTCTTTGAATTGCTCTTGATATGGGATTATTGATTGCTTGCTAGGATTTCCTTCGATTATGGTGTTAAAGTTAGGGTGGTATTTTGTGGGATACGGAAATGAAATTATAGCTCGAGGAGCTGGATCGAGCAGTGAGGTCCAGCGATGAGGTCTTTTCCTCCGGGAAGGACACGAGGCTGCGGCACAGCCAATTTGTGGCGGCGATTGGCAATAAGATTTTGATGGTGGAGGATTGTTTGAAAAATTCCAATCTTGCCGGGGAGGCAGCAATGAGCTGGGTAAGATTGGACGAAGAGGAAAGGGACGAGCTTGCCCTTTTTCTATCGTGCCCTTTGCCCGAGCAAAAGAAGGTGTTGGTATTTCCATCTGCCGAGGATCTCAAAGGAGGAGCTAGTACGGTGGGAATGAATGAAGAGTTGGACATTGGCCATTCAAGGAACTGTTGCCGCTCAAATGAGCTGGGCCCGTGGGAAAGGAAGGAGGATAGTGTAACTGGTGGGCATCGGAGGACTGCAAGTGCCAGTGGCGATATTAAGGCATGGAAGATCTCGGTCACCGATGAGGATGGAGAACGACCTAATCGACCCCCGCCCAAGATAGCTAGCTTCTCCTGCTTAACAAAGATTGCGGAGTCCACATCGAAGATGAATTGGTCTAGAAATGGGTTTCGAAAATGGAAGGGTGGGGATCAGCAGCAAATGGAAGAAGCAATACCGTTGCGAAATAATGAGTTGAGTCAGGTGAGGAGGGCATTATTATTGACCCTTTGCATCAGTGTCTCCTTTCTTTCTCATATTTGTCCGTGGAAGTGTGTTTTGTTGATTGTTGAGGCTTTGTTTGCTGTCCTTTTCAGGGAATCAGCGCATGCTACGAAAGAAGCAAAAACTGCCTCAGTAATTGTGGCGAGGACAAGCAGTTATATGGGTGGCTTGGAGCTCTGCATAGACAACTTCAAAGGTCTCAGTATCAAATCCAGTATGGTCGGCCTATTCAAATGATTTTTTGGACGATTCTTGTTGTTCTGTTAATTGGTAAGTTCCTTTAGTTCTCTCTCTTGTTAGCTTTTCTCAATGATACCAATAAATACTTGAATATCACTATCAGGCCTGGGCCGGTTAAATACTCCAGTATGGCAGCGTGCAATCCCTTATTACTAGGATATCATAATTAACTATATTCTTGAACAACATATTAGCTGCCCAGAATGATGCAGATTAATACTTGGATAGCTTTAGTAGGGAATGGGTGGGTTAACTAGCATGGCACCATGCAATGCAGATTTACTGAGATGTCCTATATCAACCTATCATCTTGAATGATATATGCATCTTTCATCAAAGTTTTGCTGGTGCCTCATGTTAGATTTTATCAATGGCATTGTAATTCCTTCTTGATTTCCTCAATAAGAGGGAGTAACATGTGCCATATTACTCTTCTTCGGACTCCCCCTTTATATGAGTTGACAGGTTTGAAAATGCAGCAGTAAAAGTCTGAAAAGTTTTGAATCGTCTTTCTTTAACATAGCTAGGTCCATTATCCAATACCAATGCCTTCTTCAAATTTGACTAGGGCAGAAATGTGAAAACATCTAATGAGTTCTCAATGTAGTGAGGACGTCATCCTATTAGTCGTTTAGATGAATCAAAACCAATTCTGAAACGTCCAAAAGTACCTCTTGGTGTATTTTTCAGAAGAACCAGTGTATTTCCTGTTAAAGGCGGCCAATGTCTTTCAATGCATTCATAAATTTCACGTGGTGCAATAGGTTTGTGGCAGGAGCTAGATCGGCTTTCACACCAAGCTTGAACCAAGGACTTCGTGTCTTGCGGGGATTATGCCAAAAATGTGTCAAACTATTTGTCATGTCTAGTCGGGTTAGTCAAATAATATTTTGGTTGGGTTCTTCGATGAGAATCATGGAGACCAATTCTGTTAAATTGTCGGAGGATTTAGTTTTGAGTTTTATGCAAACACATTTAACCTTCTATCTTGAACTCATTACAGCAGAAGAATGCTTAGTTAATGAAGAATTAATCACTCATCTTCTGCTGTGATTTCCGTCCATGTACCTTTTCTGTGCTTTGTGTAGTGTCCTAACTTTTTCCTCATCCCTGCAGTATTATGTGCACTGCGTGCAATTTAGACGGAAGTATCTGATTCATCAGTTAGAAGGTAAGATAGCGGGGTGCTGGGAGTTTGCAACTATGAAACGATGGCAGCAAGGTATTGCAAATTTTCTACCCATGATGTGGCAAACAGGACCTTATAGGTTCATAGAACTATAGAAGTACTATGATGGATCATGCTTGAAGATGTTCAATGCCAGTCTCAAGACAGGCTCGACTATCTTTTACATTATGGCCTGCTACAATAGCACTTTTAGCAGGGGAAGAGAAGCAAACGAGAGAAAGTAGAAGAATGCACAAAGCAATCAGGAATTACTCAGGCCAGATGATATATAGGATTCTACTGAATCCTTACTTGTATTTTGTTTTATTTTTTAATTTTTTTTGAGCCATTGCTTGAACAGGGCAGGATTGTGAGAAACGTCAGTCTAACTTGACTGTAGGATGTCAAGTCTTTTGTTGGTCATTTGGTTATACGACATATAAGCATTCTGTTTGGGCAATTAAACTGTCCAATTCGTGTCAAATCTGCTTAATTAGCTGAATATTCTTTCTTTAGTTCTATTAAATTCTTGAGAATATATTAATAAACCTCTTGAATGTATACCAATTATCACAAAATCTCCAAAATCTCTAACAATATCACAAAATCTCTTGAGCCGAAGATGTCATTGACATTAAGACAGAAGTTTAGAAAGTACATAGATTTTCTATTTGAACTTTTGATGTCTATATTAGAGATGATAAGTTTAAAAATACATACCATTAATAAGGAGTGCGCATTACGCCATCACGCATAGATGATTTTGGTTGGCACACGTGTGCGTCAAAAGACAATATCTATGCTTTGGATCATGTGGGACCTTTCATAGGAAATCTTCGCGAAGAAACCCAAATTAAATGCGTATCAAATGACGCTGACGCAGCTGCTGGCCGACCAAGACCTTCCACTTGAAATAATACCATCAAATCTAGTGGCATCCACGCGTCCAAATCTACAATCCATCCTCATCGATTAAATTCAATACTTTTAAGAATATTCTCATTCATTATTGGAAAATCTAACAAGGGATTCGTGCCAACAAAAGAATATTTGGATGATATTTTTTGGCACTCAAAATCTTTTTATGTTTTTCATTATATATTTATATCTCTATTCTCTCTCTCTCTCTCTCTCTCTCTCTCATGGCAGTACCTCGTCGCCGTCTCCATTAGGACCAACTACTCTTTTTCTCAGCCGTTGGAAAGGTCTCGCCTTTCTCTCTCATCTCGTTGCTATCCCTAATTCCAAACCCTAGGAATTCCTTCGTTTGGCGATGGGGACGAGGCTGCTGCTGTGAGATACGCGAGGGTATAGGGTTGTGCTCTGCTTCGGATGACGATCGCGACGAGGCTGCTGTTGGAGCGGCGATCGCAAGCTTGGCGGAGTCCGGAGCGGGAGCCCGGCTCCGTGGCCTCTGGCCTCGACCAAGATTCGAGTTCTCGGGATTCGAGACGATATCAACATCACCACCACCATCATGCTCACCATGGACATGGCCGGAATGCCGCCGGGAAGCAGCCCGTGGCCGGGAGACACTCCTGCCGCAGGCCGATCGTGCCGGTAAGTTTCGAACGTGAATCCTTTGAGTACTTAAAATGAGTGCTAGCTTTGCTTCTGTGAATTTGGGTTTGGATAGACTACTATTTGCACCTATTTGAGTATTTGTTCTGTATTTTGGGGGTCTTGAAGTAGGAGTTTAGGATAAAAAAATCTTCTTTTTGTTTTTAATGTTCATGAAGCTCTCCTAACTGCTAGATTGAGGCTACTCAGGCTCAGATACAAAAGTCTAAATCTACTTTGGTTACATTAGGGTTTTAAAGTGGAAATTTACTGACATTTACTTCAAACATGACGAAGGAAATTTCTTTGAATGAAGAGATATGCAGAGCGCAAATTTCCGTTGCCAAGCATGTTTTTTGAGTTTACCGAACTCTCAGCGCACTTGATTGAGGTGATGTTGCTGTGGAGAGCTGAAGAACTATAGGTGAGGTTGGTTTTGCAAAGGGAACCCGAGTGAACAGGATATTAAGTATTTTAGACACCATCAGTTTCGAGGAATACCAGCTTCATCTTGTTTGATAATTGCAGTTGTCCGTGGTGAATGTTGCAAGATGATTAAGCCCTACATGCTGGGAGATTTATTTATTTTTTACACCTAGATAATGTTTTGAGGGTCGAAAGCAGACATGTTGTAGAAGCTTGGTAGGAAGTGAAAAAATGTCTATGTGTTGGCATTCTCCGGCATCATTATTCTTGCTTACCATATCTTTAGTTATTGTTTGTGATTTTATCATATTGACCAATATATCCCAATTTGATCGCAAATGAAGGCCGTGGGTGTTTGGTGTTTAAAATTGAGAAGATTTACTAATATCCATGAAGTACCTAAGAGCAATCATTGTCTTGCATTATTTGTGAATGTTTCTTATTCTGTACATTGGAATACTGGGGACTTTAGCATTCTATTTGTATGTGAAGAATCATTTACCACCAATCGGGTCACTATTTTTTGACAACAGAGCATGTCTGCAAATATTTTCATAGTGGATGACGAAAAAATTATCAGGCATTTTTTGGTTTTTCGTGTGTAGGAATGTGATGCAATTGGTTTGCATACAAGTGGTCGAAGTGAATCCAGGGCAGGCAGCAGCAGTGATGTAGGGGCTTCTAGCAGTAGGGTCTCTGCTTTGATGTTTGCTAGAAGCAATCATCTTCCTGGTGCTGTAGTGCAAGCCCGGGCGAGGCTTCTTGAGAGACTCGGAGGGCTTTCTATTACAGAAAGCAGGTTTGTCCATCTCTCTCTGTAAACATACTAGAATACCGTGGAAATCTTGTCTATGGTTGATTTTCTGCACGCGCGCAATACCGCTAGTTTTATCTTATCTTTGCCTTGGTCTCTGTCTAGGCATACTGCCTTATTTGGGGATGTCTCTCAGCATGTCTTTGTAGTTCGTGATGGCTCCAGTCATATGGACTCCGGAATCTGGGAGGCTGAAAGTTCATCGAACATTGCCATTGAACCACACGAAACACCTTCTCCCAGTGAAGAGAGCTCAAGCAAGCCTCCTGGAGTCTGCTGGGAGGCTCTCTGCACTGTATTCCAAGAAGTCTTTGAACTCAGAGAAGAAGGTGATGAGCACACTGGGGTGCTAGTCGAATGTCCTATATGCCTGGAAAAATTCAGAGATGCAGGTGAACTAATTCGACTGCATTGTGGGCATCGCTTCCACCCTGCTTGCTTAGAGCCATGGGTGCGGACTTGTGGTGATTGCCCATACTGTAGGGCACTGATTAATTGCTAACACCGCCAATTGACCATAAGGGTCGGAGGGGATGCCGGAGGAAGTAACCTGAAAGCTGCCCTCGCCTTCCTTAGTTTTCACATCCAGCTGTCTTAGTCTGTAGGGTTGTACTAATACGAGCAAGGTGAAGACTATGATTTTATCGTTCGAACTATAAAGTCCAGACTCTGTGCTCTTGTTCTTGAGTTTGTGTGATGGTGTGGGAATGTATAGCGCTTGAAGAACTTTTTTATGTTAATATGATCACGAGCTAATTCCTAGTATTCACTTTGTGTGCCTTTTGATCATCTCAGAAGTTAACATCATATCCATATTCTGTATCTATGCATGATTTGTTCTGAATCTAACTCAAATGAATTCTGTATTTATGGGCGATTAGATGCGGCGGATTGATAGAGACATGATTCAAACGTGGTATTGCGGTCATGCAGCTGTTTGATCTTGAATCGGATGGTTGAGATTAGCAACTTTCACTCCCTTTTTTGCATCTCTTGTTGACCAAGATTTCAGGTTTCGATTCAAGATCCGATGGTTGTCAAGCCCTCCTTGGTCGTTGGAGCAGGAATTTGTACGTGGATTCTCTAGTGGCTCCAGGATCCAACAACTGAATTCCCATGTTCTCGGAACTCCCCGGGAATGTCTCTGCGCTTGTGGCTCACAGTTCCCACCAAGATCTTGGCTTCCCTCTCTTAAATCCTCTTTATCCTATCATTTGCCTTATTAGCACATCTTAAGATCCAACTTAGAGAGAGAGAGAGAAGAGATGAGCAATCAGCATCAGGATAAGAGGGAGAGTGGAATGGAGGAGCTGCCCCTGCAGAGCAGCCCATACGTAAAGTACTCAGACCTGGAGGAATACAAGAGCCGGGGCTACGGCACCGGAGGCCACCTCCCCGTGGTCGACACGGCCAAGAGCAGCGGTGCCACCGACGCCCCCACCCTTTCCGGCTCCGGCCTTTCCGAGGGGCAGGCCAAGGCCGTGGACTTGGCCAACCGCGCCGGTGCTGTCTGAGCCATTGCCTGCTGCTTTGGTGAATCATTTAGGTTATGGATCTAGCTAGAGTTCTTACATTGTTTTGTAATAACATTAAGGTTCTTTCAAACTATCAATAAGCTGTTTGCATTGTGATCTGTGTGATCCATGCACTTGCATGCCTTGGCTTGTATTATTGATATATATATATATATATTGCTCATGTAATTAACTTGATTTGTTACGTGGAACTTCTTAAATATTGACTGATTACTATGAAACGAATCCTTAGTTTTATGTATTCCTTTATAACAGTTTTAAGGTACTGGAAACGAAAGAAGATCCTTGAATTGGAAACTTTAAGAACAATTCCATTACTGCAGGGATATACTAAGATAGAAAAAGAAGAAGAAAAAAGTTGTATCACTACATAAGCTTTTTCACTACTTTCATCATGAACTCCACCAATCCATTAGAAACAATTCAGAAGGATCAAAACAACAGGACCAAAAGCACAAAAGGAAAGAAAAGTAAAAGAACTAAGGAAAGAAAGAAAGCGAGGTAGGGCTCGATCTCTTTGTTTCCCCCCTCTCTCTTCTTTCTTCTTTCTGAGCCGGCCACCACTGCGTCCTGTCGCTCCTCTAGCTTCCTTGTTCTTCCCATTAACGAAGAAAGACATGATTCCGATCGTCGAATTCCATACCATGTTAACTTCATCAATCATTCCAAAAGTTCGGATGTTCCTATATATATATTTCAACAAAACGCACAAAGTTGGTTAATTTTAATCAGCTTTGGTGGGCTGATCCAAACTCTGTGGACCAGAGTGTTGATGACAACCGGGAATTTGTCCCTCCTATCTCACGGGTGAAGATGTAATAGCTGATGGTGTGTCTTGGTCATGTCAATCTCGAGAGTTTCTATTGTTTGGAAATCGAAGGACGACTAATCGGTACTGGATAAGTTTTTATAATTTAATTTACGGACTCAACTCATCAAAAGAAAAAAAAAACCGAGAATTTGTCCGGCCATATATATATATATATATATCCTGTCACAAGGGGAATCACTTTGTCCTCACCCAGACACACCACCATAAAACCAACCTTTTCCTCATGTAAACCACACAAGTTCCATCTCCTGAATCTGATCATCTAGAAACATCGCATGAGCATACTGGAGCTGCAACAAAGGATTGGCGATCTAGATTCAAAACAATTCATTTGCCAACTTGGACATGCATGTCAGAACAACCCTTGTTGTTGAATATATATTTATTTAACAAAAGAGAATGATGTTGACACGTATGGAAAGCAAGGTTGGTGGTGGTGCTCGTGTTTTCCAAAAACATCATCACGGGCATTAATAAATCGATAGGGAACACGTATTCAAACCACCCGCTTTTAAAAATCAAAAGACCCATCTACACATCCTGTGTGGGGGTGGGTGTCTTCTACAACTAGTATATGTTGGATATACACCCCTCGTATCCGGATCGAGCAACAAATGAATGAAAGAACAAAAGAAATGAAAAATAAAAAAGAATATAAACGCATGAGATTTTTACATGGTTCTGTCAACTTGAGATGCATCCACGGATCATACTAGTTTTCATTAGAATATAGAGAAATGATTACAAACACTTTTTTTTCTCTTTTCTTTGCCCTACTTCTTTCTATCCGGGCAACGTGTCTTCTCTTCGGGTGGCCTCTCTCCTTGGTCGGCCCTCTCTTTTTCTCCTACGATGACAGCTTGTCTTTTGATTTCTCACTAAAAAATTAAAACCGTTGATAGCTTTTATATAGCCTCTCAACAGCACCCATTCAATCAATCTGTCTCGATCATATCATATGAGTAGTATAATCTATCATAATTAAGAGATTGATAGAATCTCTTCAAGGTAGGAATCCTACATATAGTAGGTCTTGAATAAGAGAGATATTAATTAAAGGAAATCAATTAATCACTACATGTCTAAGCCATCTCTAATCATACAACCAAAGATGAGATATTAAGGGTCCGTTTGGGCGTACGTTCATGCTGTCCAAACACATTTTTTTTAAGACCGAACGCAATCGCGTTCATAAAAATCCCGTTTGGGAATAATAGTAGACTGGTGGAGACCACGCCAAAACTGCGTCAGAGACGAAGCAGTTTATAGGTGCTTCCATTTGGCCGCACCTTGGCTGCGGCGTAACAAACACAGAAACTAAATAATAAACTAATATTTTGCACTGTATATTTGAAAATAAATGCACACCAAAACAACAAATTACATGAACACACTTTTCTATTACAATTATTAACGTGCCATGCCAAACAATTTTTAAGACGTTACTACACCGCATCTCATCACAGTTTACAAACACATCACACCCAGGGCGCGGACCTATTAACAAACCAGGGGGCCTGGCCCCCCCTGAATTTTTTTTTATTACCTTAACCCCCCGTGGGCCCCGCGCCCCAGTGCCCCCTGCCCTCCTGGCCCCCCTAGGCCCTGTCATCCTGACCCTTCCTTCCCTCGGCCCCCCCTTACTCGAGAGGTTGGGTCTGCCCCTGATCACATCTCACCATAGTTAAAAAAAAACACAACGCACGCCCAAACATAGTCTTAGGTTAGGATCGGATTATGCTCCACTTTCATAACATCATGATATTACTGTCGACTTTAATGTAGTAAATAGTCGACTGTCAATTCAGTAAAGAAAGATGAACAAAATTACATATATTAAAAAAAATTTAAAAACAAAATAAGGAGGACGTTGGCATGAGATACCTTCCAATTAAAAACCCCACAGGTCCAACAACACCACGACGCGTGTATCACGTGTAAACCACATGACAAAACTATATATATCCTATTATCCTCTGACCGGCATCTAAGCCACCTGTCCTCTGTTCACAAGACATGCATGACTCCTGGCAACCTTATATGGAAACAATCTAAAATAGTTCCAAAAAAGGTCAGGGGCCAGCTATACATTACGTTGTTGTGATTACGCTGCCACGTATATATGCTGTCAGTGATACCATCTGATATGATAACCTTGCGTCCTAGATATATTTTGACACGTATCCAAATCGTGTACATCGTATCTCTGGAAGTTTGCAAGAATAAAATAAAAAAAACCCACTGGCCTCGTTGTATAGTTTTAAATAAACCACTCATAGATTTTCCATAAAACCACATCATAATTTAGGATATTTTATGTATTAAATATGTTTTATTTTTTATTGTATAATTTAGATTCGTTTTATGTTTTCGGTATGAAATAGGATATATTTCAGTGATGAATCTTGACTTATAAGGGAACTAGTACTCACATGTGCCCATGGCACAGTTTTTAATTATTGTTAATATAAAATTTTAACAAACTCTCTGTAGTTTGTATGGTTAGACGGCTGTGTTGACCCGTAAAGCAAACTTAGAGAATATATATAAAGAAACTTAGGGGATATGAATTAATGCAGGTTAACCGTTATTGCTCCTTATAAGGTTGATTAGGTGAGACCCCTGCCACATGGCATGGTAACTATCAGATTAATGGATGATTCGATTATAAAAACCGAATTTGATTAATGGATTAATATTGATATCATATAAGGTTAACATTATAAGGGGGCGGTTATGCATAACCGTTTTTGTTCCTTATAAGGTTGATGTATATGTATATTTAAAACTAACCTAGGGAATATGATAAAAATATACAAAGTTAACTTAGGAAAATATACATGTAAATAAACTAATATAAAGGAAACGGTTGTAACCGTTATTGCTCCTTATAAGGTTGATTATCATATATAAGGTTGATTAATGGAAATATATATTATTATTTTTCAAATGGATTATCTTTATTTGTTTACAAGGCTTTGTTTGCAAATTGCAGCCAATTCCCACTTGAAGATCTAATTATTTTGTTATTTTACTGAGTTTTAATCTGGTGAACATCTATCTTTCCAGGCAACTTCCCTAAGTAAAAGGCTACGTACCTCTATAATCGAATCCAAAGCATATAAGTTCATTTCATACCATCCAATACTTTTATATTTAATTTTCTTACGCAACTGTCAATTTTTGTACTAATTGACTCAAGCTTGACTCATTCACCAGTTCATTTGGTTTTCAGATATTTCTTTTTCTAATATCGGAGAAAACATAATTTTCTTGCATTAAATGAATTAACCTTATTGGAATATGGGAAGCTGATCGAGATATCCTTTTTAATACAACACAATTGTAAAAATCTCATGACAATATTACAAGTTAAATTCAATTTATTTTTGATTTTATAATTTAGAGTCTTTGATGCAGAGTGTTTCCGTTGCAAAACGTGCCAAATGCAAATGAAGATTCTTGATCTAAATGTGTTGTTTTGCGTAAAAAACATAAAAATGATCCTAAATTCTAAATCAAATAAAGTGAATTTAATATGTAAATTTCAAATATTTCAATGATTACTTTCATAAATTAGACATTTTCTACTCATATTTATCTATCATAATTATTAATAAAACATGACAAAAACATGAACAATATAATAAAAAGAGGCCTCCGATTAGTAGAAACAAAGTAAATTATCTTGCCTTTCTCTACTGCTGTCACAGAAATCTTCATGGAATCTTCTATGATTAAAAACATCAACCTATCTATCTCCACACTTAAAAATAGATCCCCAAAATTTTCCACTCACAAAACCGCCGAAGTTTCTAGAAATTCACAAGAAGTCCAAAGGGACCAAAGCAGAAAAAACCAAACCATACGTCTAGAAATTCAAAACAACTCCCAGAAACTCACAGGAAGACCGAAGACTAACGAACTGAAAGGGACCAAAAGCGTAAAAGTTGATTCATACTACTGGAAATTCCCGGGAAGTCCTAACCCAGGGACCCAAGCGTAAATATCGGATAGGAGTGCAAATAAAAGCAAAAGGCCAACCTCATCTTCTCAGTCGTCTCTCTCTCTCTCTATATATCTTCACCTCCCCACCAGCACTATAAACGCGTTATCCACGCGAATTCTTCTCATCTTTTACCGTCAACACGGTGGTTTCCACCACCTTTCCGAGCTGTAGAGCTATAACTCCAGGAGGAAACCAGGAGGAGGAGGAGGAGGATTCCATAGAAAAAAAGCCATTTTTTTGATTGGTACCGTTTGCTTAGCGAGGAGATTTGACATCGTTGGTGTTTGGAAGGAGGAATTTTGGTTGAGGTTTCTGGGTGACGATGACGAGGTCGTGGTTTAGGCAGCTGGGTAGGTGTTTTGGGAGGCGAGGGGATGGTGGTGGAGGGGATGGGTTGCTGTGGCATATGGACCTCAAGCCTCATGCTTCCGGGGACTTCTCCATCGCGGTGGTGCAGGCTAATCACTCGCTGGAGGATCAGGGGCAGGTCTTCACCTCCCCGTCCGCTACCTTCGTCGGCGTCTATGATGGCCATGGCGGTCCCGAGGCCTCTCGCTTCGTCAACAAGCGCCTCTTTCCCCATCTTCACAGTACTTGCTCTAAACCTCTAAAGGGTTTCCTTATCTTTCGTGTGCGGTAGTCAAAATCCGATTTTTTTTGTTCGAATTGGGGTTGGTTCTACGTGTTACGAAATTGGTTTGTGACAAAATTTCGATTTGGGGTGTTTGGATATGGGTGGAGTTTCAGTTGGTAGCAAGGGAGGCTTCTCTCTTCTCTTCCGAGTTCGTCAAAATCCGGTCTTTGTACTTGAATAATATCCAGCCAGGTTTTCCTAAAGGATTTGCGTTGAAATTAGTTTTTGATTTAAGATTTTTGGTCGATGTTGGCTAGTAGGTAGAGAAGGAAACCTTCTCCGTTCTCTCTACTTTCGTCAAAATTTATTTATGGGTATTTCCAATTGGGTATGCGCTGAAATTTTACTTTGGGGTGATTGTGAATTGTTAGAGTTCGCGTCAGAGCATGGGGGCCTATCAGCAGAGGTGATCAAGAAGGCGTTCCACGCGACTGAGGAGGAGTTCCTTCACCTGGTGAAGAGGTCATGGCTGTCGCAGCCGCAGATTGCGTCAGTAGGATCATGCTGCCTCGTGGGGGCGATTGCCGGGGACACACTGTATGTGGCGAACCTTGGAGACTCCAGAGCGGTGCTTGGACGCCGGGGCCCTGACGGGCGGGCAGTGGTGGCAGAGCGGCTGTCCAATGACCATAATGTAGGTGTGGAGGAGGTTAGAAAGGAGCTCACACGACTTCACCCTGACGATTCACATATCGTCATCCATAATCGAGGGGTCTGGCGAATTAAGGGGATCATCCAGGTGAGATCTCTACTAGTATTCTTCTGCGCTGACAAATGCTTATGGGGTGTTAAGAATGCCTTGCTGGATGTTCTGTACGTTTAGAATCATGCTAGACTTCTTCTTGGCGAACCTGTGATGAATTTGGATGTTTTGTCAGTAACATTCAGTAATTTTGTTTTCATGCCTTTCGAATGCACAGTGATTTAACATGTTTAATCCGTTACACATAGTATGAGAACATTGTAGATAGGTGCTTGGCATTTTAGCTCATGAGCTTATTGTCAGGAAAGGAACGAGTGTGGGAGGTATAATGCCTTTCTACCCTTCGGAAATAATGATACTCCATTTGTATTACGACAAGAGTTCCACGGAAGTGAGCAAAAACTAGCAGGCACTGCAAAGGTTAAACTGTAAAGGAATTAGTTTAGAGTTTTCATGGCTCTCTAAATCTCAAACTCATGTCAGGTATACTATCAGGGAAAAAAGTATTTGGCTCTTTTCATCATTATTCTTCTTTTGGCCTTTCCTTTTCTTTTCCCCATGTTTCAGGGATCCTTTCGATAACAAGTTGTTGATATTATTCTTATGGCCTCATCTCTATCTTAATTCTTAATGACCATGGTTTCTCTGTGGTTCTAGTTGTTCTCCATGATGTGGGGTAAATTGTTTATCATCATTATTCTGGCAATAGAAAGTCAATAGTGGTTGCAACAATATGCCAATAATTGAGCCCTGATGAGACCAAATGCTATTTTGGGGATAAAATTCCAGTATCTGTTACTTTGGGTATGTGCGATACTTATTCTCTTTTCAAGTCATCATCCAAAACTTCAATAAATATTGGAATGTGTGATACTTATTCCCTTATCAAGTCATCATCCAACTTCAACTAGTCTTTAAGAAGGAACCCTGTTATGTGGATAATTCCAAAAAACGATATCTTTGCTGATTCCAGAAGTTGAACTCATTGTTTTTTTCTTCCTCCTCTTGAATTTTCCTTCTGTCAGCTGCACTGTGGCTTCCTACTTTGTTTCATTTTGATTTCTTTTATTTTGTAAACAGTGGGTCCTGTGAAAGTTTTTTTCTTCTTGATGCACATGTTTAGTAAAATCAGTCTTTCTTATTCTACTCGTGTTGTCGCCAATGTAAGTTTCTAATCAGTTCCATCCCACAGTTGCGGTCTCGGGCTTTAATTTTTATGACCTATCTAGCAAGGGGCTATATTTAGTCGCATGTCTTTTTATTCTCGCAATATGTATTTGGAAGGTTTTTATGAGCTTTGATGCCTCAAACTCACTCGTGGCAGTTAAGGTTATCACCAGTTAACACTCAGTCTTGTGAATAAGCAGTCAAATCCATGTATAGCTATTGCTGGAGGTGTTCTTGGTGTTTTTTTCATTGCCAGAAAAATTATCACCTATTGTCAAATCCATCGGTCTTAATCTAACTCCTTTTGTGATGTTTGCATTGGTCAGGTATCAAGGTCTATTGGGGACATCTATTTAAAGAAACCAGAGTTCAGCAAAGATCCTTTATTCCAGCAGTTTGTTGCTCCTGTTCCACTTAAAAGACCTGTCATAACCTCTGAGCCCTCTATTCGAATCCGAAACCTCAGACCACAGGACTTATTCTTGATATTTGCATCTGATGGCCTTTGGGAGCATCTAACTGACGAGGCCGCAGTAGATATAGTCTTCAAGAACCCACGAGCTGTAAGCTCCCCCCTCTTATGTGTTTCCTTTAAAATTTAAAACCCTTGTTTGTTCTTCTTCCCTTTATCAGGCAACTACAGAGATTGATTGATACATGGTTTCTGCAGGGAATTGCAAAGAGACTAGTGCGAGCAGCGATCAATGCAGCTGCGAAGAAGAGGGAGATGAGATATGAGGACATCAAAGGAATAGAGAAGGGTATAAGGCGGCACTTCCACGACGACATCACCGTCATAGTGATCTATCTAGACCATCACCGCCGAGGAGGAGCATCGTCTGGACTCAAGGGCAGCTCTCTTGATTGCACCAGCGCACCTCTCGACATCTACTCCCTAAATTCTGATCAAGCAGGGGAGGACCCTGTTCAACCCAATGGTGTTTTTTCTGGTTTGCATGCAGTACGCTGATTGCCTGCTTTGTTAGTCAAGAAAGTTATACATAGTTGGGAAATGAGATGGTGTATTGTAGAGCAGAGATATGTGAAGCTCTATGGGCTATGGTGTTAATAATATTACAGGAGCTGGTGTAAATAATTGGTGATACTAGACATTTTAGGAGGCGGCGATTTAGGCTGCCAGATTTTTTGATTGGTCACTGGTTTTTTTTTTTTTTTTGGTCTCCGTTTTCGATCTCGCTCTTACATTAGCTTAATAAGTACCAAAATAGGTAGCTGACGGCATTTTTTTCTTCCTTTTTTCCTTTCTATATTGATCTTATATTTAGGGATGGCAACGGGACGGGTTAGCATAATTCCAAACTCATTTCATATAAAAAAAAGTAGTCTAAATCCGTCTCACACTCATGCGGGTTTGTATACTCTATCCGATCCCGTTTAAAATCCAATCCATATGACGGTCAAATTGTTTAGATGGCAATATTGAAATGAAATTAAAACTCAAAGTTGAGTGTACTAATGACTATTTTATCCGAATTCCATTTATCATTTGTCAACATTAAGGTCATAATTTGTGATATCCACGAGCAATTTATAAAATCTAGGTATTTAAATATGCAACAAGAATTAGCCATATGGCCCATATCTCCTAACCATCACATATGATGGGAATATTTTGGAGATTTAATCCTCATTTCTTACCTTTTTCTTTTCTCTCTCCTCCTTTCCCCTCGTTGGGAAACGAGGTCGCTATGTCAACGATAGTGCCGAGCCAATGATTTCCCTCAATCCTGACCCTCCGATCCGGATCAGACGACGAACACGCCCCAATAGAAAACCCGCATTACGATACCCGTAATCACTGACGGTGCCACGTGTCAACGGCTTTTTGCCCCCCCATTTTTTTATTTTTCAATTTAGACATCTCCCCTGCTCGCAAGCAAGAGATATATAGAAAGAGCCAAGGCATCCTCCATTTATAAATTCCAGCATAGAGTCAAGCAAAGGGCGAGGATTTAACTCGAGAATTCTTCGAAACCCTTCGTTCCTATTCGAAGAGGAGCGATCTCTTTATCCATTCGTTTATCCTCCGCGTCTCCAATAACTCCCCCAACCTCTCGTTCTCGAAACCCTCACGGGCCGCGATCTCGACTCTTCCGGCGGCCATCGGGAGAGAGAGGGGGGTAATGGCGCCGGCGAGCGAGAGGCTGGAGCTGGTGAAGCTCTGTGGGTCCAAGAACTGGTCCAAGGCCATTCGCGTTCTTGACTCCCTCCTCGCGAAGTCTACCTCGATCCAAGATCTCTGGTGATGACCCGATCTTGATTCATGTTACTTTTTTCGGTCATTCTCTTTCTATTTGGGTGGTTTGGGGATTGGAATGGTGATTGATTTGGGATTCTTTGGCTGGGTTTGTGTAGCAATCGGGCGTATTGTTACAGCCAGCTGGAGTTGCACAAGCACGTGATTAAGGACTGCGACAAGGCGCTCCAGCTCGACGCCAAGCTTCTGCAAGCCTATATTCTCAAAGGTTAGTCACTGTCGACGAATTAGCGTGAACTGTTTCTTATGCATTGTTTTCTCCATTTTATGATTCTAAACTACAAAAATGAATTGGAAACAGTGGATTTAGTGGTTGTTAGACATACTTCTGATCGATTGGTTTTTACGAGTGTTCTAAACTCTCTCTTTGGTGTTATTGACTTGTTGGGAACAAATTTGGGGCTGATATTGGGAAGCAAATGAAGGTTGTAAAAAAACCCTAGTCTGTTGTCCGTGTAATTTCAGAACTTCTATTTTACCGTTCTTGAAGAGCTTTTAGGAAATCAGGTACAATGTTTTAAGTTATGGCGCTGGAGTAGCTGGCACAATTGGAATGATACATTCTTATCAGATTTCAATCTGTGGTTTTTAGTCTAGTTATGACATAGGAGTACTGCAGTATTGCCATTGGAATCTGACATTGCTATTGGGTTTTAATATGGTTACTGTATGTAATACTAAAGCATGCTTGGTAATTATTGTGTTAGGTAATGCCTTATCAGCATTGGGGAGAAAAGAGGAGGCTCTGCTCGTCTGGGAACTAGGGTATGAAAAAGCAGTCGATCAATCGACAGATTTGAAGCTCTTGCTAGAGCTGGAAAACCTCCTGGCTGGTGCAAAGCAGAACAAATCTTTGATTGTAGAAGACAATGCCGTTGATTCATCTAGCGTAATTACGTCAAACTCAAATTCGGGTTCTGAAAAGATTGTGGATTCTTCTAATGCGATAGCTTCTGAATTGGGGTCTGACAATCACAGTAAATCAGCCGATAGAGCTGAAATCCATAGTGGACCCAGTGAGGCAACTGATAGGTGCAAGGTTGCCAATGGAACTGCCAAAAGCAATCGGAAAGTTTTTGTCAGTGCTAACCCTAAAACAAAGTCAATTAGCTTGGATTTTCGGTTATCGCGTGGAATAGCACAGGCAATCCTTTATGCTTTTCCCCTGTTTGAAGTTTTTCAACATCTTAAGATGTTTTTCGCTTGCATACAGTGGAACTCACGCCCATTACCATTAATTTTTGCAGGTAAATGAAGGAAAGTATGATAATGCTGTATCTATATTCAACCAGGTAAATATGCTTATGTTTGTTATTGGTATTGTCTGCATTTTTTGAAGTGTAAGTTTTCTGACATCACTCTTTTGTCTTGGGCAGATACTAAGAGAAAACCCTACATCCCCTGAGGCATTGATTGGAAGAGGAACAGCATATGCATTCCAGAGAGAGCTTGATGCTGCCATTGCTGACTTCACTAAGGTATACCAAATTTTGATAGACCACGTTCCACCTTGACTGCTAATTAATATAGCTTTCTTTTTACAGGCTATAGAGTCAAACCCCTCTGCTGGAGAGGCATGGAAGCGGCGAGGACAAGCTCGTGCTGCTTTGGGAGAATCTGTGGAGGTAAGAGCTTCCTAAAAAATTTGCAAGTTTTTTCACCTAATTTGAATTTTTAGGAACATTTGATGTTCTAAAATTTCGATCCTGCAAAATCTTTGGGACGTCAGTTTCTGAAATTCGGCCACTCTGTTGTGAATAGTTTAGTTTGTCAGTTTGTTAGTTTTCCTGATAATCAATAAATGCTATGAAATTGAAAAAAACTTTTCACTGGTATCGTGCGTGTGTCCAGACGTTAAGTGTTTTACATATAAGAACTTTCTTATATATTTATCCTATGATTGCTGTCTACGGATGCTGAAACTTCTCCAAGCTTCTATTTTGTAGGCTTGTCGTATCCAGAATTTTGTTTCCTTATATTTTGTCATGTCCATTTCTCCGGCTGTTCACTGAATCATATATGTTTTATGAACTTATACCATGTATATATTTACAGCATGTTGCTGTATATAAACAAGTAATTGGGGTCCTATCGGTAAATTTTTTCTCTATCATGTTGTACTAATGATATAGTAATATTGGTCTTATTTTATTATCTTTCAGGCCATTGAGGACCTGACCAAAGCATTGGAATTTGAACGAGATTCATCAGATATTCTACATGAAAGAGGTTTGTGCTTCCAGCTAATGTTACTCATATATGTTCACAAGTTGTGTATGCATATTTCTCCTCTACATTAATTGTAACTTAGGATATATGTTTGAAACTACTAATAAATTGACATTTTCGAGTCGTGTAGTGTATTATTGTTGACTTTGGTTTTACTGGAAATGCCATGGTGCCACATCAGTGTTATTGCTCTCTCATCTTGAGGCAATCTTCTTTTCAACTGCATATTTTTTGAATTTCTTAACCATCATTTATTGCATTATCGGTCTGTCTAAATCATGGATTACTTACTAGAACTATTAGAACATGTACTAAAAGGTGTTAAGTAGCTCCTATGATATCGTGACTCGTGAGGGACCTTCTATTTCCATCTCTTGCACAGGTTGCAACTGGAAAGAAATGATCCCTTCTATATCTTCAAGTAACTGGTCCAGATTGGTTATATGTCTATATGCTAAATGCTTGGTTTTGTTTTAGTATTTTTTTTTTGTTATTGGAAGTAAATCCTAGAAAATAATTACCAATATGCTCTTGTGATTCATGTGCAGGAATTGTTAGTTTCAAGTTCAAGGATTATGATGCATCCATAAAAGACCTATCTACATGTGTTTTGCAAGATAAAACCAATAAGTCTGCACACACTTACCTGGTAAGTAGAAATTACATCTCTGACTTTGCAGCCATGATATTTTGTTAGTTGGTTCTGTGCTTTTGATTCTGCAGCTACATCCTTTGCCAGCTCTTCCTAAAAACTTCATCGTTTGTAAAATCAAACGTTTTTGACCTCTTTATTTCTCTGTCCTTCCAAAGAATATCAGACCTCTTGGCAGTTGACCTTTCTGGCACGAGCCATGTTTTCGATACGTTTATCTCTATTCCATCTAACCCACTTACACTTTTGTTCCACGATGTGTACTGAGAAAGTTGACTTAGCTTTGATGAGCAGGCAATGCCTGAAAACTGTATAGCAATTTTTCTGATCATTGAGTTTTCGTTACTCATGTTCGCATCGTTGATATGTATTTGTGTAAGAATGCTCTGCTTCTTTTTGAAACAGTTGTTAGCTGCTGTACATGCAGCTATGCTTCCGAAGGAAATGATTGTCTTAAAAATAAAGAGATCTATTCAGACTTGAAACTTTACATTGTTTAATGTGTAAACATGCTTTCCCCATCTTTCTGATATACCCTTCTTGCCTCCTTTTGAGCCCTTCATTTTCATGCACAGAAAAATTTGTCCTTTGAGCTCCAATATGCAAGTTTTTTTTCTTTCCAGGGTCTATCTTTATCAGCAATTGGTGAATACAGTCGAGCTGAAGCAGCACATCTGAAGTCAATACAGATCGACAAAAACTTCCTTGAGGGGTGGGCTCATCTTGCACAGGTAGGTGATTGGAAACTGCTCATAACCTTTTGGTTAGTTACATATTGTATCATCAGATATTAAAATTTACTTTGTCATCCTTAAAAGTATGAATATGAGCTGTCCATAATCCATATGCATAGTATGATATTGAGTTGGAAACATGCAGATTATAGTTACTATTAATTGCTGTAGTGATTCGCTTATGTCGTTCTCTTTAGTATTCGATGATGTTGAAGCAAATACATGTTTCATGTTGCAGTTCTACCAAGATTTGGCAAATGTCGAAAAGGCGTTGAATTGCATCCAACAAATTTTACTTGTTGATGCGAGGTAATTTGGAGGTTTAATTTAATCAGTGATATCTTTACTTGAGGTTTATGGTCTGAATATTTGGTATGGATGCTTTTCTTGCTTCATATGGCATTTTCTTTAGGTTTGCTAAAGCATATCACCTGCGTGGGCTACTTTACCATGGGATGGGGCAGCATAGGTAATTATCAATCTTTTCTATGGAAGCTTTTTTGTGCCTGATATATTGCATCTTACTTGGTGAGTAATTTCAGTTATGGTCTAAATATTGTAAGCTGTAATTACGTGTGAAGATTATATGAATGGTAGTTGTCTTAGGGATGAAGAGGTTAAAAGCCTTCCACCTTCCTATAAAAAACGTAAACCATAGGAGCAGAGAGGGGCCTAACCTTGTTTCCAAAGAACTTCACGTATAACCTGCCAAAGAAGTGCTGCTTCACATAGTAGAGGAAGCTCCTTAGTTCTACCAACTTCTTCTCCACACTCTATGTTATTATTATTATTGACAGCAGTTTTTCTCATCAGTCCGCTATGATGTTTAAGATGATCCAAGCATTGGTTTGGTTGTTCATATCCAACACCGAGTTAAAGACAGCATTAACTGAACTCAATTACTGACTAAAAGTATGTATGCAAACATTCCGTCCTTGTAGTAGCTAGCTAAAAGCTTGCTTAAATTAGCACAATGCCCCCCCTTTCAGGTTGTTATCCAGCCTCTTTTTTGTAATTGAGAAGAGCGACAAATCTAGTTTTCTAAGAGAGGAGACTTATTTGGGTTTTGCTGAAAGGCGTAATTTGGAAGTTCATTTTGAATGGACCATATTCTATTGTCTGAATTAAACACAAACTATCAGGATGAGTGGGAAAGTTCTCCCAATTGTTTTGATTTTAACATAATCCGCTTTCAATTATTTTAGGTATGAAGATGGTTGCATTTCTTACCATTAAGTGTGAATAAGTAGTTGAATGCCTGGCTTACAGTTTCTTTCTTATCTGGTTGAAATATAGGAATCTGGTAAGCATTGAAGTTTCAGTACTTGTTTATCTACTCTTGACTACAAGTCAGCCTGTTGATGTTCCGTCAGTTGCATGTTGCAGGATTGCTTTTAGGATTTATGTTCATCAGTTTGATCTATTTTAAGGTCGTATTTGGGTTGTGCATGTTGCAGGATGGCCATTAAAGATTTATCTGCTGGATTGAATATTGAAGGGTCAAATATTGAAAGTTTGTATCTACGTGCCTCGTGTTACCATGCCATAGGAGAATACAGCGATGCGGTATTCCTAAAATTTTGTTCTGCATTTTACTTCTTATTTGATCCCTCTTCTGCTTTTTGGCCTTACTTCCGTCTTGTGTAGAATTGCTGATTAGCCTTTAGTTTGCTGGACAACATCAACAGTTCTTGTTTTCAGTTAGGCAAAAATATTTGACCAACTAGCCAACTACATTTTTCTAGAAAAAAAAGAAAGAAACAAAATTTTCCTTATCAATTATTGAGGTCAAGAAAAATGTGTGCAGATATGTTTGCAACCACTTTCTCAATAAAAGCATTTATAAACTTTTATGCAGAGTACTTATAAGTGTTTGTCCATGAATATAACTTTGACAGCTAAAGAATGATGAGGATGCATGATAGAATGATGTTTGTATGAGTGTAGAATTATGTTAGATAAATAGAGTCTTAATCGAAGCCCGTGATGTTCATCGGCTTTACTTGTACTATCACTGCTTTTGTGATTTCAGGTCAAAGACTACGATGCTGTTTTAGATTTAGAACTGGATTCTATGGACAAATTTGTGCTTCAATGCTTGGCTTTTTACCAGGTAAAGGATCAAAGATGATCCAGATGAAAAGAATCTTGAATAAAGAATATCATAGTAAATTCCTTATTTCATAAAATTTGTTTCACTTATCTAACTCCCTTTTCCTTTGCCCTTGGTTTTCTATGATCACTTATTAACACTTTTGATAGATAACTTATATATGACATCAAACATTTATATCAACTTTATAAGAGGCAAAGGGTATATCAGATGGTGGAGAAGAGCCCAAAGGGGTTTATATCTGAAATGGTGGAGGTGGAGCCAACAAATAGAGAGTTAGTGGAGAGAGTGAGTTAATGGAGAGAGAGAACTTGGTTAATTTTAAAAACTAACCGTGCAAGGAGCTCGGGCCCACACCTAGTCTTGTATAAGAACTGATCTCTCATTTTTCTGTGGGCTTTTCATGATTACTTGTTAGGAAGAAGGGTACTTAAAGTTTCTGATGATAGTAACAGACATGTACCCATTCCTAGTTGAAGGTCTTTGTAGCAGTAACTTATTTTTTCCAGGGTTTGCTTTTGTTACCAATCATATGCAAGGAGTTTACATGTGTTCATAATTGCGAAATGAACATAGTTAAGATTGGATTTTTCTCTTCTATGGAACAGCACTCTAGTTGGCCATCAAAATCTCTGGCATAGCGCTATCCTCTTTGTCCTTAGCTTCTACCTTTTGCACTTCCAGAATTATTTTGTTCATTTTTGAAGTCTTTTGCAGAAGGAGATTGCTTTGTACACTGCTTCGAAGGCAAACAGTGAGTTCTGTTGGTTCGATATTGATGGTGATGTTGACCCCCTTTTTAAGGTGCTAATGATCTTATAAGTAACACTGGTTTTAGTTGAGCTAGGTTCAAAGTACATTTTTAAAGGCTACTGTACCCCCTTTTTCCTTTCTATTTTCTCTCTTTTTTATGCTCTATTTTTGCATTTACTCTAGTTTCCGTTTTTGAAACTTTATCATGACTTTATAGGAATATTGGTGCAAAAGATTGCATCCAAAGTATGTCTGCGAGAGAGTTTTTAGGCAACCTCCAC
Organism: Narthecium ossifragum; assembly: GCA_963920575.1. Classification (NCBI taxonomy): domain Eukaryota; kingdom Viridiplantae; phylum Streptophyta; class Magnoliopsida; order Dioscoreales; family Nartheciaceae; genus Narthecium; species Narthecium ossifragum. The sequence continues at coordinate 1,706,525 of OY986973.1, forward strand.
TGAAGGAGTCTTTGAGAAAGGGCCGACTTAAAAAGCTAGACTTTGTTATGACGAAGCAAAAAACTGCTCTATTACACACTGCAGATTTGATTGGACAAAAGATCCAATATAGCTGTCCAGGGTTCTTGCCAAACAAACGTCAGGTGACTTCTAATTTCATTATTGTGAAATTTATTTCTGGTGCAGTTGTTTTTCCAGTGATACATTTGGGTTCTCATACTTGTTTTGTGTAGACATATTTACATTACCAATTTGTGGTGTCGCTCATCTAGTTACATATCGGATAATATACATCTTAATGACATCATTGCTTATAAACTAAAGTTTCTAACTTTTTTTTCAGACAAAAATGTTGCATGTATTTACCTGTGGCTTATAAAAAATTCTATGCAGTATCGAATGGCAGGATTAGCTGCAATTGAAATAGCTCAGAAGGTAGGAAAAATTTGGCGTTCTGTTAGAAACATAAATAAGAATGGCAAGAAGTCGAGGAGGAGGGAAAAAATCAATATGCTAAGCCACAATAGGGGGGGTGCTGGCTGCAGTACGAGCAGTTTGTCAGAAACTTCGACCTCAAGTAGTGTCAATGAAGATAAATCTGTTTATGGTCACTGGCAAGACATCTACTCTGTAGCTGTCAGGTGGAGGCAGATCTCTGAACCCTGTGACCCTGTCGTTTGGGTTAACAAACTAAGGTAAGGTTCATTTTCTCTTAGTTTCTTACTTATTTCGATATGTTATTGAAGTAGCATTTGGAGGTAATTATGGTTTTAAGTGCCGGTTGGCTCGAACTGTGTCAATGATCCGTACTGTGCTGATAGGAAGTTGGCACAGAAATTTAGTGTCGGCGCGGACTTTGCTTACTAGTGTGGCCAATGCCGGCGCTAAATATACCCCATTCATACCATTGGCATTTAAAACCATGGTGATAAGGTCCGTAACACCCAGAAACTGCCGATAGGAAGTCGGCACGGACCTTGCCTACTGACATGACTCATGCCGACATGAAAATTCCCTACTCATGCAAGTGGCACTTAAAACCATGGAGTAACTGATTGATTCTATAGAACAGCCATATAACTTTAGTTGCAGTTAGGTATCAATTTAGTATGTGTTCCTTCGCTTTCTTGTCAAGCTTAATTTATCATTCGCTTTTGATAAAGCTGCGGGGAGTTTAATATTGGATTTGGTTCTCACACTCCAATGCTTCTTGGACAAGCAAAGGTTGTCCGCTACTTTCCAAACTATGAAAGGTCTGATCTCTCTCTTCGAGTTTATGCTTGACAAAATGTTCATATATTTACCTTCTTTTGTTCAATTTGCAGGACATTAACTGTTGCAAAATCTATCATGATGGACATGAAATCTGTCCATAACTCAAATAATAATATTGTCGAGCTCTCTGGAATGGAGAAGTTACAACAAGTAAGTTTTGTTTAGTTAGGCAAATTGCATTGCATCCGGTATCAATATTGATGTGCAATCAATAGAAACCAAAGTGAAATTGAAAAGTTTCAGTGACTGTGGATGCATGTATGCTTCTAAAAATGTTCTATGGTACATATTCTGTTTAATATGTGATTAGTGTATTTATTTTTTATTCAGCGTTGCTCTTTTTTCGTTTTGGAATAAAGTGCATATACATTTTAGGTTCCTAATGCAGAAAAAATATCACCTACAGATTATGCAGGCAAGATCATGTTCCGACCTTTACCATATTGTCGGCGAGAACTTTTGGTTGGCTACTTCATGTGAAAGCACAGCATCCGAAGGGTAATGGTTTTCGGGAAATTTGTTTTTTCAACTCTAGGGTTTCAAAATAACAATCCAACTTTAGCACTTTAACAAGTTTGAGAAAATGCAATCTGTCTCACATGTTTTACTTGCTGATTGGTGTTATAAACTTTTCCAGGAAACGTCTTGAAGGGACAAGGATTACTGCTCAGAAAATGTAGTGAAGTGCTAGCCTCTGCTTCAAGCCAGTCTTCTGTTTACCTCCTTGCTAACAAATAATAATGACGATGTGCAGGGACAAAAGAGGGTTTGATTTTGCAATTAGGACACCTTGTACACCATGTAGATGGGAGGAGTATGATGCAGAAATGACAGCAGCATGGGAGGTATGATGAATGTTGAGCTGTTTGCTTGCTGGTTCTCTCTACAGATAATAGCTAACAGTCTGATATTTGCATATGGCTTGGTTTTGATAAAGCAAATGACACCATAGGTTATGATCGTGTTATAGAAGTGAAAGTAGCATGAAATCATGAATTCCAAAGTTGACGTGTAATGGCATCTAATAGCGTGAAATCATGAACTCGGAAGTTGATGTGTAATGCACCTAATGAACCTAATTGATCATCATCTTGTTTGACCATTCTTAGGCTAGGCTTGAAAGCTGGCGACCGAGCTCAATTTACTATCTTTTAGAAAAATTGAGCTCGGTCGCGAAGTACTGCTTATTGTGGTGAGGTATATACTTATGCACTCCCTCAACTTCACTCATTGCAACTTTCCTTTTGCAGAGCCTCTGTACTGCCTATTGTGGTGAGGTATATGGCTCCACTGATTTGAGTTTGCTTGAGAGTGTTAGGGATTCGATTCTGAGACTGACATATTACTGGTAATTATGGAGCTCACTTTGACCTTTAAACTTTGTTGGCCCTTCATTTGTGGTGCTGATATGTGGCGGTTGTAATTTTAAATCGCCAGGTACAATTTCATGCCACTATCCAGGGGCTCCGCAGTTGTTGGCTACATTGTCCTAATCGGTTTATTGCTTGCATGCAATATGGAGGTCTCTGGAAACATACCACCAGGTGTTCAGGTAGATTGGGAGGCGATTCTGTCGTCACATCCAGATGCTTTTATGGACTCCGTCAAGAAATGGTTGTACCCGTCTATCAAAGCCAACTCTTCATGGAAAGATTATCCAGATGTAGCTTCAACATTCGAGTCTACTGGATCGGTTGTAGCGGCATTAAGTTCTTTTTAATTTATAGATAGCTTAATCTAATTTGACATCAAGTCCCCACATTGTAGATGTGTAACATATAAGCGAAACGTTCATTGCAAACCTCCAGGTGAAGGAATATAATCGAATCATGTGTTTCACAAGATGTTAGTGTATCTTCTTTGTAATAAGAGGTGATTTATGCACTTCACAGTAGATGTTTTACATATAATTTAGAAGGTACTTTTGGCTTGGAGTAGTAGTTATGCCTGGGGTTGTCAATCCAGTTGGCGGCTCGAATATCCACCTTGGTCATTTGGCTCAAATCTAAGCTTGGGCCAAATCACTGATTGAGTAGGTTTCGCTCGATTAACATCTCTTTGTTACTTTTCATTTTCAGTTTTTGTTGCTCGTTATTTTTAAGTTTTGAATATCTTTTAAAAATTTTAGGCTAAAAATTGACATCAGGTTAGATCTAAATATCAACTGAGATCGGCTTGGTTCAGGGAATGTTATGTCAATGGGTTACTGGGTCTAGACCTTAGACCCAATAATTAATATAAAAAAAAAAGAGATTTTTGTACGTGAATGTGTATTACACATACCACCTATTGATAGTCCATTATCGATTGATTGATCTAATCCATTAATAGTTTATCACCGATGGACTAGATCAAGAATCGATAGTGGACTACCGATCGATTGATTGACACATATCAGTAATCCACTACTAATTGATTGATTAATCCATCTATAGTTCGCTACCGATGGACTATAATAATAATTGGTAATAGACTACCGATAATGCACATGTCATCTGTCCATGTACACAAATAAGTTATTTGTGCTCAATATATAGGATGAGTTGGCTTATGAAATAAAGTTTGGACACGTGTTGGTGATCCATGGATGCCACCTCAGGTTGGCTGATTGCCAACGTCACTTAAAGGATGGATATATATCATGACGATATATTATACGCTTTGAGACACTAATATGAGAACAATGATCTCTCTTTTAATTGGTCTATAGATTTGGGGATTTTTTTAATCATTCAAGTCCACTAGGTATTGGCAAAAATTGCATTACGTAATACATTGGAAACTCTGACAAAAGACAAAAATGCAGAGTAGATTAGTAGGAGTGATGGTCGACAAAGGTAAGAGCACCGCATCAGCTCCATCAAACCCACCTTTTTTTTATTATAGAATATGAGATTCGAGGAAACGGCAAAAAAAGGATGCATCAACCTCTCTATCTCTACCCTAAAATAAAGAAGAGCTACACTGCTCTCCTACATATGGGGAGCATTGTTCACCTCCATATTCCTTATTTTATTATAAATCTATGAAAGTATGGTCTTTTATTTGAAAAATAAAACCCCCCTCTCTATCTCTTAACATATCTCTAATTATATTAATGATGTAATATAATATTAATTACTATGATATTAACATTATATATTATTTGTTTTCTAACATATCTCTAATTATATTAATTACTATCTCAAAATTATATATTATTTGTTTTCAAATATATTAAAGTATAGATATATCACAAAGATTAATGATATAATATAATATTAATTACTATGATTATATGACTATCAAATAATAAATAAAGAATAGAATAAGAAAAGAAAATTGGGGAATGAGTATTTTAGTGATATAAGGAATAGTTTAGAAAAACTGATGCAGAATGTTGTAAATAGAGAAGCTGTAAAATAGAAAAGTAATATATAATAAAATATTTTAGAAATGATGGATAAAGAAGCTCATGATCCTTCCTCCTCCATTATAAATGCAAGAAGAAAATCTAAGCTGATGTGGTCATGACCTTGCTTAATTAGATATTAATGAAGTGTAAAATATACTTTAATCCATGTAGTGTTAGGAATAAAGCAATCACCTTATAAATTCATTTCAATATTAAAAATTTGTGTACATGAACATGTGGCATGTGTAATGCACATGTCATATATCGATAGCCCACTACCGATTTTTGATCTAGTCTATATCAATCAATCAGTAATGGGTTACCGACAGGTGTAAACCAATCCGCAATGGCCAATAGTTTTCCTTGAATTGATAGCCTCTATGGTGTCTCGTGTGTTAAATTAACCTTTTGTGAATTTCTATGGTTTTTGCATGCATGTATTTTTTTGCTGAATTAGTGTCTTTGTTAGATTTTTGCATGCATGTATTTCTATGGTTTTTGCATGCATGTATTCGGAATTCTGAAGTTGAAATATAAACGAGCCAGAGTCTAGAAAGATCCATCTCGCTCAAGTTCAGCAAAACTTATATAACTCTATTAATGTCGTAATTGCATAGATAATATATTAATTAACGTATAATTGTTGATTGCATGTATGAATCATAGCCATAGGTAGGCTTGTGACTGCAAACTGCAAGTACGTCACAAACTTTTCAAAACTCAGCTGCAAATTAAAGTTATCCCACGTTATCTTCTATATAGAATTCTGCAACAAAGAGGAGAGGCAACAACTGCTTGCAGGAATAACAGCAAATGCTGTGACAATTGCTCGTGATCCCCATGGGTACGTGTATATATATATATATATATATATATATATATGCATGATTCACATCCCTATTCAGTACTCTTCAGATCGAGTTCAGACTTATGCTCATTATATATAGGCCATCAAAAATTTGATAGAAATCTGTACAGCTAGCGTTCTAACTTATGATATATTTTCTTTCTAGATCAGCAATCAATTTCCTCATGCAGTTCGTACTGATCAATCTGGAGGAGCAACGCATGCCTATAATAGAGGGATTCGGGGGAGGTGCAATAGGTAGGTATTGCAGCCGTGTGGTGCAGAAATGCATCAGTACTTAATTGTTAGCCCCAAAGTTGCGAAAAGGTTCTCTCGGAGAGCTGATTGGTAGTCCAAATCTCATCTCAATTATATATGCAAGATCAGTATGGGAATTACGTACGTTATGCATGAGTCTGCCTTGGAACATGCAAAGGCAAGCCTTTCTAAGTTCCAACTTCCTCTTCTCAATTTGTATTTCTGCTCGTGTAAATCAGCATAAGTTACTCTAGATTTTGGTTTACGCAGGGAGACATCTACAAGAGTACTTAGAGAAGATCATTGTAGACAACGAACGAAAACTCATGCTGAACTACCTATGATCGAGGAATGCATGCAACTCATCAACTTCATCAGCAGCAAACATCAAGCTCTCTGTAGCTTTGCTCATTTGTTTTTGTTGGTGTTCCTTACGCATCTCGCGCACTTAACTAATTAGGTCAGAGTTGCTAGTGTCGTACGTGGACTCGTTGGTTTGTATGGGTCTAGCTAGACTAGAGTTCATGCATGCATGCATGTACATGGGTGAGTTATGACTTGCTTTTCAATTGACTTATGTGTGAACCCTGTCTTACTATATATATGAACGTTTTGCATCATGTAATTAAAGTGCTAGCTAGTCGCCAGAGTCTCTCACACATCATTTTTGTTCCAGTAAACATATATCATGCGAAATATTAGCTACCAACAACAAAGATCCAATTAAACTATGAAATTATCAGAACGTATATAGATATGCTACTCTCTCTCTCTCTAAAACAATACAATCCTCTCTCTCTCTAGATCTCTATCTCTCTAGATCTATCTGTGTCTCGATCTGTCCCAATCTCTCAAAACAAAGAATCTGAGAGAGCCTGAATAAGGGGTGCATCAAAAATAGACAAAATAGTCAAATTAACAACAAACATAACAGGAGGAGCCAATGCCACAAATTAACTAAGAGAGGTCATATATATATATATATATATATATATATATATGAGTACGCGCGTTAAGCATCAAAAGATAGCAGCGGCGACGAGCCAGGCGGCCCAACCCATCATCATCGCGCCGCCTCCAGCGACCACCGTCTTCACACCATCACTCTGCAATATTCCATTCACAACATACAAAAAGGTTTAAATAAAAAAAAATCAAGAAAATATTAATTGAAAAAAAGAGAGATTATAAAAGTCTAAAAAAATTAAAAATCTACTAAAAGTATAGGATTTTTGTTGGGTTGGGTTGGGTTCGAAGAACGAAGCGAGAGGGTACATTAATCGACGGCCCAGATCTTTAATTTGACTGTCAAATGTCGGACCCGACCGGACCTCAGAGTTTCTATGAACCACCAACCTAATGCGAATTTTGAGTTCCGTTCCGGACAGACAGTGCCCAGCCAGCCCGGCTTAGCTTAGCGGCAGAGAGTGGCGTTTGCTACATTGCGCGGGCTGAGAATGCGTACGAGAGGGGTTAGTTATGGCGCACCTTTACATCGGAGACGGAAGCCCCGCCGGGGCCCGGCGAGGCGGCCTCGTTGGAGCTGGCGGGAGAGACGGCCGTCGGCGCTGGCGGGCTGCTGAGAGACGGGGTCGGCGCGCCGACAGTCGGCTTCTTTGCTTTCTTGCTCGGGGCCGGCGCGGTGGGGGCCTCGGGGGCAGGCGTGGGTGGAGAAGCGGCCGGCGCCGGTAGGAGCGGAGGCGTGGGCGGTGAAGCGACCGGGGCCGGCTCGGTGGGAGGCAATGTGGGCACGATAGCCGGTGGCGAGCTCACCGGTACGGGCGCGGGTGGCGCCGTAGCCGGGGCCTTAGCCGGTGGCGAGCTCACTGGTACGGGCGCGGGTGGCGCTGTAGCCGGGGCCTTAGCCGGTGGCGAGGCCGAGGGAGCCTTCACGGGGGCGGGAACGGCGGACGCGAGAGGGGCGGAAGCCGGGGCAGCGGAAGGAGGTGAGCTGGCAGCGGCAGGCGGTGTGGAGGAGATCACGGGGGCAGAGGCGGGGGCGGTGACAGTGGATTGGGAGGGGGATGAAGCTGGGGGTGGCGAGGTAGCGTGGGTGGAGGAGGAGGGGGAGGCCGCTGGCGCCTGGGCGGCGGAGGAGGCGGCGCCGGCGAGGAGGAGGAGGAGGGCGAGGACGATGTGGGCGCGGTTATCCATGGGGGTTTCTTGGGTGGTGAGCGCTGCTGGCTACTGAGATGGAGCTGGAGATGAGTAGAGAGTGAGAGAGTGAGGGGTAGAGAGGCGGTGAGGATAAATAAATAGGTGGGAATAGAGTTATCGGGGGGAGGCTTGCGTTGGGTGCAGAACAAAAGAGGGTGAGCGATGCGGCGGAGGACCACAATGTGGCAGGTCCTATGGAGAGAGAGATACCCAGGTTGGGCATGTGAGGGTCTGTGAGTTTGGGTGTGGAAATTGACGTAATTTGGACAGAGTAGTTGGATGGGCTCGAGCAGCAGGTTTTTTTGGAAATTTGGAGGATAGCATGCATAGAGTTTAGTGCCCTCTCACTGTAATAAGTTGTGACCCTTTTATCTTTGAGCTTAATTTTTATGAAATATGCGTGTGTGTTTGTTAGTGCTCAACAGGGAGGGATTCTATTGTTTTAAGTCTGCTAGTTTACCCGCTTATCAATGTGGATGGTTTTATAATATGTTTTCCAGTTGGAGCGGAGTTACGGAGACGGTGGTGTGGTCCTTCAAAGCACGGGAGCTCTAGTTAGCCAGCTTGTTAGCCTTTTGTCCAGCTGGGTTTTGTGTGTTTCTATGTGAAGTCTTTTTTGTTCCAGCCTGTGAGCCTGGACTCCGGAGAGCTTCTGGTAGTGGCTTCAAAAAGCTAGATAGATTGCTTCCTCCCTTCGCAGGGCTTCATCCTCCGTTCGAGCGTGCGGTGAGATGTGATGCGTTAATAAACTGTGATGAGATAGCAGTTGAAAAATTATTTGGTATGTAACATTAATCACTTTGATAGAAAGGTGCGTTCATATAATTTATTGTTTGAATGTGTATATAGTTCAAATCATGGTGCGTTGAAAAATATTAGTTTTCCATTTAAATGATCCAATGATCCAATGAATTTGTAAATTGCATATGATTAATTATTTTTTTTTCACACCAATTAAATAGATATGAAAATAGGATGAAAATTAAGATGGTTAATTAAAAAAATTATTTCTTGTAGGGCACACGTCCTTGCGTTGTCATGATCACTAGTTACACTTCTCCTGTTGCTGTTAAGAACTATTCAAAGATATAGGTTGTGTACTCGATCGTATCTTACATTCGCAGCGCCGTATTCCAAAAAACATGAAACTTTTTATGATGCAAGAGTCCATGTTCCTCAAAGTTCTCAGAAGCTAACATTTAGAATTTTTTGCCAAATCGGACCCAGTGTCCAGATTTGGCATTTTCAAACCCCTCTTGTTTCTTTGCAACAGAGGACCCCTAAGCGAGGAAATGCCGATTTTACCCCTCCCTCCCATGCCATGAACAGCCATGCCATACATGCATATGCATCCCGTTTTCCTCATCATTAGTGCATTTAATGTACATCGGCTTAAAAAAGAGAAAACCATCACGTCGCATTAAATGCGACGGGATGTGTCTTCTTCCCCAACCGGCTTCCTCCCTCCCGCCGGGCTTGGGTCCTCCGGCCATCTTCCCTTCTCCCTCTCTCTCCACTACCTCCTCTTATCTTCATCCTCTCCACTCTTCTCAATTATTCGTTCATATCCCCTCCCTTTCCTCCGGCCATCTTCTCCTCTCCCTCTATCTCCACCACCTCCTCTTCTGTTCTCCCTCTCCACTCTTTGATTTTTTTGCCGTTCATATCCCCCCCTTTCCACTGCCTCCACTTGTCCACCTTAGCCAAAATAGTTCATCGGAGAGAGGTCCCCACACATTTGTCGGCGATGAGAACCATGTCCAAGCGGAGACGAAAAAATACCACAACCGGTGGAAGAGATGACGATGAACGGACTCCCACCGAGGGCGGTGGGGACAAGTTTTGAAAGCGCGGGTATAATAATAAGCTGCGTGTGTATAAAATTCTCTATACGTGTCTAAACTTGTTTTCACGCGTCTAAATAGGATACCCGCGTGTACAAACTTTATGAACGTGTACGAGGTCTACATGATTTCACGTGTATTAGGTGATCACACGCGTGTCCGTGGACGCGTAGAATTCTGAAAGGCACGCGTATGAAGGACCATGCGTGCGTACAAAAACATCATTACACACGTTTGACGTGGCGCGTTTCTACTGGGTATTGCAAAGAAAAAAACCAATAAAAAAATGCCCACCCACACGTGTCGGTTAACGGTACGGTTATGTTTGGATTAAAAAAACAAAACTTTCCCGCCGCATTACTCTCTCGCCACATTTATTGGGACGGGACGCGCCGGTCCAGGTGGCCGTTTATGATAAGTTGGCCGTTGCGTCTCGTGCTGTGTAATGCGACGGTTCGACGTCGCGTCTCGAAACGGCGCGTTGCGCGCGAAATCCCTTTTCGCACGGGTATTTTAGCAAAAACCCGTGGTTCTATGTTCTTCTTCTCTTTCACCTAGCAAACAGGCGCCGATTGGTTTTCTTCTTCTTTTCCTTTCCCTTGCGATTCTTTGTTCTTCTTATCCGTCCTATTCTCCTTGTCTCTGTTCTTTGACTCTGCTTTTCTTCGCCTCTCTTTTCCTGCTCCCACCGTCTGAAATAGTGAGAGAATGGAGAACGCCTTTGCCGAGGTTTTTGGGAAGGCCGTGGAGAAGGCCCTGGAAAAGGCCATAGCCGGGAAGCTACAAGCCAACCCCTCAGGTAAAATACATGTGAATCACATCAAAACCCCTTCTTATTATAGTGGAAAAGGCCGTTTTTACCTTCTCCCCTCATCCCGTCCTCCCCCCTATATGCGCATTTAAATTCCCTTATTAATTACCCCTGAAACCCCTCCGGATATCTCCCCCAATTTGATTTGCATCGTAAGTCCTAATATACACGTGTTTGCTTGTACGTGTACACTTTTACGCGTCTTTGAGTATTTGTTACACGTAGCGACATACGCGTACTTGTTCTATTGGAGGCACCCTACGCGTCACGGCATTTTTACCACGCGTGCGTTTTCATACACATTAACTCGTTTATTTGACATCTAGACGCGTATGGTGTCTTTTGGCACGTGTATTTTCCTTTAACCGCGTAGTTTATTTGAAGACATTGCTGACATTTGCACGCGTGAAACTCGCAGAGGAAAGCGGACCAAGCACATCGGGCGCACCATTCAGTGGCCGGTGCTACGGTGCGAAGATAAACGAAATATCAAGGGATTATGCCGCGGATGTACATGTCGATATCATCCGCAAGACCCCGTTTGGCCACTTCCTCGGGCTTCCAGATGTGAAGCAAGACAACCGATTGCTTGATGAGATGATGCGAAACCACCAAGGGGGGCTGCAGTTTAACCTTGGTGGCAACGTCAGGGCATTAACACCTGAGGACGTTGCCGTCTTCCTCGGCCTTCCGCTAGGCGGGGAGCTAGTCCATCGGCCTAAGAAGGTGCGCCAGAACCTTATGGATATCGCCTTCTTCGCCAGACGCGCCCAGGGGAAGACTAAGAATGGCGACCTCCAGACGCAGGGCATCGTGGAGATATTGAAGCAGCTGAAGGATAGAAGGGACCAGGAATCGGTGGAAGATTTCTGCCGGTACTTTATCCTCTACATATTTGCGACATTCCTGTTCCCTCGGGCGAATTACACGGCCCCCCCCGAGCTAGTTGGCACTATAGAGGATATTGGCACCCTCTACAAGTGGAATTGGCCTGCTATGGTCCATAGCCACTTGCAGAATGAAGTAGCGGCGGCACTGAACCGGTGGAGGACTTCGAAGAAGTCTTCTTCTAGAGCCTTGACGTATGTGTGTGGCTGCACACTAGTCCTTACAGCTTGGAACTGTGAGCTGACCGGCTGCAGAGAACCCGGGGAACCCGGCAAGACCCCCCCGCATATTGAAATGGACTAAAGTGAAGCAACCAAAGCGGGGACGGCTAAGCGATCCGCGTTCGATGTCTGTCCCCACAGAGGTGAGTCCCTATTCCTTGTGCTTCCTTTTGCATTATGCCAATGCTCTCGTTACAATTTTAACTCACCGTTTTCTGTTCTAGCTTGGTTACACCGACGAGGAGGTCGCACTGTACCTTGGGGCTACGCGGCCAAGTGCACGATTGGAGATCGCCAGTATTCCCTCTATAGAAGCACCGTCTGCGCCTAAGCAGTCTACCAGGCGCGTTTCTTTCATGTCTCCTCTAGGAAGTCCTCCCGAGGACGTCATCGACAAACAACAACAATCTCTCTTCCCAGTTCAGGACCCCCAATCGAGCCCAACAGATGAAACAAAATGGGAACAGGTAAAAACTTAGAATGTACGCGTCTTCGTCTATGTAACGTGTCTCCTTCTATACTTATACGTGTTGGTTTGTATGCGTGATTGTGAATGCGTATTGGTTGCTATGCGTGATTGGGAACGCGTATTGGTTGCTGTGCGTGATTGTGAACGCGTTCGGACCATGTGTATTGCCTGTTGGTACATGTATACTAACTATGTGAATTTTTAATGGAACACAGGTATCGGAGTTCCTAAAAATTGCATGCCGGGATCTCGAAAGAGCTGAGGAAATCCGACGCCTGAATATCTCAGTGAACAGGTTGGGGGCGCAGCTGGTCGCGGCAAATGCCAAGCTAGCTAGGGCTGAAAATGAAATTGCAGCCCTGAAGGAAAAATCAAACCTGGAGACAGGACAACACCAAGAACCATTCATCGGGGAATTATTCCCTTCGTTGATCACCAAGCGGAAGAGGAGCAACATTGGGGTCCCAAGCCAAGACGCCGTGGAGGAGACGCAAGAGCCCGAGCATGCGGCCACAGATTTAGTGATAGTGCCGCAAGAGAAATTGACCAAGCAGCGACGCGGGGCGCGACGAACGGAAGAAACAATCAGTCCCCCTTATGCCTTGCGGTCAAAGAAGAGTAAGTTGGCAACATGCAAGAGGCGAAGCCTCTCGACGAGACGATCTCCGCCTACAGAAGCACACCAATTGGACGCCACTGACATTATCATGAGCACGGTCAGTGAGTTGTCAAATACGACCGCCGTGGAAGAGCCGGCGAGGGAAGAGGAGGCGGAGGCCCTGGACGCAGTTGCCGCGGAACCTGAGGACGTGGAGGCAGTGCCCGTGGGGCCAGATGCCGCGTACGATATGAGCGCCACGGAGGCAGAGCCCTTGATCGCAGAGGCCGCGGACGAAGCGAGGCCAATGGAGGCAGAGGCCGCGTACGATATGAGGGTCACGGAGGCAAAGCCCTTGAGTGCAGAGGCGGCGGACGAGGCGAGGGCCATGGAGGCAGAGGCCGCTTATACTGAGACCGCGGAAGAAGGCGACGATAAGGTGTTTGAACCTATAGATGATGCAGTGAAGGACGTAGCACCAGTCCAACCCACTAAAGAGATGTGTGAAGTGGAGGCAGAAGTTCAGCTCACCCACTCAGATTCTGCGCCGTTGGCATCCCCGAGTGGCTCCGGCGATTCCCATATAGATGACAGCTGGATTGCCATGAATGAGGCACAGCGAACGCCGGAGGAGCTTGCACAAACATTGAACATTCTCGAGAATGGCTTCACGAGGCCCATAGACTATACTTCCGCAAGAGAAGCAACGAAACGACTCGTCGTCTGTCAGAAGCAGTACATGGCGGACTCGAAAGCAGTTGTGAATTTGCTGGAAGACTTCGAGAAGAGGGGGCTTGAATATCTCGACCGTATTGACGACGAGTAAGTTCTCGTTCTATACTGGTCGTTTATTTTCTTGTTATACGCGTGTTTTGTCCATTTATACACGTCATCAGTCCATTTAGACACGTCTTCTATCCATGTTATGTTTTGGCATGAGTTTACACGTGTTATGTACATTTATACCCGTGTTTGGTGCATTTATACGCGTGTTAGGTTCTTTTATACACGTGTTATGTACATGTATACACGTCCATGTCCATTTAGACACGTGTGATGTCCATTTATACGCCTTCATTTAATGTTATGTTTTGGCCTTTGTTTACACGTGTTATGTCCATTTATACGCGTGTGATGCCTATTTATACGCGTATTAGGTTCATTTATACGCGTGTGATGTAAATTTATACACGTTTTAGGTTCATTTATACGCGGGGTAGATTCATTTATACACGTTTAAGGTTCATTTATACCCGTACTATGTGATGTTACGTTTTCGTATAAGTTTGTACGTGTATTTCCAATTAGACGCGTGTGATGTCCATTTTGACGATTTATACGCTTCTAATGTGGTTTTATATGCGTATTTGACGTTTATTTTCAGTGCCGTCGTCTATACCCATGGGATGGGCTACTGCACCCGTGGGCAGATCATGGACTTACTGAACAATAGCTCCATCGAGGGAGATGTGATCGACGCGGCTCAGGATGTCTTGGCGTATCGTTATCTACCAGCGAAGACATCCCGCCGTTGTTTTTTTTCATCTACTCGCCTCCATGTAAGTATCTTGTCAGGTTACGTCAATCAGCTCGTGCTATTTGTTTCACTAAACATCTAACGGTTTATTTCAGCATGTTGTACGTGACGAACGTCATTCGTTGCGTGATTCCCTCCTGCATTCATGCAAAACCTTCTCCGCACTCCCGATCTTGGACGTGTGGTTCATCCCATTGCACACCAGTCAGCATTGGCACTTGCTGGCAGTAGATTTATTGGGCGGGGTTTGCATGCACTACACATCCTCTGATGCGCCAATCTACAACAAAGATGCTGAGGATATGGCTAAGTGGGTTGCACATGCGATCCGGACTTGGCTGCCAGAGGTGTATGGTAAAGGGGAGGAGCTTGGGGGCTGGGCGATAGAGCATGTCACCGGCATACTAATGCAGCGCGGCTCGTAAGAATTAGCTTTTGTTTTCAAAGATCCTATTAGTGCTCCAATTATATACTCATTAATTTTTCGTTGTCATTGGTAGACTCGACTGCGGACTTTTCGTGCTGAAATACGAGGAAGGCATACGCGCCGGTCGTCCTTGGGACGATTTTGAGTTTAGACAATCGGACATTGCCGGCATTCGTGGGCAACTTGCTTATATCTTAGTAAGTGTCGGCAACCAGAAGGCGGGCCTTTCGAATGAGCAGCCACGAGCCGCAACTTCGAAGAATTAGATTAGTTATTGTAAGAAACAATTTGCCTTGATCAACTTTGGGTGGTATGTAACAAACATCGTACATTTCATTCAAAGTTTACACGTGTGTATGCCGAAGATAACACGTATGTTGAATTTCACATACACGCGTCTAATAATTATACCCGTGCATCCAACATACAGTTACACACATTTTTGGAGACACGTGAGTATTCTTAAGCTACACGTATGTGTCTAACAAAGACACGTATCGACTGAAAGCACTACACGTGTAACGCCAAACACGTGTAAAAACCCGTCATTTTGTCGTCACACGTGTATTGCTTTCAGTCGATACGTGTATTTCTTAGAAGCATACGTGTTATTAACATTGAATGTTTACATTACCCAAAAGGTGTGCTACGTACACTGCACCATACAATACACAGATGTAACATCATGCAGCGGGCCGAGCTGGTGCTGCACCGGAAACATCTACAGGACATACGGGCGGATCGGGATGAATGGGTGCTCTACAAGTTTTCTTGTTGTGCCCAAGTACCTTACACCTCGAACATCTCCGCAATGTTCTCGACTGAGCCTCGCCTTGAGACGGCAACCTTCTCTTCCTTCTCTTCCCCTTCCTGATCACACAGTGAGGTGGATAGACGGGTGGGTCTTCCTCGCTGCCTTTTGGCCAAAACTCCTGTGACGCGGTGGGGTGGATCATGTCGGCGTAGGTCGCTCTGTAATTATCGGACATGAACCATTTCTCACAATAGTCGTATTCGGGCAGATTCCTCCACATTAGAGCGGCGCAAGCATGTGGGCATGGCATTCCATGCACGTTCCATTCTTTGCACGAACAGTCACGATTTGCTATATTCACCGCGTAGTATGCTTCACCGTATTGAACTTGGAAGTCCGTCACGCTCGATTCTGCGACTGTCATATGTCTTCCCTTTTCTTTAGCAATATTGAGCTCTTTCTCCGCCCACGGAGTCAAAGTGCTCTCCATGTGTGCCGATTCCCTGTTTCTCCTGAAGAAGTAGGACGCTACCTTACGCCGCGTTGTTTCAATCATGAATTGGATTGGTAGTGCCTTGGTCTCCTTCAACACCCCATTGAAGCTCTCGACCATATTTGTCGACAACATTTTATACCTTCGTCCACAAAAGCAGTGTGATGCCCACTTCTCCGTAGGAATGTCTTAGATATAATCAAACTGTTCTAGAAACCTCTCTTTCAACTGATCCATGGTCCGTATGAAACTTGCCTCCGTGCACGCAAGCGCGGCTGACCAGAACATGTTATACGGAAGAGAACGCCTCGGTGCGTTGATCAGGTTGCGTGACAGATGGACCATGCAGAACCCATGTGCGGCATCGGGGAACACGTCCTCCACAGCCTTGATTATGCCCTTGTGTCGATCGAAGATGATGGTCAATGTATCAAATGGGCTGATGCATTGGCGTAGTCGTACGAGAAACCAAGACCAAGAAGCCGCATATTCTTTTTCCCCTACGGCAAACGCTATTGGGACAATGTGATTGTTGGCTTCCATTCCAATCGCGATAAATATCGTCCCTGGATATCTTCCGGTGACGAATGTCCCGTCTATCCCGATGACTGGTCGGAGATGATTTTTGAATGCGTGTATGCACGCACCAAAGGCCCAGAAAATCCTCTCAAAACGCAGGCTTGAATCCAACTGGAGGGCTGTCACGGTTCTAGGATCCCTCATCATTAGCTCGCGCATATAAGGCCGCAACATATTGAAGGAGTTATCATATGTGCCATGTACCTGTTTAAAATCGGAAACACGTTAAATTGTTGTTCACGCGCGCGCTTTTATAGTACGTGTGTTCATAAGCGACACACGCGTATAACCGAAAACACGTATGAAGTATACGAGTCTTCAGTTCACTATACTCGTATGTTTTCTACGCATGTCATATAATATTCGTACACCCATACGTGTTTATAGCTAAATGCGTCAACCATAAGTTATATGCTCACCAGAGTAAGAACTTTCACTTTTGCACGATATGCCTTCCAGTAGGACACACGTACGCCGTATCTATGCACAAGCTCTTCGACAATCATCTTCACAGTATATTTGTCACATGCTGCTACTCGCACTTTTATCTCCTCGGCGATAAAGGAGCACGTCAACTACTTGTGTCCATGCCCAACTATAAGTCTGTTGCACGTGTGGTCCCTGACGAATACGCTTACCCGGAAAGTGGGTAGCCCAGGTATTCTTCTACCAATGAGCTTCCATGAGCAGCTAGCATGAAGACAATTTGCAAGCACCTTATCCCCCTTGCATTTCTTTAGCTTATATTCGAACCGGCGCGCTATGGCGTATCTTGCAAGCAACAGCTTAAGGGTTGCCTTGTCGGGGTACCTCTCTCCAACATATGATTCGGGAGCATTCAAAAAGTAGTTCGTTTGAGCTTCCGGTGTTTCGAAGTTGAGAACGTACTCATCGACCTCGTCACAGTCAAACATCTCCGTTGGCTCCTCACAGTCGCTAACGGCCACCCAGTCATTCGCAAAATATATTTCCTCGTATGGGTCATACGTGTCAACATCAGGCCCGTCTTCGTGACTGCATGTACAAGCAGTTCAAAAATCAGTACTCGTAAACCGACCAAAACATACACGTGTTCCGATTTATACGTGTGCATTAACACGTGTGTGAGCTAGTAATACACGTCAAATGCATGTAAACACGTACACTTCTATAAATTGTGTACACGTGTGTAGTGTATAGATACTCGTCAAAATAAGTTCACACACGTATATAGCGTTGTATACACATGCAGCTTATAATTATACCCGTGCTTCTATAACTTACCCATCGGCATCCGGTGTGAGTCCGTTAATCGGCATCTCTTGGACCAGTTGAGCAAATTCTTTCTCTCCGCTGGGACATGGTTCAAGAGGTGTGTTCAGATCAATCCCACCCAGTATGTGGGGAATACTTGCTGGCTGTAACAGCAAGACGTCGCTGTTCAAACTGAAACCGTGTTGGATGCGTTAGAAGGCGAATAAACTACCTTATTCTTTAGTCAGCAATGGATGAGACGCATACCTCGAGTCAACCGCATCTTCTACAGTGGAGGCGAATACTCTAACGACTGAGCATGATGGTCGTGCAAGAAGACGGAAAAGCTGGGCCATGTCATTGGCGTCGTCTAGACGGCTAAATGGTCTATATGGATCGTCGGGTATATCGTATGTTAAGAACAACTCAACGTCAATAGGAGATTGATTGCAGAGAGCGTAGAAGTGAGCCTTCAGTTGAGCAAGAGTAAGGTCCGACGAGAACTTGTCGATCGTGGAAGTACCCCCCAAATAATATGGATTGCGTTCATGATTTATAACCTGTCCGTTGAAGTGGCAATGCAGTGGAATGCTTCTCATGATTGGCTTGCATGTGTGGAGAGCTCTCTCCGGTGGACTATTTTGGCGAAGAAAACTGCGACGTCCGAAGGTAGAAGAGGAGGCAGTGGAAACGGAGAATGTACGAATAAGGGAGAAGAGTGGAAAGGGAGAAGAGAAGAGAAGACAGTGGAGGCAGTGCAAAGGGAGGAGATCAGGATGCGGTGGAAAGGGATGAGACATGAAAGAATAAGGGAGAAGACGGAAAAATACTTTGAAGAGAAGAGAAGCCACTTAGTGGAGAGGTTAGTGGAGAGGGAGAGGAGAAAATGGCGGGAGGAATTGCATACCCGGCGGGAGGGAGGAAGAGGAAGAGGAGGCTTCGGGAAGAAGACACATCCCGTCGCATTAAATGCGACGGGAAAGTTTTGTTTTTTTAATCCAAACATAACCGTATCGTTAACCGACACGTGTGGGTGGGCATTTTTTTATTGATTTTTTTCTTTGGACTACGCAGTAGAAACGCGCCACGTCAAACGTGTGTAATGATGTTTTTGTACACACGCATGGTCCTTCATACGCGTGCCTTTCAGAATTCTACGCGTCCACGGACACGCGTGTGATCACCTAATACACGTGAAATCATGTAGACCTCGTACACGTTCATAAAGTTTGTACACGCGCGTATCCTATTTAGACGCGTGAAAACAAGTTTAGACACGTATAGAGAATTTTATACACACGCAGCTTATTATTATACCCACGCTTTCAAAACTTGTCCCCTCCGCCCCCGGTGGGAGTCCGTTCATCGTCATCTCTTCCACCGGTTGTGGTATTTCTTCGTCTCCGCTTGGACATGGTTCTCATCGCCGACAAATGTGTGGGGACCTCTCTCCGGTGAACTATTTTGACTAAGGTGGACAAGTGGAGGCAGTGGAAAGGGGGGGATATGAACGGCAAAAAAATCAAAGAGTGGAGAGGGAGAACAGAAGAGGAGGTGGTGGAGATAGAGGGAGAGGAGAAGATGGCCGGAGGAAAGGGAGGGGATATGAACGAATAATTAAGAAGAGTGGAGAGGATGAAGAGAAGAGGAGGTAGTGGAGAGAGAGGGAGAAGGGAAGATGGCCGGAGGACCCAAGCCCGGTGGGAGGGAGGAAGCCGGTTGGGGAAGAAGACACATCCCGTCGCATTTAATGCGACGGGATGGTTTTCTCTTTTTTAAGCCGATGTACATTAAATGCGCTAATGATGAGGAAAACGGGATGCATATGCATGTATGGCATGGTTGTTCATGGCAGGGAGGGAGGGGTAAAATCGGCATTTCCTCGCTTAGCGGTCCTCTGTTGCAAAGAAACAATGGGGGTCCGAAAGTGCCAAATCTGGACACTGAGGTTCCGATTAAGCAATCTTTGTTTTCTCTCTGCCTCTCTTCTATGAGAGATCAAGGACAAAGACCCAAATATTTTAAAACTCTAATAGATATCCAATCCTAACTACGAGCCCAAAACCAAAAAAAAAACTATGCACGGCTAGAAAAAAACATGGATATAATCTCTTCTCCATTGTTTGTTGTATGTGGCTTTTCACATGCTAGGAGATGACAAAAGAGAGAAAGAAAAGGGTTACTGGAGATGAGTCCGTCTTTGTGTGTGTGTGTGTGACTTTTCGGGACGTTCTAAGGTTTCCTGGGTGAGATCGGTTAGGTTTCCTGGGAATATATATATATATCTTTTTTTACATTTTTTTTGCACCGCGACTTGGCTGCGGTGAAATAGAAACACCTATCAGTGCTTCTTTTTTCGGAAAATTGGTGTTTAGTCTCTTTTGGAGACTTTATTTGCTGTATAGTCTCCTTGAAAGTTTTTAAGTCATTTAGTCCCTTTTTGGACAGCTGTACTTTTTTAATCTCTAAAATACCCTTTATGTATTTTTTTAAATGAGAGATGGATGAATAGTTTTGAATTAGGTGGTTGGCATTAAATGGAGTGGTTGAGAATATATACACCTATTCCCAATACATGGAAGGCATGCATGCATCCACTTTATGGCTGGATGCATGCATTAATGGGGGCATTAATAGTAAAATTGGGGGAGTAACTACCAATTTATATGGGAAGTAACTACCAGTTAACTGTGAAGTATCTACCGGTTTAATTGGCAAGTAAATACCAGTTTGAATGGGAAGTAACTACCAGTTGATGTGTGAAGTAATTACAGTTTTTTTGTAAAGTAATTACCGCTTAAACTGGGAAGTAACTACCAGTTAAATGGGGGAAGTAACTACTAGTTAAATGGTGGAAGTAACTACCAGTTTGGATGGAAAGTAACTACCAGTTTTGGGGGGAGTAACTACCAATTTATATGGGAAGTAACTACCAGTTAACTGTGAAGTAACTACCAGTTTAATTGGCAAGTAAATACCAGTTTGAATGGGAAGTAACTACCAGTTGAAGTGTGAAGTAATTACAGTTTTTTTGTAAAGTAATTACCGCTTAAACTGGGAAGTAATTACCAGTTAAATGGGAAGTAACTACCAGTTTGAATGGAAAGTAACTACAAGTTAAATGGGAAGTAACTATCAGTTTGGATGGGAAGTAACTACCGCTTAAACTGGGAAGTAGCTACTTGCCTTATCTATGGAAGATAGTAGGTGGTTAGATGGTAGTTACTTCCCAATAAAGTTGGTAGTAACTTCCTAATTAAATGGTAGTTACTTCCCTTATAACTACCGTTTAACTAGGAAGTTACTACCAATAATAATGGGAAGTAACTACCAATCATATGATATAGTTACCACGAAGTACTTACCATTTTAATGGTAGTTACGTACTGGTTAAACAATGAAGTAAATATGAATTAACTACAATTTAACATGGAAGTTACTACTAATTATGGGAAGAGAGGCTGGTGAGCATTGGAAATGGGAGGGGCGGAATAAATTTGGAATTTTTCGGGAATGACAGATTAGGTGGCCTGCTTGGCTGTAATTATGAGAATGAGAATGAATAGGAATATTGTAGTCTTTTGTTGATATTGTGGGTACTAAAATACTTAAGAACTGTTATAGGAGACTAAATAACAAGTTGGGATCACTTAAAGGACTAAACAACAAATCCCCCTTCTTTTTTTAATACGTGGTCTGGGAGCCATCTCCGTCAGTCCAAACGCACACCGAAACACATTTATTTTGATCAAGTTGCGTTCGTCCGGTCCCAAAAGAAAGCGCATTTAAAGTTCACAAACACACACAAACACATTCCCAAACGTAGCCTTATAGCGGTGAGATATGATTCACTCTTTTTTGAGAGAAATGGGCCTTAAGGCCCAATGTTCCGGCCTTTTTGCCTAGCCCAATCCTATTTAATAATCCTACAATGGCGGAGAATTTAATAGAGTTCCCTTCCTTACCCCCCCCACCCCAACAAGAAACCTGCTAAAAATTTTCCGTCCAGATAGGATTATTAAATTTTACAGCTGCTGAACATGCAAGATAAAAGAGATCTGCAAATAAACTAGGTACAAGGCACTTACTTCTTAATGAGATAAGAATAACACAGCGCACATGAGAAGGAAAAATATCCTGTGTAGAAAAGAGCTGGCCATTTCCCCTAATAAATATCTTCTCTCATCACAAGATCACAAGATGGCCTATATTGATAAAAGTAAAAGGAGAACTTTGGACAGATTTTCTCATCTAGAGACTAGAGGGAAGCTTTAAACATACAAATCAACTAAAAGCGTAGTTAAAGAAGACGAGCATAATAAATATTTATGTGATTGAATAGAATGCATATTTGATCCCAAATCAACATCTTCATGGCTGAGAACCAAGTAACCAAAAAAATGAAGAGATGGTGCTTTTCCGCTTGCACTAACAAAGACCAAATGTCCTAAGTAATTCCAATAAAATCAAGACTTATGCCATCTAGTCTACATAATGCCCCAAACAGATTTAAGGGCCAATCAACAAACAAATATGAACCCAGAAAATGGGGGAAATTTTGATCAGTCTCAAGTAGGTGGCAGTTCTTGTTGCCATGAAGATAAGCATCACAATTACAGCATGACCACAATCTTTTAGGATGGAAGGCAGCACCTTGGAAAAAAGAGGAGAAACGCCCACACCATCCCATAGGAGGGATAATTTCCAATAGAATCCCCAATCCGGTGATTCTGCATTGCAAGTACAAAGATTCGCAAGGAACAATTGACGAACACTTATGCTCCTATTTACATAGAGTTGCTTCATTACCAACCTCCAGCATCCATAGAATTGGAGTGTGTTAACCTACATTTCACGGTTAGTTGATAAGAGAGCAGTATAGACAATCTAACCGATTTCTGAACTCTAGGAAACCTTAGCATTAGGCCTCCACCCTCCATGCCATGCTATCATCATCTCCATCATCATCAAGGATTCCGTGTGAATTTTCCAGTGCTGCAACCTTAGCCCGACGAGTGGCAGCAGAAATGGTCTTTCCCCTCTCTCCCTGTGGCAGGTCAGAGGTCTCACTAACTGATGCACGCTTTAAGTCTGCAGGAGGGATGAAGCAGTCTTGAGAGAGGCCTGGAACATTGAAAGCAACTTCCTCAATGGTCCAAGCCTCTTCCATTCTAGTCTTGGTGTGACTCATTGCCGTCTCACCAAATCTGAAAAGAGTCACAGCCGTATGGCCAGAATGTGCAATCATCATGCCCTCAACGAGACGATAGTCTTGGATGGAGGAATTGATAGTAGTCTCCCAGTACATGGCATCACCGCCGTCATTTGATTGGATTCGGGTCAGGTGGGAGTCCTCCATATGGATTAGAAGCCCAGTCTTCTGACTGAAGTAGCCGAAAAGCACATGCCTGATGATCTCAGCTGGGCCTTCGCTTCGGTCTTTCAATATTTGTGGGTTAGCACAGAGTTTAAGGATGAAGCAATCCTCTCCATTGATTTTCTTCTCCCCAATGCATTGAGCATTTGCAAACATGCTCAAGGTGGTCAATGGATCAAGCCCCTGCTTCAAGATATTAGCAGTAAATTACCAAAATCTAGAATATATAACTAGTCATCGATCATTTCAGAATTTGCTTGCTTTCTGCAGTTACTAAAATAGCCCAAATTACTCAAAACCAGCATAAAATAAAAGAAATGAGTCATTAGCCAAATGAATTAACTAACTTATGATGTAATCCAAGGAAGAACATGGTCTACTTGTCAGTTGGCGGAGTACCTGGAGAGCACGACGGAGAGGTCTGACAGGACCTTTGGCAGCATGGGCACCAAGCCATGGGGCGTGGCGCCAAACCAGCTTACCGTTGCATCCGGCACGGACCTTGCTACCACCGACGGCAAGCTCAACGTACCACATGTCAGGGGCCATTTGCCAGAGAACAAAGCCACCAGACTCAGCAGCCCTTGAGGTGCTTCTGTTCTTCAACACCCTTGCTGCTGTCTCCAACTCAGAAGCCATCATCTTTACCTTTCCCATTGTATATGCATTTCGGATGGAGCTCAAAAGCTTAAGCCCTCCAGACGCTGCGACATACTGCTGCAGTATGTACTGCGCCGACGAATTCTCCTGCCAAATAGAAACCATACCAAATTAGAGGCAACAAACACAATTTCCAAAAGTCTGGGTGTGGTTAACAGTGAGGAAACGCCAGCCGGTTTGCATACATGAAAGATCCACACGCATGAACTCTCATAATCAAGTATTCAAACACCAAAACTTGGGACAGTTAAGCAATCACCAATCTAGGAAACCCATGCTGCCAAAATAGCATATAGATGGTCCGAATGAATGTATTTCCATTGAAGCTGAATCCACATCTTGGAGCAAATGAATCAGTCCCAACAAAATGGGAAGGAAATGCCACCAAAATACCCTCAGAAACTGCCCAAACGCATGCAATTCCATGGAAACCCGTTAAACAAAAGTCTCCGAAACTTTTCCAAGATACCATCAAAATATGGACGAAATGCCACCAAAAATCCATGAAGATAACCTATATGCATGCATTTCCTGGAAATTATTCAAGCATTTCATCCTAGAAAGCTTAATGATAACCAAAGAACCCAAAAAAAGAAAAGAGAAAAAGTAGAACAGACACCACCTCTCTGATCACATTGTCATGAAAAGTCGCAAATATAATCTGTAAAATCCAACAATTTCCTCAATAAACAAAAATACCAAGAATCTTTATATACCAAAACCAATACCACATCTTGCAAATCCAGTGTAGAAATGGATGG